>CM040423.1:147521566-147547214 GCA_022702705.1 Papilionanthe hookeriana x Papilionanthe teres
TTAGTGAAAGAATATGTGCTCTTGTAGCCATCATGATACGTGCAAAGATCATATTGCCAAGGATGATCTAATAAGACTTGACACTCATCCATAGATTCAACTTCGCATGACATTTACTCGAGGAACTTTACTCCGATAGAAAACTATACATGACATCTTCTGTCAATATTGATTTTACTCTCCCTTCTCCAACTAAGTCAAAAAATATGACTCATAATGCTTTTGAGCGGTGAGACTCAATTTATCCACCATTTGTGTAGATCCAATATTTTCATAACTGCTTCCATCTATAATAAAGCTGAACACTTTTCCTTTCATGGTACAATAGGTGCGAAAAATGTTGTGGCGAAGCCATTATTACTCTCACATCTTCTCACTCTAAAGAACCCATCGGATGATAAGCATCTCTCCCTCATCGGCTGGAAGCTGGACTTCTCCTTTGCTTTTACTCGTTGTCCCATGTCTCCTGTAACACTAATTATGTTTTCCACTTTTCTCTGCTCAGTGAAAGAGATCATCATTCTGTTTGGACAATTAGACGTAATATGTCGAAAATTATCACTCGAAGCATTTTTTGATTGAGGTGGATTTGAGAGTATTGGTTGTCTTGAACTATTTTTTTCTCTGGTGAGCTCGACATAAATGCTCAAATGGGTGCGCTCTTGTTGGGGATCGAATTATATTTATAAAGTGTGGCGATCACTTGGTGACATTACTATTTCTCTACTTTTAAAGCTAAGGTATGTAAATACAGTAGGGACCAATACGGTTGCAATTGTCTCACATTATTCTCGAAGATATCTCGTTACTTTTTTCTCATCTGGTTCCACCAACTCACTTTTCAACTTGAATTGATTAAACTCAGCTGTGTACTCATTCACATGAGAATTCTTCCAACACAAGTTTTATAAATGTATCCTGTCGGTAATTCGAGGGATTATATTTGCTCTGCATCTCCATTTTCATCTTATTAGATGATATTCTTATTTTTCTCGCTGCCGTCATCATAGACTAGGTGATGTTCTTACTCTTTACTTCTTGCCGCCGAATTCGCTTAATGTTATCCTATCATAAGGAAGCATTATTCCTTAATTTAATATTAGCTAGCTTGACCTTTCTATAAGGTGGAGCGCCCTTATACTCAAAGACCCATTCTCCTGTTTGGAGCCGCCCGATGAACTCGTTTGAATC
Organism: Papilionanthe hookeriana x Papilionanthe teres; assembly: GCA_022702705.1. Lineage (NCBI taxonomy): Eukaryota > Viridiplantae > Streptophyta > Magnoliopsida > Asparagales > Orchidaceae > Papilionanthe > Papilionanthe hookeriana x Papilionanthe teres. The sequence goes on from CM040423.1 coordinate 147,522,758, forward strand.
CATGCAAATGTCAAAATCTGGGAAGTCCAAACAGTGCAATGGGTCTTTGAAATTCTAGGAGCTGCAATAGGAATGGTTAGGGTATTAAATTGGTGGAGGTAGGAATGTTGAGTTTTGAAATTCTAGGGTTAAGGCTAGGAGCTGCGATAGGAATGGTTAGGATATTAAATTAAGGGAAGATTTACATTTTGCGGATCCTTTGCGTAGGCATAAGAATGATAAATGCCTTAAAAATTAAGGTTTCACGAGCTCTGATACCTGATGACACATTTCTAGGGCTCTTAGTAGGTGTTTGGGAAGTGAAGTTAGTGGAGAGGTGGTTCCAAAATAGCAAGGGGATAATGACACGAGTGATTGATGGCGTTTGGAAAGGGGTAAGTAGCCAAATCTGCTGTTGGACAACAAATTTTAGCAGTTCGACTACTGTTTGGACTAAAAACATGGTCGAACAACAAAACGACGAGGTACGACTGATGAATAGTTTCCACTACCTGTTCCTGAGCAAGATAAAAATAGACCACTTGCAAAAGGGAGATGATACAATACTTCTTAGGGTAAAAAATATTACAATCTAAAAAATTCTCAAAAACAAAAGCTAAACTCTCAAACTGCCAGATAGAAATTGTAAGAAAGTCTCATAATAGAAAATGCCTTGTTTAGGAAGAAAGAAACATGAAAAAAATTAGAAAAGAACAACAACAACAAAGCCTTAAATCCCACTACGTGGGGTCGGTTACATGAATCATTTTCTCCATTGTGTCCTATTTAGAGTCATATTCTCAGTTAGTTCTAATATATTAAGATCATTTTTTATACAATTAGCCCAAGTTTTCCTTGGTCTACCTCTGCCTTTCTTAATATAAGTCGACTCTAAAACATCTACTCTCCTAATCACATGGTCAGATGGTCAGATGGTCGACGTTGAATGTGACCAGACCATTTAAGACGACTCCCTAATTTTTTCCGCCACAGGAGCTACACCAACCCTATCACAGATATAATCATTTCACATTTTGTCTCTTAAGTGTAAAGCCACTCATCCACCTAATCATTCTCATCTCGGCAACACTTAACTTAGTATTATATTTCTCTTTTAAAGGCCAACATTCAGCGCCATAAAGCATTGCAGATCTCACAACCATCTTATAAAATTTTCCTTTCAGTCTAAGTGGTACTTTTCTATCACACAAAAGGCCCGAAATATTCCTCCACTTCAGCCAACCAACTTGAATTCTATTATTAACATCCCCATCTATATCACCATCGCTTTGAATAACAGACCCGAGATATTTAAATCGTTCACACCTTTTAATAATTTGATCACCCAAAGTTACACTTCTGTCACTAGAGCTACTATTACTAAAATTACATTCCATGTATTCAGTTTTAGTTCTACTCAAATGAAGCCGTTTAGACTCCAATGTAGACCTCCATAATTCAAGTTTTTCCTGGGCTTTTTCTCTCATCTTATCCACGAGAAGAATGTCATTAGCAAAAAGCATACACCAAGGTACATCCTCCTGTAAATGACCAGTAAGACCATCCATAACTAAAGCAAAAATATATGGGCTTAAGCTGATTCTTGATGTAATCCAATAGAAATAGGAAAATATTTTGTCAATCCTCCTTCAGTTTGAACACAAGTAACAGCTCTAGTATGCATATCTTTAATGCCTTGAATATAAGTCATATCAACACATTTCTTCTCCAGAACTCTCCAAAGGATATCTCTTGGAACCTTATCGTAAGTATTTTCTAAATTAACAAAAATCAAATGTAGATCCTCCTTATTATCTCTGAACTTCTCCATCAAACCCCTCAATAAATGTATAGCTTCCATAGTAGACCTGCTCGACATAAATCCAAATTGATTATTAAAAATCTTTGTAATACGTCTTAACCTATGTTCAATTACCCTCTCCCATAATTTTAAAGTATGACACTAACTTAATTCCTCTATAATTTGCACACTCTTCTGCATTCCTGTATTCTTAAAAATGGAGACCAATATACTCTTCCTCCACTTTTCAGGCATCTTTTCAGTTTTTAAAATAATATTATAGAGTTTGGTATGCCAAGAAACTCCTAAATTTCCTAAATATCTCCACACTTCTATTGGGATATCATTAGGTCCAACAGACTTTCCAGCCTTGGTTTTCTTTAAAGCTTCCTCAACTTTTTTTTACTAATGCGACGACAAAAATGAAACATTTTATTATTATTAACGATATTAAGATCACTAAGGTCGATCATATTTTCAGAAACTTCATTAAAAAGTTTATCAAAATAACTCACCCACCTATGTTAAATATCTTTTTATAAGAAAAACATTTTTTGATTTTTCATCTTTAATACACTTAACTTGAGTTAAATATTTACTTTGCCTTTCTCTTTGTTTAGCTAGTTTGTACATATATTTTTACCCTCATTGGTATCTAATTTATTATAAAGATCACTAAAAGCAGAATTTTTAGCGTCACAAATTGATCTTTTAGACTCCCTACGTGTCGTTTGATATTTATCCCAGTTCTCTAAACTTTTACATTTAAACCATTTTTTATAATTTAACTTTTTATATTTAATCTTTTCTTGAACATTATTATTCCACCACCAACTATTTTTATTTACATAATTTTTTTTATTCTCAAAGTACATCTTTTGCTACTTGTTTAATAGTGTTTGTTACTTTATTCCATATAGCATTTGCTTCTTATGAACATCCCAAATTTTGAAATCTCGAATCTTACTAAAAAAAGTATTCTTATTTATGTCTTTTAGGTTCCCCCTCTAATTCTACGATGATTAGGCGCTTGTATTCTTTATATTACATCCGTTCATCTTAAAATCTAGAACTAATATTCGATGTTGGGTTCTTAAAACCTCACTTGGAATGACCTTTAATCTCGATGATCTCTTCTTCTCATAAGAAAATAATCAATTTGTGTTCTATTAGATCCATTCTTATAAGTAATAAGACGCTCATCTCTTTTCTTGAGTAAAGTATTAGTCATAACAAAATCATATGCTAGAGCAAAATCTAAAATAGCTCTACCTTCTTCATTATTCACTCCAAAACCGTAGCCATCATGAATATTTCTGAAATCTTCTACAACATTACCGACATGTCCATTTAAATCTCCTCTAATAAAAATTCTTTCTTCGAGAGGTATTATTTGTATTAAGTCTTCTAAGTCATTCTAGAATTTCTCTTTAGACCCTATATCTAAACCTACTTGAGGACCATAAACACTTATAATATTAAAAATTTTGGTGTCACCAATAATCTTAAGGGCTATAATTCTATCTCAAACTCTGTTAATTTTTATAACATTATCTTTCAAAGTGGTAGCTATAATTACACCTACACCATTTCTAGTGCGACTTTTACTATAATACCAAAGTTTAAAACCTAAATTATCAATCTCCTTAGCCTTTTCTCCAACATATTTAGCTTCTTGAATACATAAGATATTAATCTTTCTATGAATCATAATATCAACTAATTTCATTAATTTATCATTGAGAGTACCTATGTTTCAAGATCCTATCCTAATATTAGTTTCATGGACTAACTTCTTTACCATTCGTCCGTAATGTGGGAACCCTTGCTTATTTGACACTACACCCGGGCGGCGGTATAGTTGCCCTTGCACACTTTTCACTGTATTCAGGCTATACAGCGCGTCGCTTCCAGGGAATGCCATAACACTAACACAATCATAAAAAAAAAAAGAAAAGAAAAAATCGGAAAAGAAGAAAAAGGAAAAAAGTTTATGGTGTTTTGTTTTCTCTTGCAATTGTGGGAGTTCAGAACATTTGTGTCCCCCTGGCTCAATTTGCTGTTATGCGTCTCGAGAAGCCTAGCTCTTGGTCACATATATAAAATTTCAAATTATTCACTTTTTCTACCCAAAATTTTAAAATCTAACTATAAACATGTATTTACGAAAAAAATATAGGTTAAAAATTAAATGAATTTAATAAAATATTATAGATCCGATACAAAAATTTAGATCTAAGATTAGGAAAAATATATCTTTCGTATAGTTCTAGAACATATAAATATAACAAAGCAATTAAATATCTCTTAACAAAAATTTTAGACTGATATTTAAAAGAATCTTTCATAGATCTTCAAGCTGGATTTTTAACTTCGAAAGAAACAACATCACCATGAAAGCATTTGATAATCATAATTGTGAAAATTAATACACAAAATTGATATCATGGTAAACACTCTTAGATCAAGGGAGGTTGGCGGCTGTTGAGGCTAGTAGAGAGGAAGGGCAATTTCGTCATGGCTTGGTTAGGCTTGACTGTAGGCGTGGTAGCTGGGAGTGTGGTTGGCGCAGCAATTAGGTCTTGAATCGAGGGCCTGCATTAAAGTTCGATTGGATTATGTTTTGCAGAAGGGGAGACGAGCCAGCAGGGGTGTGGTTAAATATGGCTATTGACGAGAATATAAAGCATAGCTAAAGGCAATGGTTTAAACCACTATAAATAGTGGTGGTTTAAATTGCTGCTATAGAAATATTTTAGCTGCAATTTTATAATCACAGCTAATTTACTTTCTTGTAACTAATTCTTAACAGTGGTAAGTTACATTTGGGATTCTTTAATCATTCATTTGAACTTGATTAGGCCAATTTCATTTGCTTGGTCACTAGATTATCATAAATGATTTAACCTAATCCATTCTGCTTTTTTAATTTTAACATCAATCTTTAACTTGTTCCCTAGCTAGGATCCCAAGTGTTTCTTAGGTCGAGCATAATCTAGCTTATTGACTGTGTTTGGTCTTCCACCCGTCCTTCATACAGCTTTATCCATGCGTGTTTCTCGCTGTTGTCTGTAGCTTGCCTGCGGCTAGGTTCTTGCACAAATTCATCTGCGTGAACAAGCTTCCCAAGTTATGTAACTTCATCACTCTTTCCATGCAGCCTTTTTGTTCGCGGCTAGGGCATTGTTTATGGTTCCATTCCGCTACCGTACAGGATCTTGCCAACGCTTCTGGCTCGATTGAAGCACCTCCTTAATGCGTGAGTGTATTTGTCTTGTCTGGCCTCTATTGTTCACACAAAAAGATGTATCCTGATGTCCTTTTTGATACCATTATTGATCAAGTTTTATTCTTTCTCTCCTGTTCGGGGTCGCGCACACTCATTCCTATTGATCTCTGTTAGGTGTTCTTCACTTTCTAGTTCATTAAAGCTCTTTCATACCCTAACTTATCACGTGCCTATAATGTCTCATGTGAAATAAATAATAAATTAAATGGAGATTGGAAATTGGCAGCGTTCGTTCAATCAAACCAATGCTTATGATTTGCAGTTCACCAGGGTGCGAAGGCTAAACTTAGAGAGAAGCGCAGAACCTAAAGGTATTGTGTGGGTGTGAACAAAAGCAATAGATGTCTAAATGAGGGCATGGAGATGTCTGCAAGCAATCTGGCGTTAACAAGATTAAGTGGGTTCGAGTAATGTTTGCTGGCTGAGATCTGTGGACGCTGTACTCACACGTAGATGCAAAAGCATGATAGAGATGGGAGATAGAGCCGAATAGGAGAGGAGATGAAGTGAGTGGTTAAGCTTACAAAGGAGGAAGAAACTTGAACGAGTGCTTTGTGCAGGCCTTATTCAGGAACATAGGCTAAAGCTCGCAACTTCCGAGCAGCTGTGCTTTCGTGACTGTCGGCCGCTGAAAATGCGCGTCTGTTTGAGATTTAATTTAATATATAAGTATATATATATTGATTTGGAAAATAGAACTTTAAATTTTAAAAATGAGAATGAGAATGAACGGATCTCATTCGTTTAAGTAGCTGAATGAACGAGCGTCATACTTGCAGTAACGCATCTATTCCGAAGAATACACCCTACTTCGACAATATCGCTCGATCAAACGAACTACAAAATTAATGATATCCATTCCGTCCGCGAACCTTTATGTGGACCGATGAGCTTCCCTATTTAATACAAAAAGCATTAAATAGGGTTTATATTATCTCAGGGTCTTTAAAGCCTCTCATAGAGGCAAACCCTATAGTCAATCGCCCCTCAAACGACCGAAATCACCCGAGAGAACTCTCGATTTAGATAGGCGGTTTCTATCTTCATGAAATCAAAAGGTAGGGTTTTCAACGAAGTCGCGACAATAGGAAATCCAACGAGCGAAAGCGCGCAAATGTAATCAGCTTATTTCTAGAGTAGAAGAAAAGAGAGGTAGGGGACGTCACGGATCTCGAGGAGAACCTCGATGACGTCCCAGACTATCCTATGGTTGGGCTTTAAATTTTGGAAAAGAATTAGTTTGGATTTCAATCCTGCCAATTAATTATAGGGATTACATTTACATAATCACCTGATTACGCAAATAACCTGAGGGATAGGAGGATTTACGCCGTATCGGACGACGACCTCGGAATCCTAAGCGAGTTAGGGCTTATATCGCAAAACAAAGCTATGCAAAGGCCTAAAAGAACAGTTGAGGATTTATGTCGCGCTAGGCGGACTACCTCGAAGTCCTAGGGCTTGTTATTTGCATCTAAGGAATGGTTATCATTGACGTCGATACGTGTTTTATTGAAGAAGATGGCCGTGTTGCCCACCGTGCTCCAAGCTTCAAGTCGTAGCAAGATTGCAGCTTAAATTTAAGTTTAGGTTAAAGTGGACATGCAAATTGTTTTATTTCATTTTTTTTATTATTGTGTGCAACAGTGACAGGGGTAGCAGTAAAAGGGAGCATGAAAAACAAGCAGGAACATGCTATGCAAAACAGGAGTAGGCACGAAGAAAAGTAAAGCATGCTACACGTGCAGTGTACGCTGAAAAGTAAAATACGCTATACTTAGCAGGAGGCAGCATCTAGAAAAGTAAACATGCTACGCAAGAAAGAAAGAAGTAGAAAAATGCCGTAAGTGTACCGTAGGCGATGATTACCGTGCGTGTATCGTTACCTGTTTATTGTTTTCATTTTATTGTTTTCCTGCAGAAAAGACATTAGTGCAAGAAAAGAGCAAGAGTAAATGTAGTAGGAAAAACCTAAGTGAGTAGGAGTACCACCGTACGTGCAAGAAAAACGGAGTACGAAAATCGGCGGTGAATCGGAAAGAAAGACGACAGGAGAACAAAGAAAATTGTAAAAGAAAACAAAGAAAATCGAGAAAGAAAGAGAAGGGCTTCCGTAGAAGACTTTGAATAAAACCACGAACGAAAACAAAACAAAGTCGTAGTGAAAACCGCAAAACATCGAAAGAAGAAACTCACAGGTGTCCCGCTAAACTCACGGCGAACCGTAGGAAAGCCATGGGGCATCTGGAAAAGGGCCCTTAAGCGAGGTGGTGTTAAGGACTCGTAGCCGTGCTATATGTCCCACCTTAGTGCGTCGATCACCGGACCGACTTTCTGCGTAAGGCGAGCTCTAACCCGACTCGAGTAGCTCGATCGTGGACCTCTGTAAATTTTCACACGTTTCATTTTGGGTTTGCATGCAAGTAAAAGTTCAGAGGTAAGTAGGCTCGTGTCGTGCGTGAGGTAATTTTGTATTTTTCAAACGTATGTATTTTGTTTTCAAATATTTTAAATTCACAGTGTCGACTACCCTGATCGGACTAGATCGCTAACATCTTTAGACCGTCTGGCAGCAGTAGAACTCTAAGGACGGGCGAATAAGTGTCGTGAGTTCGCTCACCCTCTCCAGGGTCTCCGAGTCGAGCGACACCATTCTATGATTCTCTCGTAGCCTTCCCTATGCAATATTATCAGTGTCCCCACCGCACTTACAACCTTGCTTGATGGCCCCACATATAGCCTAAAGGAGCTATATGTGCACACCTACACGTCCCCTGTAGGTGCGGTCCTTGAGCCAAGAAACAAGGAGAAAAATAAGGGACGAGGGAACAAGGAAAGAAAGAGGGGAAAACAGTCCACCTAACACAATCCTCGAAAAAAGGTGAACCGATTTCCAATAACAACCAAAACAAGTAAGTCATCCCGGACTCCCTAACCGTCCTTACACGACCTATGAAAAGACCTAAAGGCACATCGGCGCTCTCGAGAGGACAGAGGACTAGACCCCTAGTGGAAAACACTCCCTTTTCCCAAACGACGACTCGTAAAAGTACGAAAACGTACATAAAGATACTGACCAAGCCCTAGACTCTGGATCACTGCTCGGGATTCCTCCAAACTTCAGGTACCCGCATTAATTTTCATTTCCTGAAACACAGACTCCCCCAGTAGGTTCACCTACGGGCTCGGGACTCAAGCTATAGCAATAGGAGCATCGGTAAACTTCCAATACATAAGAAAGTGAATGGACAAGCCATAAGCCACCAAACTAGCATCAATTCCACCGAATGAAACTTCTAAGAAATATTTCAAATCATCGTGCTCAATTTATTTCCCACAAGTAAATCGGGAGGCTCTTCCAAATTCATTAAATCAATTTCAAAGACAAGTATGGCAAGAAGCAAAACCACCATCACATCAATCACTCCACCAAGGCTCTCGGCCAAGGCCACAAACAGGAGAGAAGGCTCACGGCCAAGCCCCAACAAAAGGGCAGCAAGAGGTAAAGTCCCCACAATTCGAATTACCACAATGAGGCTCACGGCCAAGCCCCCAACAAACCTTCCACATTAATCTCAACTCATCACGAGTGCATAAGAATAAATACACTAGGGAACCAAGTAGTTCAGCCCACCCATAGCTTAAACAAAGCACAAACCCGAGCCCAAAGAGAGACCCATACTCGAGCCGTTCAAAGGTCGCACCTGGGAGGCTCGCAGGAATAGCAGAACCAAAACCGAGCCCCCAACATACGCGTGGGGATAGTCGTAGGCAAAGCAACAAAACAAAGCAACAAAAGGGGCCCCCAATTCAAATGCCAAAGGGGACGGGAACATCAAAACAGAAGCAGCAAAAGAAAAGAAGGCCCCTCCCAAATTCAAATGCCATAAAGAAGGTCAACCGCAGGAGCATCAATGACAAAGAAAAAGAAAAATAAAGCAGTCCCTGAATTCAGATGCCAAAGGGGCAACTGCAGGGGCAACCCAGACACAAAACCGAGCCCCTTTCAAGTGCAGTGAGGCTAGCTGCAGGAGCAGCAGAAAAATAAAAAATAAAACCAACCCCCAATTCAAGTGCCAAAGGGGTAGCTGCAGAGCAGCAAACAACAGGAAAACCGAGCCCTCAAAGTAGGTGCACAGGGGCAGCCATGAGGTAAAAGAAAAGAAAAGAGAAAAGAGAAAATGACAGGCTCTCAAATGGAGCAGCCACCAGAAGCAGAAACAGAGAAAAACCCGAGCCAAGCAAAGCACCAAAGCAAGACCACCAAGGCCCCCAAACGTATAAAGGGGGCAGTCACCATGTAACTGAAACAGAGAAATGAAAAAAGGGGGCTCCCAGACATTCATATGAATCCATACTAGCATGCCACTTTGATAAAGAAAGCCATAAGGAGCAAAGCCAAGCCCCAAACATACATATTAAAAAGCTAAGCAAGCTCTTCCATAACTCATGCCAAACGAGAGTAAGTAAGGGGCTTCATAATGCATAGCCCAACATGCTAATAAGAGAGGCCAATACCTTGCCTCAAGAACATACTTTTCATGCTTTTGAGAATAGAAAAGAAAGAGAGAAAAGTTCCCAGCATGGCAAATCTGATTTCCTCAAGTAAATGACTAACATTTCACATTAGAACATGCTCAAAACCTCTATTCCTATTCATGCTTCCATCAACAAAGTGCTCTCAAACAAGATCACACTAGCATGCTACTATGTAGAGGAGGTAAGAAACCATTTTAAACAATTAAACAAGCCATTTCATACCACACAAACATCCAGCAGAAACAATAAGCAGGTAAAGCCGAAACAAAAGCAAGGCAACAGGCACCCTGGGCCAAACCGAGAAAAAGAAAAGGGGAAAAGAGAGTACCGGTAGAGTGCACAAGAAGAGCAAAGAAAATCGGGCTCCAATCCAACACCAAATTCTCACTTCCAAGAGAAATCAGCCAACCAACCCTAAATTCATCCAAAACGGGGCTTTTATAGGCAGAGGAGGGAAAGGAAGGCCGTTCCTTACCTGTAGAGTCGGGCGCAAGTGGGGAAGGGTCAGAGAGATGGCGACAAAGTGTCGCAGCTAAGAGCCGAGGCTCGGCAGCAAGGGCGAGAGTCGAGCAGGAGACAAAGCCGCGCGGGAGGGGTCACGCGAGGTGACCTTCTCGCAGGGATGAGACTCGAGCAGGGATGCGGGGGATAACCGCGTGCGGCTCGAGGAGGTAACGGCTGCAAGGAGGTGCCATGCTCGAGCGCGGGAGAAAGCCCAGGAAGCTTCCCTCACACTCGTGCGGGAAGGGCGAGTGTAACCGAGGGGTGAGGCGTGTGATTAGGGCTGGGGTAGGTTAAATAGGTTTAAAATATATATATATATATTAGTTTTATTAAAATCAAGCCTAAAAATCACAATTTTCGCTCCGGCAGGCGATCGTTGCAAATTAAATATCAATTTTAGGCAGAAACAACGTTCCGGACGCAACGGCGCAGTCCGTTTCGTCATCTGAGGTCGTTTGGACAACCTCGTCGACGGTCGCGTCGAAAGTGCGTCAAATCCGGCATTTTCTGAAATTCTAACTCGACGTTGATAGTCCCGGCGTTCTGGCTTCAATCTTGACCCGTTGCGAGGTGGTTGAAAGCGTCGAGGCTGTGATCCGAGGAATTTGTGCTCGGTGGTGCAGGGAACGTGCACGAGGCTGTCCTAAGGTCCGGTGGTCTTATAGGAACTCAATTTGGATTCCTAACGTCAATTCCAACCTGCTATGAGCTAGCGGTACGGAATTTCGTCCGGGATTCCAAAAGAGTAAAGAGGTGGTTTCGAGCGTTCTAAAATGAGGTGGGCCCACTGCTAGGGATCTAAGATCTTTGGGGAAGCTCGTAAAGCTAGAACCCTAAATCCTAGGAGGAAAACTAAACCTCGACAAAAACGAGGTCAATAGTGACGAGACGGGGTTTGTTGTTGAATCCAAATTGGAACACTCCTCGACAGAAAAACCTCGAGAAAAATAGGAGAGAGACCAAACCAAGATCGATTGTAGGGTTTGAGTCGTGGGTGTTGATTTTTGGCACTAGTAATGGGGTTGTTCTCCATTCAAGCTAAAAGTTGGTAAAAAAAAGCAGAAAATTTCAGTTATTTGGAAATTTAATAACTTTGTTTACTTGATGTTTAAATAGATTTCTTTTTTTGTTGGGAGTTTGTAAGGAAAAGAACGTGTAGGAAAGAAGTGAAATGAGAAACGGTGAGGAAGGAAGAAGAAAGTCTGTTGACAATCATTTAGGTGTTGAAGAGAACTTTAAAGGTGAGTTTTAAATAATGTTTTGATTTAATAAAATAGGGAGGCATTTAGTTATTTATACTTGAAAAATAAGTGGTCAATTAATTGGGATAGTTAAATTAGCATTTAAACTATTAATGTTGTTAGAAAATTTGTCATAATTATTGACTGAAGATAACAAAGCACGAGTAAAATTATAATGATATATAATTATGTATAAGTGAAATAAAATCAGTAGTAATTAATAAGGGAAAATATTAATAATGTTCTATATATTTCAAGATTGTTGATTTGGTTAAGATAAGGTCTAAAAAAAACACATATTTGTGTGATGATTTATGTACTATGCTAAAGAGGTGATCTTTAAGAGAAACAATGAAGCAAGTCTTTTGGTATAAGGTGGATAGTCTTATTTATATTTTACAAAAACAATGCTATTTTTTCTTAATTAAACGCTTTAAATGTTTTAAATTTTTGCTTGGATAGATTGATATTGTAAATTGCTCATGATTTATCTGCTCTTAGATTATGTTGGTCGTATCTTAAATATAATTTACAAATTTTCAATTATATTTAAATTTATTGCATACATTAATTATAATAGAAAGATCTATAACATTTTGAAGAATGTGAATAAAATATTTATATAGTATGTTTGCATGCGTCTAATTGACTGATGGAGTCTACCCCATTGTGATACTAGCTGGGGATATTAAGGTATCCATGCATGTAATTTGGAAAATAAAATTGATATTGATGTATATATATATATATATATATAGGTACTGATACGATAAGATATTGTACGATATAATAAGTTAATTTGAAACTTTTTGAATATCCATTTTGATTATATAAACTTTCAATATATTTATTTGTAGTGTACGATTAACATACATATTGTCTCTTTATTTTGTTACGTTATTGTAATTTTGAAATTTGAGTATTCAACGGTTTATTGATAATTCATCATATTTTAAAATTATATTTTTTAGGTTTAAACTTTGCATTAGAAATGAGTGATAGAAGAACGAGTGTATATCGGTGACGTGGCCAACATAGAGAAAGGTATACTCCATTTTGACTCTTTATTTTAAGTTAATTTAATTTTCTTTTTATTATTGAGTCTTTTGATTATTAAAACATTATTAATTAATGATAGGGGATGAAAATTTAATTTTGTCGTCTGAACATTTGTTTACGTGTTGGAAGTTCTAAGACCTTTGGTTTGGATGTGTCAGTGCAAACTTCTTTTAAAACCTTGGTTAAACCATGAGGTCGCCATCACCAATCCTAGTAGCCTTTAATGTTTTGATGTCTGCTTCTTACACTTCCATCTCTTATGATTGAGTCTTCTCCACCTAAACATTCGCGCTCCCTTGCGATACTGTTATGAATAATTTTTCTTCCCCAATCAATAATTCTTCACTTTCTCTCATTAGAATTTTAAAATTCTTCAACACAAACAACCTTCAATTTTTATGGCAAGTCTTCTTTTCTATTTTATGATGAGGAGATTTCAATGCTTATTAGGCCTTTCAACTTCTCATTTCTTGACACATTCTTTATGGCTTATTCTAGCATGGAGTTAATTCCTAAGTTCATGTTGAAGCTAATAGTTGATTAGTCTATTAGTGATATCGAAGTTAATCCAAACCTTAATAGAAATGAAAATATTATTATTAAAATTTAAAAGGATTACAAACAAGAACTTTGGATAATAGGAAAAGAACAACACAAACAAAAATGATACCGCGAGGACGAAGGTGGTGGAAGGCGGCGAAACAACAGGTAGGGGTTGGTTTGAAGATTGTTGTTATGACATAGGTCAGAAGGGTTGTAAGTGGGTTTTGGCAGTAGAAGGAAGGCAGGGCTGGGGTGGCAGCAACAACAGGGGGCCTGGAAGAACACTTGCGGTAGTCGGCTAGGAGATTGGAACGGTTTGCGGCACAATAATGGTCTGGAGAGGGCCTATGGAAACAGGTGGGGGTTACGACAACAGCAGGTGGGGTGTTGGAGGGGGTCACAACAGTAGTATGAGGATTCATTCCTTAGGTTGGCCCATGGAATCAGGGAAGAGGGGCGCGCAGTTTGGAAGGCAGCGGGTTGGGAAGGGCTGCAACGAGCAATAAAAAGAAAGATATACACCACTTTGGGATGAATTATAACTAAAGAACCTTCTCGCTCTTGGATACAACACCAGAAGGGAAAACATGACGCCAGCGACTGTCCTGATATAATCTCACATTAAAAACTAAACCTAACACAAAATAACAAATATATATAGTCGATAACTAGGAGGGGGAGACCCCTCCCCTTGGGCGGCAAACCTAGCCCAGACCAAGGGCCGACCAACCCTTGCTCCACCTAGCTGATCTGATCCTGCAAGTCTCCACTGTTTCAGGCCCCTAGCCTCATGTCAATTGGGTTTATTGACCATCGACATGTTATCATTGAGCTCTCATTTGAAATGAATTATATAAAACTATTCTTGTGATGATCCTATTATATTAATAAGTTCTCCATGTTCATGTTAAAATAATCCGACGTGGGCGCATCTCCTGCATGGGACGTGAGACTAGGGGTGTGAGTCAAACCGACTCGTGAACCGGCTCGCGAAGTGGCTCGTGAATTGAGCTCGATGAGCTAAAAGTCAAAGCTCAAGTCAGCCTCAACTCGACTTGTTAGCTCGTGAACCGGCTCATTTAAAAAAATATTAACTTATACTTTAAATATATTAAATTTGAAAGTTTTATCTTTAAAGTATTAAAATAATTTAAAAAACATTTTATATTTTATATTTAGTGATTTCTTATTATTTATCTCATAGTTACTTATTATATTTTCATATTATTATAAAATCACTTTAAATTAATATTATTTTTCTCATAATTACTCATTATATTTTCATATTTTTATAAAATAACTTTAAATTAATATTATTTTTTTCTCTTTTATAATAAATAAGCCGGCTCGTTAAAATTAATCAAGCTCAAGCTGAGGTTGGTTCGATGTTCGAGCTTGACTCAAGTCGTTTACATCCCTATGTGGGACGTGACATTGGTGCGCCTCTTGCATGGGACGTGGGATGCCGCGATTTTCCCGGGAGTGTGAGACAGGGCCCAAGCTGCATTTTCTTTCTTTTTATGATTTCTTTCCTATTATCTTTCATTCATTTTTAGTCATTTTCTATATATGTATTATGGTTTAGATTGGTAGTTTTGGGCTCAGCTTTTCTGTTAGGACAACCGCCGGTGTTGGTTTTCTCCTTTGAGGCCTGTATCCGAGGGATTGGATGATGCTCTGGCTGTATCTCTCTCGCTCTCTCGCCAAGTGGTGTTTGTTTTCCCTATCATCTTTCGTATCCTTAGTAAGTCGCTCCCGACTGTCATTCATTGTTGCAGCCGCCTTGGGAAGCATTTCAGATGTTATTTTATGCAGTTCCAGACATCGCTATTTCCACCCCTCCCCTGCCTCGCTGCCCAACTTGTCACGATCTGACTCTGTGCTTAGAATTAACTAAAGTGGAAACAACAGTTGAATGGTATTTACGGCTAACTATCCACAATTTCAAAAACTTTCATTACTAGGCTTCATATGGAGCTATCCCAATGCTTTTTCTTTCAGGAGAAGGAAAGTTTTAGGCTGTTATATTTGATAGGAGAGAATTGATTTAGAGGACCACTGCTGCCAGGTATATTGGTTATGATGATAGTTTATCTTTACTATTTCTTTCAGACATTGATATATTGTTTGGTACTGGATTGAGATATTGTCTGTGGATGTTGTTATTGCGGGATGATTTATATTGTTATTGCAATTTGTGGATTAGTGACTCTTTTATTTGTAGTGAAAGTTTTTGAAATTGTGCATAGTTAGCTTTAATATAGTTCAACCGCTGTACTTGCCTTAGTTAATTCTAAGCACCTGGTAGGGTTATGACACAACTAGTTCTAGCCCACCAACATTGCTGCCGCCGTTGTACCACCATCCTATTCGAATGTCGCCACCTAGAAACCCCTTCACCTTATTGTTTTCTAGCAGCTTCTAACCGCCCAATAGCCTCCCCCTCCCTTTGGCATTGCTGCCGCCCAAATTGTCCCTTTCCAGCCTTGTTCCTGCTGTTCAAGTCTTCTCACCGTGTCGCTACCGCTCATGACATCCAGGAAACATCATCTTCCTGTTGTTCCACCGCTACCCACCCCATCTTCTCGTTGCCACCATCTTGGACAACAACCATACACGCAGTCCTTGCATTTTCTCAGCTCCCCCTCACTGCTACCAACATTCCTTTGCTGTCTCCACATTCACTAGCCGTTTTGATCCCTCTAGCCGACCTCCACCACCCTTGGGATACACTGTGGTGATGCTTTCTTTTGTTGTGTTATTGTATTTTCACTTTCAAGTGTGTTGGTTGTAACCAATTATTTGTTTTTAGTAATATTATTGGATTTCTTGTTGTGGTTTGAGTTAACGCTAGTATCATTTGTTATTAAAGCTAGCATAACCTTAGTCATATACTAGATTTTCTAGCACCTGCCGTATTCATACCTATCCGCACCTAAAATTTTTCTTTCTCATCCTACTTCACCCTTACACCTCCTTCGAACTACCCAAAGCAAAAACCTATCCATGCTACTAAGGAGGCCGGAAGTGTGAATGAGGGGAAATGACACGGTGCCGTTTATGAGAGATTCACAAAGTGGTGTCCAGGGGACTTATAAGTTGGATTTGCAGTGGAAAATATGCAAATTGCAATAGAGGCTTGCCACCTTCTCGAGGAGGCAATCCAAATGGATCTCCTGTAGCCACAATGGTGAATTTTTAGATCAAAGGAATGTTGTGAGTCTCTTCCACCTTGCGGATTATGGGGATGAAGAACCTCTAACGCCATCTTTTAGAGGAGGCGATACAGATGGGTCTCCCGTAGCCACAATAGTGACTATTTAGATCAAAAGAATGGAATGAGTCTTTACCACCATGTGGATTCCAGGGATGAAGAACCTCTACCTCGAAGATGTGACCTGAAATATTTGAGAAGTTAGAATTCTAAAGTAAATGTGCATTTACTATATTTTGACGGCCACATGAATTCGATCGAGTTCGTCGAGTGGCTCTGGACCTTAGAACGTATCTTTGAGTGCCAGGACATCCCGTCGGATGGAATGGTAAAACTAGCTGCCAACTAATTAAAGATAAGTGCTATTTTGGTGGCAAAATTTAAAGTACATATGCTAGCATGAGGGAAAATACATTCTACCTGGTTCATAATGAAACAAGAGATGAAGCGTCCAGTCTTACTAGCTTACTATAGGCTAGATGTTTAGATCCAAGCTTCAAAAATGGAGAGACCATATCACTGAGCGATTACGGCATCTTACAGTTGAGGTTCAACCCTAAGATCTTATAGCCAGAGTACGCCAGGGGAACATCCAAGTTGACCCCGCATGAGGAAACACCAGTTTCGAGTGGAAAACAAGAACCAACTAGCATTCCAAAATTCATCCCGCTGGAAGTGTTTCAAGTGCCACAGATGTGGGCATATTGAACCAGATTGCATAATCAAGGGAATGATATATTTTACTAAGCACGGAGCAGTTGAAGAAAGAGGCAATGATACAAAGGAGAATGATCATATTCCAATAAATGAGGAAGAAAAGTGCATAGCTCCAACTAAGGGTATAAGGAAGACTCCAACAGAATTCACATTGATGGTCCAAGATTGTTGTGTCCGATGAACCGACACCAAAATGGCGACAACCCTAGATAAGAGAAATTTAGATTTTATGATAGATAGATTTCTTTCTGAGTTTCCCATACTGAGGGAGATCCAACATGTCAGAAATAGGCTTCTTTTATGCCATATCTAAAAGATTTCATGGAGTTATTCACTTGTTAGATTCAGTTTAGCATGATACCCATCATCAGATGCCCCGATATGTGGGATGAATCTCAGCTTTGAAATTTGTCTTAGGAGCTTGAGTAGGAAGAAAATTCTTCAATGGGATTTAGGACCTATTAATGAAGAAGAAATGGTCTCATGTATGGTTGCTAGTGAAAGCGACACAGCCTGCCACAAAATTCATCATAGAGCTGATTTCTCCTTATGTACTTGTTTATCGGCTACATTCCGTTGAGTACGAGAAATGGAATAAGAAGGTTTCAGACCTAAGGGTTTGAGAGTTATATTGTAGGAATCTATGTTGTTATACAGTCGCAATCCAAGTTTTGCCAAGAGAGAATGGATACCTATTCTATCAAGATGTGCTTTTGAATGAAAATGCCTATATACTTGACTTATCAGGAGATTAATACATTTCTAACCCTTTCAACGTGATTGACTTGACGTCACTACAAAAAGACAGAAGCTTTGACGGATGAACTCGAGGCTCTCAGAAGTCTGGGAGATTGACGTGGGTGCATCACCCGCTCGGAATGCAGAACACAAGATGCGGCGTGGGTGCTTCTTCCGCACGGGATGCGGGACACAACGAATCTCGCTAGCGCGGGAGACGGGAGATGGGTCGGGAGCCGCGTTTTTCTTCTTTTTTTTTTGATTTCTATCATATTATCTTTCATTCATTTTGTCTTTTTCGATATATGTGTGTATTAGGGTATGAATTCATAGTTTTTGGCTCAGATGTTTTGTCAGGACATCAGCCAACGTCCATTTGCTCCTTCGTGGGCTATATTTGAGGGATAAGGTGGTGCTCCGGCTATATCTCTCTCCCAAGATGGTGTTTATCTCCCTATCTTCTTCCGTATTCCCCACTGCCCTTCATTGCTACAGTTGCCCATGACAACATTCCAGTTGCAATTTTCTGCTGTTCCAGGCATCGCCATTGCCTTCTTTTCCCCCCGCTTCGCTGCCCAAGCAGTTCCAACCCACCGACACTGCTGCAACCACTATCCCACCATCCTATACCGCTGTCGCCACCCAGAAACCCCTTTGCGTTGTTGTTTTTCTGCAGCCTTCAGCCACCCAACAGCTTCACATTGTTGCTGCCCATTCCATTTTTATTCCTGATGTTCCAGCCCTTCCACTGTGCCCCTACTGCCTAAGACAACTTGGAACACTGCCTTTCTGCTGCTCCGCTGCTGCCCACCCCAACTCTCTGCTATCACAGTCCAGGACAGCAACCATATGTGCTGTCCTTGCATTTTCGCAGCTCCCTCTCGCTTCTATCAATATTCCTTTGCTGCCCCCACACACGATAGCCAATCCGATCCACCTAGCTAACCTCCATCACCCTTGGGATACACTTTAGTGGTGCTTACTTGTGTCATGTTATTGTATTTTCTCTTTCAAATGTGTTGCTTGTAAATTTTTTTTAGTAATATTATTTGTTTCCAGTTGTGGTTTGGGTTAACTTCGGTATCATAGTCTCTCAATTTGATTGCTTCATAGTCTCCACCACTCCATTTTGGATCTTTTTTTAAATCTTTGTCTTCACCGTTTCTACTAGCCTACATTACGCTATTTAGCTTCAATCTTTAGAAAATATTTACAAGTGATGCTGCAACAACTCATTTTGCTATGCCCTCTGTGGATGGAGTTTTGGTGGAATTTAACATCACTGCATTTTTTTTTTTGTAAGAAAATTTGGATAGGTCTATGTTGTCCGAATATTGGCTAAAGGTAGAATTTCAAAACATATGATTATGCTGCTCTTCTTATTTTTGGGCATAAATTTTTTCAATGTTTTATGGCTTAACTCAAGTCGAGAATTACTCTATTTAAGTCACAGGAATTTGGACATGAGAACCTTTTGGTGGAGGATGACCCTTCTGCTGTTCAAATTTGTTCTTTAAATCTAGATCTGGGTTTAAATCTTCCTCAAGAGAAAGGGGTTGATATTCCTGTTTCTTTTAGCCCTTTGGTGTTGATCGGTTCATCTACTATTGAAATTATCACTAAAATTCCATGCAAGTTCATGAAAAGGCTCAACCTTTTTCTTTATGTGTATAAATGATGAATACTTGTCACAACATAATTCTAATTATAGCCTTCAAATTATTGACTCTCTAGTAGATAAAAGCTTTCATATTCTTTATATCAGAAGAGGCAGATAACATCAGAAAATTTATTGTCACTCTCCTATGTTTATTAGTCTTTAAGCTTAACGATTCAAACGCTTTTTATTTATTTTTTTCTTTTGCTTAGTTCTTTTTTTGTTCACTCTGACACATTTTATTAAATGCCTTTGATGCACTCAATTTGCCCTATTTATAAAAAAATATAGTCCAACTGTGGTGTTGAGAATCAATCAAGATTGATTTAAGATTTTTTTTGGACTTGTCAATAATTAGAAGATTTGGACTTGTCAATCATTAGAAGATTTGCAGTTGTCAATCATTAGAAGAAAATCCTTAATCTTTTTTATTCCACTCTAATCCATCTTTATATTTGAGTTTAACCAATGGCCAATCTAAACTTCGATTTCATTGTTTAGGTTGGTTGTCTGATTCGCCATCACCTATATTGACTCTTAACATCAGTTTCGATGCTCATTAGGTCGTCTATAATTGCTTTTCTTCTTGTTTTTTTTTTAAAAAAAAATACATCTGAGAGAGTTATAGTTAACATGAAGTTCCAAAGTTAATCTTGGTTTGCTATCCTTCAGTTTGCCTCGAGACTCATAGTTTGCAGTATCTGATAAAATACAGCACATTGTCAACAAGCTTTAGTTGTAAAAAATCTGATGGCCTAATCGCTCGGAATAGACATGCACCATTACTTCATTTTCAGCGAGGTGGTTAAAATAAACAAGTTATTTAAAATCTCAATTTTGTGCTAGACAAGCTTTAATTGCATAAAATTCTCTCTTCATGGGCTTGTCTCGCAAAACTAACATTCACCATTATGTTTTGTTTGACGTGATGGTTCAAATGAACATATATTTGTAAATTTTGATTTTTGTGCTTGACGAGCTTTTGGTTCGGAAAGACATTCACCATTATCTTTGGTTTTTCTTGATGGTTATATGAGCAAATATTCAAAAAATCTTAATTTTTATGCTCAACAACTTTCTGGTGCTGGAAACTATTGTTTGGGGCTTCATCTTGTAAAATAAACAGTCACTGTTATGTCCAATCCAACGGAACATGTTAAAGGAGAATATTTTTAAAGATTTCAATTCTCGTGCACGATGAGCTCACGGTGTGAAAAAATCATTCATAGGGCATTATCTTGCGAAGTATCAACCATTATATTCGGTATGTCAAGGCTATCTAGATTAGCATATTTGTGGAAGATTTGATTTTTTGTTGGATAACGGTAGGTTTGAAAAATTTTCCCTTTGTCGGCTTCGAAACTTCCGACCGCTATATATATATATATTTATATATTAAAAAGAAAGAGCCGTATGACCTATTTCATTGAAATAAAAATGGGGTAAAAAACAAGTAGTATGGGAGGGCCCAAAAAAAATTGAGGTCGACTCATAAAAATCAAAAAGCAAATAAAGCTCAAACAGAGCGATACGAAAGATAGAACAAAAGAAACAAGCAACTAAAGAGGACGAGGTCTCCAAGGCTTCCCTCTGCCCCTAGTTCTTGTAGCGTATCCATTAATCATACTCTGAAGGGCTTCTCCATTACCAGGGGGACCAAAATATCATCCATTAAGTTTTCAAGGGGGATAGTAACCCCAGCTTTTTTCTTCCTCCGGGAGGTATATACTTGCCATTCTTCTTGATCAGACTTGACGATCCCGATCCGAAGTGGGAACGACCGTGCTGTGATAGGTTCCAATACTTGGAATCTCATACCGTTAGTGAGCGTAGAACAACCAAGCTACTTAGTAGGCGGTAGTTCTTCCTCGATGATGGTGAGGCACGCTTTTGCTCGTCATCGTAATATGAGTGTTTTTTCTTACTATCTTCAAACATGTCATGGTGGGGAGTCTGATCTCCCTCTGTAGTAGTGGGTACCTGAAATTGTGGTATAGTTGCTCCAGTAGAAGAAGACAGAGAGATGACCTCATCTTGTCTAGCAGTGGCAACTACCTGATGCTCCTCCAATGGTCGATCCTTCTCAACCTGTTCTAGAACAGTAGTGGGTATCACTGACGGTGAGGAAGGCGGTATATTTGTCGCAGGAATGTGCGGTCCAGTAGTATTTACATGTGGAGGTTTGAGGTTCGGATGCAAGTGGTAACACTGATGGGGAGAGTGGCTAAACATACTGCAGTGGGTACAGTAAAGAGGTACCTGTTCTAGTCCTGCTGGTTGCCAAAATCCCTGCCAATTCATATTTCTCTCAGAAAAGGTAGCGTGATGTCTCGTTCTATCAGTATTCTAGCCTCAAAAGGTCGAGTCATATGCTCTGTAGGCGGGTCGGTTTGGAGTGGTGTGCCATAGATCTTTGCGAATGTGAATAGAAGCTCTTGATCATAAAGGTGTACTTGTAGATCTGGGAAGCGCAACCAAACAGGGATGATGGAAGGCTCAGTACGATGGTCCAAATCCGCCGTCCATTTTAGCACCTTCATCGCCCGATTGTCAATTCGAATGTGTCTTCTATCAAACACTTGGGTGCAATTTCCATCATTGGTTAATTGGACGAGAACGTGTCGCCCATCCAATCTACCAATTTTCCAACTTCCATTCAGCTTTATTTGCTCAAATTCTTTTCGGATCAGTTCAAGTTTATGATTGCCGTATAAGAACTTACATACTAGAAACAGTCGACAGGGTGCAGCTAGAGTGGAGATCTCTTCCTCTGTAAGAAATATTGCAGGTTTTTCGTCTTTGCGGGAAGCCTTTTTGAGAAACCCAGTTTCAATGCCTTGCGCGAAAGCATCGTGGTATCTCTGCGGGAAAATGTTGGGACGAGATGGGGCGCGAGAGGGGTTATTGCCGGCGAGGGCTTCGACGTATGAACGACCCGAGGCCATTGCTTCAGTTGCGTAAGTCCCACCGGGCCTGCAGGAGGGAGCTGCTGTCTTCGCGTGCTTCACCACTCCAGGAGCAACTACTCTGCCTCCATTCGGAAACTCCGCAGCACAGGCGCAACAGAAGATGTTGAACAGGTACGCCCGATGACGCGAGCTCTGTGAACACGAAGGGAAGCTGCTGCAGTAACAGCGCTCGATGTCGCGAGCACTGCGAGGATAAAGGACAACGCTTTTGCAGGAGCCCCACGTACGCGAGACCTTCGACCTCGAGACGACGAGCGAGCAGATGAGTCGGAATGAAAACGAAGCGCAATGACTGCTGATCAACGGAGCAGGCGAAAACGGCCGAACGAGAGGAAACGATGGAGAGAGATGCGAGTGTAGCAGAGCGGGGTTCACCATAGAGGCGAAACCCCAGCAGAGCGTAAACAAGGGAGCCGCCGCCATTACAAAATCCATATATATATATATATATATATATATATATATATATATATTAAAGAAAGGAGCAATACAGTTCCATAATATTCATCAAAAAAGAGTTACAAAAGGAGGTGTGAAGATGGATTCCTATTGCAAATATAAAAAAAAAATACATTACGCACCCTAGAGGTTCCACCTTCAACAGAAAGTAGAAAAAGACAGTGAAGGATAGCAGAAAAAAGATAAGGACTGTGAAAAAGCGAAAATGTAGTTCAAATGCAAAATCCAACCACAAAAACTTGTGTAGCGTAGCATCCATGTCAGCCCATGTACCCGTAAGATGCCAGAAAAATAGAAGGAACCGCTTCATGTATACCCAAAACCAAGTAAACAAATACACTCAAAATCGAGTAGCTACGAGACGATCTAATTTTGCTCTGCCTCTACCTCTAGTTTTAGAAAGGAGTCGGTTAACATACTTATTAAGTTTGCTTCGATTTCCAAGTAACTGAGGTGTATCATCCATTAAATTTTTGAGTTCCAGTTGGCCTTTATTCTTCTTCTTTCTCCTGGATCTGTAAACCTGTCATTCCTCATCTGATGACTAGCTCAATTGATCAGTAGGTTGATCAACAAATTGCTGACACGTACATCATGAGCCCTTTGTGCCTGAGTAGTGGTAACAACATGATTGGTCTTAGCATAGTTCAAATGTGTTGAGAGTTGCAGTTCCCTCAAAGGAGGGGCATCATTAAAACAACGAACATCTTGAGATGAATCAATATTAGTAATGAGGGGAGCTCCAATTCCACTGCTGCCTTAGCATAATCCAAATGTGTTGAGAGTTGCGGTTCCCTCAAAGGAGGGGCATCATTAACATAATGAACATCTTGAGATGGATCAATATTAGTAGTAAGGGGATCTGTGTCATGAGACTCCAAGGTACCATGCTCTAATCCCACAGCTGGAGTGGAGTGTTCAAGAACAAAAGCATCCAGGGGCAGAAAGGTGTGAGTATGAGGTTCTTCATCGGAGACAACCAATGTTTGAATAAGAGAATCATCAGAATTTTTCTCATCAGGAAAAGCGTCAGACAGATGAGCAGAGGTAAGTATGGTGTTGGAAAGCGGGTCGGGTTCCACCTCCTCGGCGAGATGGTAGGCGGCAAGATGTCCACTCCCAGTTCAAGGCATGAATGGGTTTTGAACAGAGTTGGCGAGCTTTAGCAATATCCGGCCTTAAGTGAGGATGCGAGGCAATAGAGAGTAGGAGAGCCGTGGTCGATCATACTATAATGAGAGCGAAAAATGAGGGTGTGGTTCTATTCAACTATTTGCCAATACTCGTTGTAGATCGGATCCAATCCATACCTCATCCGGAGCTCCAGTTGGAATGATCCTCTCTCTCGACAACACAAGCCACTTGAAGGTACGTCCGCTGACGGACTGACAAAGTCAGGTGACTGGCGAACGCTCGAGAGGCTTTACCGTAAGCGATTCTTCAAGGGAAGAGAATTACGTAGTTGAAGTCGTTGTAGTTTTAAGCCCGAGAACCTTATCCAGGCATGAATGATGGTGGACTACGCTTCGAATCAAAATCAACGAATTAAAACCGAAGTATTTTCAGCCAAAACGCGTTTATTAATCTCGATTACGCTTGCGATGAAAAAAATACGAGTGTAATCCGCATCGTTAGATAACCGAATAAGATATTGCCGTCACGTCGTTGCACAATTTTCCAACTACTCGATAAATTTTCCATAAAGATAAAAATCTTTCGAATGATCTCGAGTTTAGGGATCACAAGAA
>CM040423.1:150547714-151110214 GCA_022702705.1 Papilionanthe hookeriana x Papilionanthe teres
TCTTGCTTGTATGTTTTGAAAATATCGAGTTTGTGCTCTTGCATTAATGAATCGGGTTTCGTCATAATCTATTCGTCACTTTTGTCGTAGAGCCATTTTTCGATCTGTGAAATTTGCAAAAATCTTAACTAAACTCCAAAATATTACTAAGAAGGCTTCCTACAACATCTAAAATCCATTTAAATCAATTTCCATGAAATTCTTCCAAGTATTTTCTCCACATTTTGAATTTTTTCAAAATTCTCCAATGTAGAAGAAATCCATGGTGAAAATAAAAAATTTTTGCATATGAGTGAAGCTCTTACCAAGGGAAGATGAAATGCGGTGTCGAAAAGTGTTGAAATCGCCTCGAATCCAAGATCTCTCGAGCCACTAGGTCGGTTTTTCGAAAATTTGAGGAAATGGATGATGAATAGTGTCGGTTGACCGGTCAAATATAGGTCTTTTCGCGATCTCGCTGTCAGCGAGATTTTTCTCGCCTTCGGCGAGCTAATTAATTTCATAAGGCAAAAATTTCGGGAAAAATCCGCCGTCGGCGAGCTCGGTTTCGCTGTCAGCGGGTTTCTCGCTGTCAGCGAGATAATTCTCGCCGTCGGCGAGATGCAAAAAATTTTAAATTTTTGAAATTCGTCAATTATTTTCAACCTCGAATTGCCCTTAATCAATCTTCCGATCACTTAATTTAATAATAATACGAAGATTAGATACTTATACTCACAAAAAGTCACACAACACAAACAATATAACTTTATATATGAAATCCATGAGACTTACAAATTTCACACTAACAACTTAGCACATACTTAACTTAAATGTTCAAATCCATAATACTCGGCATCGCAATCCACACCTATAACAATTTACATAAAATCTCATCAAATACGAGATGATCGAATCAAATTTCGACTCATAATAAAATCTAACTCCAAATCGATACATATATATATATATATATATATATATATATATATAACATAAACATAGAAATCTTTCCTACTCTTCAGTGTCTGAACTAACATTTCTCTGATATTTTTGATGCGACGCAGGTGCACAAATAAATTGTAGAAAGGCCTGAAAGGGAATTCTGCAGTAGATTCTTCATTAATCCATCCTTTCTGTCTTAGTGAATAAAACTGGCCTCCAGATGTCCACTATGATCGAAGTGCTCCTTCATTCTCCAATCGATATGATCGAACATATCGGAGATATTGTCGATGGAATTCATCGCATTTTGCGATTTTTTCTCTAGTCCTTTAATCTTCTTCGAATGAAATTAGTCTTATCGATAAAGGGCCTTGCTAAAGGATTGTTACGTGATGCTCTGTCGAAATAATGGTAATCTCATCATTGTTATCCAAAGTGGGAAACATATCTGTAGGATCCAGTGGTTTCCATGGTAAAAGTACTTTTTCCCAAGCCTCAAAAGAAACTTGGTACTGACTGCATAAAGCAAATATAGTAGATGGGTGTCCAAGTCCATGCACTGACCCATGCACAATTAATTCCAACGTAGACTTTATGATCCAACATCGATAGGTAATTCAATTTGAATACAGTAGTTTAAAATAACGCATTCCTTTGAAACTTTATTTACTCTCATGGTAGGTAATAATTTTGATGATATAAAGAAATGTCAGTTCTTCGAGACAGGGTTAAGAAGTGATGCAGAAAAACCGACATACCCGTCTTCTCGTAACTCCCAATCATCCGGTTCGTCGGTCAGGTATCTATAAATTTCGTTCATATTGTATCTTGAAGGCACAAAGTTGGAATAATGACAAACAGAGGTATTCTCTATAGAAAATAATTCATTTACCCTTGAAGGAGTAAATGTTACCCATCTTCCTCTGACGTACACATTTCCATTGTTGATCGCATGTAAATTAGAGTAAAACTCTTTAACTACTGGTATAACTACAGCGGATGTCGTATAACAAAATACCTCTCAATACCACTGTGTGATCATTTCTTCGATTTTTGTAGTAGAATTCTCTACTCCTCTGTTGACAAATCATCTTTCTTTAATAAGTCTTTTCTTCATCAAGCCTTTGTTGAAGATTCGCTGCGCCTCCGAGCCGACGAATTTTCTTCGGTTGAAAACTTCAGTTTTTGTGGTTTCTAAGAATTTGGTGGCCATTTTGGATGGAAAGGTTTGGTCTCTAGTCATTCCTAAAGAAGAAAATGGTGTAAAATCTGATTTGGGATAATTTCTTACGAAGGAATGGCTTAGATCCGTCAAAAACCGCATGAAAAATCTTTAAGAAATCAAATTTTCAACTGCCTCGCCGTCGGCGGGAAGTTCCTCGCCGTTGGTGACTTAGTTATAAAACTGACTGAAGTAATGGCGCATGATCTCGCTGTCAGCGGGCTCGGGCTCACTGTCGGCGAGATTCGTAAAAATCGCCCAATTTCGCTCTGGTCCGAATATTTTCTGATCTCATCAAATAGGTTCAATTTTGTGATGATTCAATAAAAAATTTGAGTAGTAAGATTTGTTTTAATAATATAAACTCACAAATTTGTAGATATTTAAAATAAAAGTCTACTATGGGTTGCCTCCCATAAAGCGCTTGGTTTAACGTCGTCAGCCCGACCTAATTTTGTTAGTGTTCAGGATGACTAAGCATTAAAACCTCTTTAAAATTTGGTCTTCTATATTCGAAATATGGTTTTAATCTATGTCCATTTACTTTAAATCTATATCCTATTTTTGGATCTTCAATTTCTATAGTTCCATATGAAAATATTTGAGTTATGGTGAAAGGCCCTAACCATCGAGATTTCAATTTTCCAGGAAATAATTTCAATCTAGTATTATAAAGCAAAACTTCTTGTCTCGGTTCAAAATTTCTCCGATTAATCTTCCGATCATGCCATAATTTCATCCTTTCTTTATAAATCCTATCATTATCATATGATTCGTTTCTTAATTCTTCCAATTCATTTAATTGCGACAATCTCTTTTCACCATCTTCTTTCATATTATAATTAAATTCTTTAATCACCCGATATGTTTTATATTCAATTCATTCGGTAAGTGACGAGTTTTTCCATATATAAGCACTGTAGGAGTCATTCCGATCGGAGTTTTATAAGCGATCTTGTATGCCCGTAATGCGATATCTAGTCTTATAGACCGATCTAATCTATTAGGGTTTACAAATTTTTCTAATATATACTTAATCTCTCGATTAGAAACTTCGATTAATCCATTAGTTTGTGGATGATAAGCGATTGATATCTTATGCATAATATTATATTTTTCTACTTAGTTTGTGAATATATTTGTTTCTAAAATGAGTTCCTCCGTCAGTGATAATCACTCTCGGCATTCCAAATCTAGTAAAAATATTTTTCATTAAAATTTTCGAAACAATTTTAGCATCACACCTAGGTAAAGCTTGTGCTTCGTTCCATTTGGAAACATAATCGGCAACTTCTTAATATATATGAGTTTCCGAATGAAGGAATAAAAAGTCCCATGAAATCTAATCCCCGAACATCAAAAATTTGACTTCAATATAAAATTCGGAGGCATTTCATTTTTCCTTGATATGTTTCCTACTCTTTGGCATTTATCGCAAGTTTTTATATATCTATATACATCTCTAAATAGAGTAGGCCGGTAGAATCCAGATTGTAGAATTTTATATGCGGTTTTATACGTCCAAAATGTCCTCGAAAAT
Organism: Papilionanthe hookeriana x Papilionanthe teres; assembly: GCA_022702705.1. Lineage (NCBI taxonomy): Eukaryota > Viridiplantae > Streptophyta > Magnoliopsida > Asparagales > Orchidaceae > Papilionanthe > Papilionanthe hookeriana x Papilionanthe teres. Next base: position 150,551,401 of record CM040423.1, read on the forward strand.
CGAGTCATGACATTTTTGAATAATTAGTTCGGTTTTTCATAAGGCACGCATCTTTAATAATTAGATCCTTACATTGCTTATATAAGTATGGTTCATCCCAAAAGTATGTTTTAGTATCGTGAATGAATTTTTTCTATTGTTGCGAAGTTAACATAGGTGGTAAAATGTCACTTACGATATAATTTATTATATCGGCATACGAAGGTATTTTCGATTCATTAATATTATAAAGTTGTTCATCGGGAAAAGCATGCTAAATTTTCATTATTAGTATCGGATAATTCATGATTTTCTAATTTTGATAAATGATCTGCAATTTGATTATCAGTTCCTTTTTTGTTAATGATCTCAAAATCAATTTCTTGCATTAATAATATCCATCTGATTAATCTTGGTTTAGAATCTTTCTTTTGCATTACATTTAGAATATTTTATAGCTAAATGATCAGTATATGCAATACATTTAGTTCCTATTAGATAATGCCGAAATTTATTAAAAGCATATACGACTGCTAATAATTCTCTTTCGATAAGCTTGTATAATTTATTTCGGCATCATTTAGAGTTTTACTTAGCATAATATATAACTTTGAAAATCTTATCATATCTTTGTCCAAAAGCTGCTCATATAGCATAATCACTAGCATCGCACATAAGCTCGATTGGTTTCTCCCGATTAGGTGAAACTATTATAGGTGTTGTAATTAATTTATCTTTTAATAATTCGAAAGCATTCGGGCATTCGATTGTAAATTCAAATTTCTTGTCCTTTTCAGAAGTTGGCATAGAGGTTTAGTAATTTTTGAAAAATCTTTAATATAACGCATGTAGAATCCGAGCATGTCCGAAAAAACTTCTTACCCCTTTCACCGTAGTTGGAGGTGGTAATTTAGTTATAACTTGAATTTTTGCGAAGTCTACTTCCATGCATTTTTCGAAATTTTATGCCTTAATACAATGCGCTCTGTAACCATAAATTGACATTTCTCCCGATTAAGAACTAAATTAGTTTTCTCAAATACTTCAAATACTTTTTCAAGATGATTTAAGCATGTGTTAAATGTTGTTCCAAATACAGAGAAATCATCCATAAATACTTCTATTCCATTATCAATTAATTTATTAAATATAGACATCATACATCTTTGGAATGTTGCAGGTGCATTACATAATCCAAAAGGCATTCTTCGAAAAGCGAAAGTTTCATAAGAACTGGTAAATGTAGTTTTATCTTGATCCTCAGGAGCAATTTGTATTTGATGATAACCGATATATCCATCTAAGAAACAAAAATACTTATGTCCAGTTAGTCTATCTAACATGCGGTGCTAGAAATGGTAAAGGGAAGTGATCTTTTACGAGTGGTTGTGTTTAATTTTCTATAATCGATACATATTCGTCATCTAGTAACTTGTCTTATAGGCATAAGATCATTATTTTTATTAGCTTTGACGATCACCCCTCCTTTTTTAGGTACACGGTGAATTGGGCTTACCAACAGCACTATCAGAAATAGGATATATAATATCATTATCTAACCATTTTAAAATTTCTTTCTTCACTACTTCTTTCATTATTGGATTTAATCTCCTTTGTGGATGTGCTTTAGGTTTATGTTCATTATCTAAAATAATTCTGTGCAAACAAATTGAAGGACTAACTCCTTTAATATCTGCTAAAGTCCAACCAAAAATTTTCTTATATTTCTTTAATGTATCTAAAAATTTTTGTTCTTGAGATTCATTTAATTCAGATGAAATAATAACTGGTAGAGTTGAAGAATTACTAAGTAAGCATACTTTAAATGATTAGGTAATATTTTTAACTCGAGTTCGGGAGGTTTAATAATTGATGGAGCTATATTTTTTTCGGTATTTTCTGTGTTATCCAAAAATTTAAATTTCTCTTGAATATAATCTAATTCTTCATTTCTCTCGGATTTTTCGATTAATTCGATATTTTCTTTTTCTAATTTTTCTTCATAATATTCTTTAAAATGCTCTTTTTGTAAATGATCGAGTACTTCCATTCGAAAACACTCATCATCTTTTTCTAGCGTGAGGATATTTCATTGATTTAGCAATATTAAAAGTTACTTTTTGGTCATTTACTCTCATAGTTAATTCTCCTTTACGAACATCGATCATAGCTTTTCCGAGTGGCTAAAAATGGTCTTTCTAAAATGATAGGAATTTATTTATCTTCTTCCATATCTAGAACGATAAAATCTACGGGGAAGATAAATTTGTCCACTTGTTACTAATACATCTTCGATAACTCCCTTAGGATATGTAATAGAACGATCGGCTAAGCGAAGAGTTGCTGAAGTAGGTGAAATTTCTCCCGATCCTAATCTCTTAAAAATTGATAGAGGCATTAGATTGATGTTTGCTCTAAAGTCACACAAAGCTTTTCCATAGAATTTTTCTCCGATAGCGCGGGGTATAGTGAAACTACCGGGATCTTTTAATTTTTCGGGAAGTTTTTCGAATAATAGCACTACACTCTTCGATAAGTGCGACCATTTCATTATCGAGTAAATTTTCTTTTTTTATTTAGAATATCTTTCATGAATTTTACATAGTTTGGCATATGTTCAAAAGCTTCTACGAAATGAATATTTATTGTTAATTTCTTCGAAATTTCGAGAATTTATGAAATTGTTTGTCTTTTTTATGTTGAATTAGTCGTTGAGGAAATGGTGGTGGAGGTTTTTCAACGAAATTTTCATAGGTATTAAAGGATTTTCTAAATTTGGATCTTGTTGATTCTTTTCCTTTTCGATTTCCACTTCCTCTTTTTGACTTTCGAGTTCTTTCCGAATTCGAGGTTCTAATTCTTTTCCACTTCATAATTGTATCGCTTTAATTTGTTCATTTCCCTTGTCTTTGAGATTTATTTCCACATTACTAGGAAATGTTTCGGTATTCTATTATTAAGTGCGATAGCGATATGTCGAAGTTGAGTTTCAATATTTTAGATAAGTTGTTCCTTGATTTTGTAATTGGTTTCCTTGTATTTGTAATTGATTTCCTTGATTTTGTAAATGTTAACCCATATTTAATATTAATTCTTCATAGATAATTTCTTATCTTTAAATTGTGGGTTATTAAATCCGAGTGGATAATTAGATTTATAATTAGGATTTCCTTGATTAGATGAATTTCCTAATTGTTGTGTCATATTATTCATCCATGGTTGATTAGTTGTATTATTACTCCGATTAAAATTAGGATGATTTTTCCATCCGGGATTATAATAATTTGCATAAGGATTATTGGGTCACGTTGTTAATTGCATTAATCGTTTCATATTGAGATTAGAATTCTATAAGTTGTCCGGATGAATTTTCTTCGATATAGTTGGAGAGTAATTCATTCCAAAATGATCTAATTTTTTAGATACGGCGACGATTTGTGAAGCTAACATAGATATTGCATCATTTTCATGAATACTAGCTATTTTTTCGGATTCATTCTATCGACGGACCATTGAAAATTATTGGTTGTCATTTCTTCGATTAGTGCATAGGCTTCATCAAATGGTTTTGACATTAATGATCCTCCATGATGAGCATCGATGATTGATCTTAAAGATCCTACTAATCCATTATAGAAAGTTTGGATAGTTAACTCGATACGGTAACGCATGATGTGGGCATTTCTAAGAAGTTCTTTAAATCTCTCCCAATATTCATATATTGACTCTCAGTAGTATGACTAAAAGAAGTTATATCATTCCTAAGCTTAGCGAGTTTTAGATGGTGGAAAATATTTGGATAGAAATTTTTGTGATAATTCTCCCCGAGTTTTAATAGATCCAGAGTCTTAACGAATTTAACCACATTTTATCCTTATCCCTTAAAGAAAAAGGAAAAGTCTAAGTCTAATAGCATCGTTAGATACTCCTTCATATTTGAAAGTAGCACATAGTTCTAAAAAAACAGCTAGATGTAAATTAGGATCTTCAGTAGGTGAACCACTAAATTGATTATTTTGTACCATTTGAGTAATTGCAGGTTTATGTTCGAATGAATTAGCAGCTACATCAAGGTTTTGAATAGTTAAATGAATTTCATCTAATGTAGGGTTGGCATAATCTCGTAATGGTCTTGGTTGATTGATATTTTCATTTTCAGGAATATTTTTCATTTGTATTAAATTTATAATTTCTCTTTTTTGTTTTCTAATTCTTTTAATTGTATGCTCTAATTATGAATCATAAGGTATAAAATTTTCGTTTCCAAATTTTCACATACAATTTTATAAAATAAAATAGTTCGTTACTCTAGTAAATAATTTCTTTACTTCCCCGGCAACGGCGCCAAAAACTTGACCCACTTTTAATATTTTTGCAATTTTATGTTTATAGCAACGACACAAAAAATATGATCCCGCTTTAAATATAGATATATGATTTAATGTATAATGTGGATTCTACGCAAGTATACGTATCGTATCGAAGTAATACGGGGCTTTAGTGGAGTCCCGGTTATCGATCTCACGGGAAGTTTTTAACGATTTGTTATCGAGTTAAATTTAAAGGAATTACTTACTAATATAGTAAACGGAAATTCAAAGTAACTATAGCAAACTAAAGTATCAAGTAAACTAATGCTTGAAATAAGTTGATTTAAATAATTCAGAAAAAGTATCATTCTCCTTGTTTTTAGAAAATTAAGTGAATGATGAATTTAAATAGAATTCTTAAATTGTATTGTGACAAATAGGAGCATTCATATTTTTTACCCTTTGGTCCGAGTCACGAAGAACATTGACTAATCCTATGTTCGATTCACTGAATCTGCAATTTATGCTTTGGGAGGATATTAGGCTGCCTCTTCGAGCTCCCACGTTCCCTCACACGAGGGCTAACATCTATACTTCGACTCTCGAAGCAATAGGATCGAATTGAATATTTTAGTCTGTCACACTAAAATGTCCAATTCTACGTCCAATAATTACTGTTTCCCTATTTATTTGCACCCGCTTTTCCAAGGCTTTTGACTTTCCCTGAATATTGGATGTAATTTTTACTATAGTTGATAAATTCAACATATTTTAACAACTCAATTGGCCAGATTGAAAGTAAATTAAGTTTTAAGTAAAAATTATCACAATTTATTATAATATATTAAGTGCTTCTATTTAATTTCATCAATCCGCATAATTTTCATAAACGAGGAGAAAGACTAAGAAAACTACTCGGGAATGCATGGGAATAAAACAAAGCATGGATTTCATTTAAAGTTAACAACGATAAACAAAGATACTTATCTTAATTTTCTCCCCAAGCAGATTCCTTGAAGTTCCTTTGACTTTTCCTTCTAGTACAACAAACTTCTAAATAACACTCAAATAAATTAAAGAAACTCACTAATGACTAACAACAGACTCAAAATAGACTCGGACTCTTTAAAATAGACACACTGAAGACTCAAGAGACACACCTAGACACTAGAATTCGGCCTCTATTTATAGATGTAAGCAAAGGTCCAAGGGGTGCTTAAACACCTCTTCAAAAAGTGTCCGGAGTTCAAAGTATTTGTATTTTGAGCTGTCTCGCCGTCGGCGGGAAACGACCTCGTCGTCGGCGGGGCTTCAGAAGGTCTTGAGCCGCGCGAACTCGCCGTCGGCGGGCTCGGGCTCGGCTGTCGGCGAGGTAGTTATAATTCCTTCGAAACTTTCCTCGCGATCTTGCCGTCGGCGGCCTCGATCTCGTCGTCGGCGACTTAGTTCGATTTGCATGAATTTCCTCCTTTTTTATCCAAATTAGCTCCATTTCATGCTTTTTGCTTCCATCACTTATAAATCTTCATTCCTGCAATAAAATAAAGAAAATACATTTCTTTAAAGTGCAATTTCATCAAAAATAGATATGAATTTCTTAATGTATTTTTCTGTGATCAGGTGACTTCCCCTGGGATTCCTTATGCTTGGTCTTTTCCTCCCAAAAACTGTAGGTTATGCCTTAAGCATATGAAAACTTCCAGTGAAGTGAGAAAAGTTTAAATTTCTATGGGGAGGGTTCCATGACTAGTCCTTTAAGAAAGTCAGCAGCAGAGCCCTATGGCTAGACCCTGCGTTATTCTAAAGAAAGACTAGACCTCAACCAAAAGTGAGGTCAACAGAAACATAATTAAGCAGAGCATCACTTTCAAAGATTGGTTGGGAAAAAAATATAAGAATGAGACTGTTGTTATCCCTGAAAAATGTTTGAAGGAACTAAGATAAGGGACCATTAGTGTTTTCTTTGGTAAATACATAGAAACACTTGACTTCTATGCAGAAGAAAAGAGCTAGAATGTCATTTTATCCGAGACTTCTAAGAAAATCAAAATATTTTATTTTCAATATTTTGATTATAATTCAAAGTGTTTTTTGCACAGTTGATTTCTTCCTTCAAACCCAACCTTAGCTGACACTCTATTAATGACCCTATCATAAAAAATGGTTGAGGGTCTCTTAGTTGTAATATAATGATAATACTTTTTTGCATTTTTATGAAGATAAGATTATTGCCAAGCATAAATGAACTAAAATTTTGTTCTTTAATCTTCTTAAACATTGTGACTGTCTAACAAATACTCTTTCAAAAAAGATCAACCACTAAAAATATCCATGAAGTCCAAAATCACTCCTTATAGAAGCCTACAACAGATATAAAGTCTAATTTTACATGTTAATCCATGAATTTTTTGAAATAAATCAAGCAGAGATGAAATGAGTTTGTGATGGTATAAATTCTACCATCAGTACATAATGAAAAGTATCTCTCATTGAAAGACACTTTTCATAATTCTGACGCCTAAAAGTAAGAAGCTTCGAATATCATTATGTTTGAATAGACCTGCCATAATTTCCTTTACATAGATTGTTAAAAAATTTAAACTTCACATAGACAGAAATCCTCTTATCACTAATGATGGAAGTTTAAATGTAACATAAGATTGATGGCTATGCCTTTACAAATTATTCCCTCATAAGGTCAGTTGTAGCTAATTAAGGTCAAACATCACAATTTAACTCATAAAAGGCATGACTACATTTTATTAAAGAAAATACTTGAAATTCTATTCCATTGACAAAAAAAATTACCTCTTTCTGATAGTTGATTCATTTGCCTTGGTTTACTTGAGCTATTTTGAATCACTATGAATTTGAGCCTATTCATCCATATGGAATGTCAGTTTGGAGTTTCTTAAACAATAGTGAAAATATACTCATCCTTTGAAATCCTTTTGAAAGAACAATGAAATGAGAAATTCTTCCATAGATATATATAGTATAAAAGAAAATAAAAAGAATGAGAAAAAGGGGGAAATAAAAAGTAAAGGAGAATAAATAAATTAAAAGAAAAAAAAGAGAAAAGAAATTGACTTGATCAGAATATTGATCATGAAATCACGGGTATATTTATGAAGATAGAAAATAATAATCCAAAGATCTTAAGAAAAAAATTGTTTGAATCTGTGTTAGTCACGTTCTAGATATTATTGAATTTGCAAATTTTTACTCCAATCTATTTTTCTCAAACCTTTTAGAAACTTGCAAGTTAAAACCACCTCTCTATATGATATTTTGACCGAATCTCAAAAAAGGAATTTCATTTTCAAACTCAGTTCCTTTGTAATTTTAAAACTAACCTAAAAATTCAAAATTGACATTTCCTAAATTCGTGGAATTTCCTAAGGAAAAAATGTCAAAATTGAAATGACTTAAAATGAATCAACTTAAGGAGGTATACAACCTCTGAGGCTCCTTTAAATTTTCACTTTTAAGTGAAAATGAAGCCAACAAACTTGTTAGGTTGGGGAATTTTTTCATATACGTCACAACTATACGTTACAGCTACCCTAAGAGTGACATTCTTAAAGCTCAAAATACAACAAAATGTATCAGAATATAAAGCAAGCTCTTTAATATTTTTTTTGAGGTTTAAACAAAACACTCTCATTAATGAGTGGGTCATTTGATGCCAGAGAATGAAAACTATATCACATTCTAAGAGTGACATTCTTAAAGCTCAAAATACAACAAAATGTATCAGAATATAAAGCAAGCTCTTTAATATTTTTTTTGAGGTTTAAACAAAACACTCTCATTAAAGGGTGGGTCATTTGATGCCAGAGAAAGAAAACTATATCACATATTGAACTCTTCCAAGAATTTATAAACAATATCATAACCTGTAGGCCTTTAAAAAATTAGCTTTCAAAATATCAGCAGGCCTCAACCTGGCTGAATGTTCGATACTGCTGATCATATCAAATGAAAGGATGTATTGATAGTTGAGAAATGGAAAATTACCTCAATAATTTGAGAATTTCTTTCAAGTTGTCTTGCCACTTACATCCAAAAGTAAATATGAAGTTTTCATTTAACAAGCCACTTCATGGAAGTTCTAGGATTTCAAGTGTGTCACTATAGAATTAAGGTTGTTCATATTTGTAAGCATTATTAGAAACCGAATCATCAAAGAGTTGAACTTGATTTAAAAATCATTTTAATATAGGTTGGTGTTCTTAAGAAAAAAATATAATATCCAAAACTCTTGGGTTACATATTTGTCATCTAAGACGTCGTTATTCCCTTTAACATTTGAGTAGTTCTTTGATGATGTCATTTGTGTTGGATACTCTTATTCAAAGAAGTAATAACAATCCTCCGCATTCAAACCTTGTTTGGAATGATGATAAGAAAACATAAAGTATATATACTAAATAATAATATTTAAAAAGCAATAGTAATTGGCTTCAGTCTTATCAAAATGAAAAAAAAAAAACTACACATTTCTTTATAAAAAATTAAAACTAGGTCCTTTCACGAAGGAAAATATTTACGGTTTTTTTTAAGTGTTAAAGTGATGGCATTCTACTTAGTAAAATTCACTTCCAAAACTTTAATGGGAGTCTGTCAATCACTAGATATCTGAATCCTTAAAGAAAAATTAGGTGTTAAAGATCAAACTTAAATTTTATTGAACTAAATTAAACAGAAATCAGATAAAAAAATAACATAAAGAATAATTAAAATGTCAAACATCAACCAACTAAAAACAAATGAAATCTTAAAATAAACAGATTAAATATTTTCAACCTATTAGACTCGAAGCTTAATTACACCATTGTTAGGCTTCTTGCCCAAAAGACATGAAGCATAACAACACAGCCTTTAGGCTTTCAATTCTTTTTAGTCAATAACACATGAAGTTTAATTGCACAGTCCTTAAACTTTTTCCCTATATGACATGAAGCATAACAACGGTCTTTAGGCTTTCAAATATTTTTGGTTTACAGAGCACGAAGCTTAACTGCACCATTCTTGGACTTTTTATCAAAAAAAAATACAGAATAGAAGAAAATGAAAAAATTCAAACATTTAGTTTACCTTTGATTAAATGTGTTCAATTTAGTTTAACATTTCTAGTGAAGCATGGATCTTTGATTAAATGTGTTCAATTTAGTTTAACATTTCTAGTGAAGCATGGATTTGTTAGTTTTAAATGTTAAAAATATTTTCAATTTCTTTAGCTTCTATCTTTTCTTTAGTTTGTGAATGTATTTCGTATCAATTCGAGAGAAAACCTGTTAAACCTGAACTTCAACTGGCGCAAAATCTTTTTCTAAGAAATTTATTTCCCTAAGCAACCTTCCCAAAGCATCCGTGAGTTTGTCGATGAGTTTATTCTTAGGTCATATAAGTGATATTCACTTTCTTTTCTTTTAATCAACAGGTTATTAATGTAGCATTCAATTTATTTGAGGATGAGTTTATTGAAGATCTGTCATAGATGGTAGTTAACACCATCATTCTTCAGCTGAAATACATAACTTTCTAGCAGTAAAATCCAATTGGGGTTCTAAATGAAGTATATCTCTCATCTCCAAAACTCAATTTAATTTAGTTATATCTTAAGCTTTGTTCATGAATGAGAAAAGTTTAATTGAAGAGATAATGTCAACCATTAGTTCCTAATATGAGCTAAGGAAATTTATCGTAAGGACATGCCATGTTGAGATCTTGAAAGCCTATGCGTATATGAATTTGTCCATTCTTCTTTTTAAATGGTACAATACGAGCCCACTAAAAAAATACTTTCTTCTTGAATAAAGCTGGCCTCAATCAATTATTCACTTTAATGATTACTTGTTTAATCTCTACTCTCAAATGAATTGCTCTCTTAATCTACATTTCATCAGGGTTGTATTTCCAATTCATGAACCTTTATCTCAGAAGCTAGTCTTGGCTTTCTTCATAACTTCAGGCAAAATAATCATTAAACTTCATTAGCATCTTAAATAAGCCTTTATTATCTTGTTCATTTAAGAGAAAACTTATAGAACTTGGCTTAGTGTTGTCTTGAGTTCTGAAATTTATTTCTTTTAATTTATCAAAAATATATTTAATTTCTTCATTTAGTTTAAGAGGTGCATTCCCAACTCAAAGTTTATCTAGACCATCAAAAATTTCTAAAAAATAACAATCATTGAAATTATTATATTAAAAAATGACCTATTATGTTCCAGCTAGTCGGTAATGACCATGCAATATACCTTATTGTTCGCTGGTCCTATAGTGGTGAATCCTACAATAGTTTTTAACTTGGCCCTTTTACGTTTACTATCCCAATGATTTTAAATCAATTTGATTGGAAATGTGCATGGAATTAGACCCTATATTACTACATTAGTTACACAAGTTAAGTACTAATCAAAAGGGAGTTCATTTAATTCAATTAACATTTCATCTACAAGCTCCACATCTTTTTAGGACTTGAAGATGAGGACCCTTTATAGAACTTCTAAGTTTGATAACCACTCAATTGGGTGATAATTTAACTTCGAACCTAGTCATAGTGTCAAGGGATAGTGGGGTAAGAGCTAAAGTATAGACATACTATTTAATCTTCTCATAAATGAATGAATCTGACTCATCTTGGCTTGGAGTAACGCTTCTTCCTTATTTATCATTTTCTTCCATGAGACCTTCCATGGGTTCTTACTTTCATCAATATCATAGAAAAATCTACAGTGTATTACACATCCTTTGAGCTAGACTCTAAGTCAATCTGCACCACTGACATTATATCCTTTAAATTTTGTAGAAAAGGTTCTGTAGTGACCATCTAGTTCTTATCCAAGATTACTCCATATCTTTGTAGGGTTCTATCACTAGTTATTATGTAATTGGAGAGATGTAGGACCGTTGAAATATCACTTGGTATTCATTTTCTACTTAAAATAACATTTCTTATTTTTCTTTTCTCTCCTTTTCTTTTTTCACCACATCTTTTTTAATATTTTATAATATGGCTTTTTTGTTAATCTTTTTTTATTTTGTTGCCATTTATTTTCAAATATTTTCTTGTATGGCATTTTCCTTTTCTATTTGTTACACGTTTTCAATTACAGGTATCTCTTTATATAAGATTACTTCCTTCTTTGGTACATAATATGCAACATATTCATAAATTCTTAATTTATGGACATATAATGGTTATAGGCCAAACTTACTTACGTACTCTCCACCATCTCTCCAATAAACGATGCATTGACAGAGAGAGGGGGGCACCATTCAGTGTTTGCGCGACCAATGTCTCCTCATGAGTGCATTGAAGGATGTTTTTGAGTCAATGATATGATCCTGGAGCTCTCTCATCTTTTGTTTTGAATTCATGTAACAAAATTTGATCAGATGAGATTTTGCATGTATCAACATCAAGTAAGCAAGAATTTTCAAATTCATTAAGCTGGCTTGTGTGTCTGCAGCAACAAGGATCCTAGACAATCAAAATAGTACCACATTTATAGAGATGTAAAGTACTCACTTATGATTAGCAATCCTAGAAAAAGGTCATCATCTGGGAAGTTTAGCTTGCGAACTTCATTGAAGTAGTTTACTTCTCTATTTAAGGGAATAAGTGCCAATTGAACCATAAAAAATTTGTGTTTGTTTTAACCAGTGGCTCTCTCATCTCTTAGAAAACATGAGAACATTATATATACTTAGTTTAGCTGGGAAAATTCTTGAATGGAGCAACACGTTGTAATCAAGTTTAGGTAGAGGCCTCCATAAATGTATCCAAGGTGGGAACGTCCTATGGTGGTTCTATTGGTTGATTGAAACTAATGATTTGTGTGTTTCCTCTAGAGGTGGTTTTTGAGGTGGAAGTAGTTTTCCACTTTGAAGCTTGATTTTAAAAATATAAATTGTATGAGTTATCATGACATCTACTAATTATTACATGAATTCTAAAATTTCTCCTTGAGATATTCCCAATTCAGAATATTCTATCAAAATCTTAATAAGCATACCCTAAAAATTGATAATAGGGGCATCATAACAAAAAGTAAATCATCACTTGGTAAGCATCTCCATCTAGTTCAATTATGAGTAGAGAATTTTCCTCGAAATTATTACAATTTTCTCTGCTATTTAAGCTACTACTTGAATCGATTATGTGATGTACGTCAGAAAGAGAAAGAACAGACCCAAAACTACAGCTCATTTCATTGATAGTTCCAGTAGGAACAAACAACTAATACAGAGTGAGTAGTGAAAGTATCTAAAGACTCTCACCCAAAATAACTACTTAAAATAATTTCTCTCATTAGTCTTAGTTATTCCCTTATAGACTATTTCACACTTGGTAATCAGTTCAAGTTCTACTCGCTCTACTACTTGTTTGAAGTCTATATTTTCTCTAGTCACTATCAAGGAATCTTCTTGGGTAGGTACTTGAGTTCCTTCAAGTGTATTTCTAGAGAATTTTTGGAGTTGGTTGATGATCTTTCGAGAGATCTTCGAAGGGACAAAATTTCAACCTTTTTCTTCTACAAAAGGTTTAAGAGGTTCCATATCTTCACCAATGACAACACTAAAATACCTTCATGCTTTCCTTAGGGAAAACTATGGTCCCATCCTTATGATTCTTTTCAAGCCAAACTTTAAAGGTAAAGCATTCCTCTATGGTGTGGCATATCATCATATGGTATGGATAATAGTTAAATTCCTTCTCTTTTCCTACTTCTTCAGGTTTAACAGTCTCAAGTAGTTTGAAATTTGGATTCATAGAAAATTTTTTGAACATTTTTTTGACGATTTTATCTTTGATTGAATAAACTAGATTTTCAGCTCCTCAAATGTCTGTCTAGACATTCGTCTTTCATCAGGTCTATAGGTTGTTGAGGTCATCACTATTAGAGTGAATTTTGTAGCTACGATTGTTGCACTAATTGCTACCACTGTTACCATGGAAAATACTATTATTGAGGTTGATACTATTATTATGGTTAGTAGTTTTGTTCAAGTTGGTACAAATGTTGTGCTTGGTGCTATTATTGCGATTGTTATTGTTATTATGGTGATTGATATTAGTGTTGCCTATAATTTTCAGTTTATATTATCATAGGTTACTTCCCTTTATTAATATTAGACAAATTCATAGTTCTCATCTAAATTGCTTTTTGGGGTTGTTGTTTGGTTTTCTAACATTGAAAGGGAAAATGCTTCACTTTTTCTTGTAAATTAGTTGTCTTACTCTACAACTTTTAAATTGTCTCAATATCCCTTCAGCAAGCAGGTAACTAGCTCATAATATTGTTCGATAGATTCTCAATAGTACCTTGCTCTTCTGAGGTTCACACTTCAAATTCAAGTTCCTCCATCTCAAAGTATAGTCTACCAAGTCTCTTTAAGCTTCTATTTCTCTACAACCCAATCTCCAACTATGATATGGTGTTGAACTCTGGAAAACCTCTTTGTGAATAACTTGTCCAATTCAACGAATATGTTGACTGAGACATTGCAAAATTTATTATATTACTCAAATGTTGTGCGAGCTATACTATAATAAAAGTTGTAAAAAATTAGGATATCACTTTCTCTAGCATTACGAAAATTAGCGCGAAATTGTGCTAAGTGATGTCTTGGACATAAAATTCCTTCAGGTAAACTCATCCCTTAGGCACTAATGAACCATCTTGGACTTAAGCTTAAGCTTCTTTTACTTGCAATTTAATAAGAGAGTTTAAGTCCTTTTCAAGGGTAGATGGTGCTTCTATGTGCTTCTTGGAGACTTCCTCATCCGCTGCATTTTTTGTTGTGTTGTCAACGATGGAAACCACCTTAGGTTTCTACAATTTCAAATTTATAGGTAATACAGTTAGAGTTTTCTTTTGGATCAGGAATGTTTAAACTACTAATTCTTCCATTCTCTTTTCTAGCCTTTCTATTTGATCATCTTTTTTTCTTAATTCATCGGACAAATGTTGATCTCTATTAGGTAGGAGACCTTCCCCTCAACTACAATATCTTGATGATGTGCATACATTGCTACTAGTATTGAGATTGATTTTTGCCTTACAAGAATAAAATTCATTTTCTCTTTTATCCTTTTCTCCAATCTTTTTATTTATCCATACCTCTACTTTGATTAATTTAAAAGATTTCAGGTTGTGTATGGAGTATCTTGAAAATCAACATCTTCTTGTTGCTCTCTTTATAAAGCTATCCTGTCAACCATCATGATAAATAACACTTTTCATTGAGTTTTCTATGGTTTCATTTCCTCCATATTTTTTTGGATGCTAGCTTCCAATTCATTTATCACTTCATCAGTGGGCTGACCTCTAATAATTTTTAGACCAACTAAGAGATATTTAGTATATTCATCAATAATCATTTCCTCTAATCCGACATCAACTTCCTTCATAATTTCATCATGATCCTTAATGATATGTGTCGGCCGTTAAAATTGAAAGAGGTATTTTAAAATGTGATTTAGATTTAAAATAGTTTAATTTAAAATAATGGGGTATAACTTGTAGAAAATAGTAATATAATTTCGAAAAAAAATGAAACGAGATACCGTACATTCAATAGTTTGGATTAATCGAGTGTAACACTACAAGTAATGCATTTATCCCGAAAAATAAAAATATCACTTGGATAATGACACTCAACTTAATAAACTAAAGAATCTACGGTATCTGTTTAGTCTGCGAAACCAGTTTTATAAGCCGACAAGTTTCCATATTTAATATGCGAGATCAAATATGGTTTATATTATCTGGGTTCTAAAGTTCCCTATAATGGAAAGCCCCTATAGTTAATTACACCTTAAGTGACGGGGGTCACTTAAGAAAACTCTCGATTAAGATCAGTGGTTCTGCTTTCAAGAATTTCAAAGTTAAAGTTTTCAAGATTGGACATTGGAAATTCAAAAGGTAATGGATCAAATTAGGAACAGTTATTTTAGGAGTCCAAAATAATGAAAAAGTAGGGGATGTCACGGATCCGAGAGAACCTCGGTGACTTCTCAACTATCATATTTGTTTGGCCTCATTTTTGAAGAAATTTTCTTGATGTTTCATCATGTCAATTTTATTATTTAGGGCTTATATTCGCACGATACCGATCGTACGAATAGCCTAAGAATATATGAGGATTTACACCGTACCGCACGACAATCTCGGAATCCTAAAAGTGTTAGGACTTATATTGCATAACAGAATTATGCAAAAGCCTAAAAGACGGAGTGCGGAATTACGTCGCACTATGCGAACTACCTCGAAATCCTATGAGTTGTGTTATTTAATCCTAAAGAAAGTTAAACTAAAGAAGATTAGTTTTGCTATTGAAGATGGTCGTGCTGCCCACTATGCTTGCTCCAAGCTCCTTTTTATTGCAGAGGGTTTAGTTTAAGAGGTGACAATCAAGAGATGGGAGAAGTGTCATGGTTCAGAGGTCAAGTTTTCTAGTGTGTCAAATTCAATATCTTAAGTTTTATTAGGGAAATATTAAAATTGATTAAACAGAACCAGTTAATATCCCATGGTTCCATCATCCCGGCACCACAATTTTCATCGGATTCATTTAGTCCAAATAAATTTGCTAAACTCAACTGAATGAGTTCTACATTTTCATTTAGACCGTGGGAAATCCTGTTAGCAATACGTAGGTTACCTCCTATGAGGGATTCTCGATCATCCCACAAGAAGTTTTAATTTAGTTATGAATACAGTTTTATTTTGTTTGTGATTAAATTTTGAGTTGTTTTATATTTTGATTGTTGTGAATTGATGAACTTTGTTTTGTTTTGTTTTGTTTTTGTTTTAGTTTTGGTCTTGGATTTTCACATGCATTGTGTCATAAATTGCAGTACAGTAAAAGAGACTAAGTAAATGCAGTAGAGTAAAGTAAAAGTAAACTGCAATGTAATAATATAAAAGCGTACCTACCAGTTCTTCTCGTATCTCCACCTGAAAGATTAGCTTTCGCAACAAATATGTAGATAATTTGCAGGGAATTAAAAATGCATGAAAGAAAAGCAAGAAGTACAGATGGATGTATACAGTATAGTAAAATAAAGAAAGGAACGAGCTGTGTAGTAACATACAATAAAGAGAAAAGCATAGTTGTGTAGTAGAGTAAAGAGAAAGAAATGCTTGTGTAATTGGCCGCTTCTGTTAATATTTCAAAGCAAATAACAATTAGCATATTACAACTGTACAGATATTGACAAATAAATTTTAGTATAAAAGAATAATCAATAAGCATATGAAAATCAAAGTTGGGAAATAAAAATTCAAGTTGGGATAGGCTCAGTTGTAGACTTTCTGTTCTTGATAATCTCACATGCAACCAAAGTGTCAAAGTCAGCATATATCAATATCAATTAAAAGTCACCGGCAAATCATTCTCGAATCGGGCAATTCTAATCCCTACCACTTAATTGATAAAGTGAACCAACACGTAGTATCTGAAGTTTTAGAAGTGTGGTATCTGCATGTAGTATCTAAACTTCTAAACGTGTAGTAGATGTATGTAGTATCAGAACTTTTAAAAGTTTAGTATCTGTTGTTGATTCACAAATCTTTTAAGAGCAGGGATGGAATCACCAACGACTCAAATGGTGAAAAGGGCATCTTTAATTGATTATTGGTTAAAAGATTTCAGCTATAAAGAAAAGCTAAGAATAATTTTTTGCATCATCGCCTTTGCCCCACATTTCCAACTTATAGGCCATATTGATATTCCATATGCTTCTCCAAACAAGTGAAATTTTATCATTTAAATAATGTAGAGAAAGGGAATGAATTCCCCCAACAGTACCCCTTCTTAGAGATACTTATCATGAATAGCTAAAACAAGTGGCTAACCATAACTGTTAGAGTCATTATAAAACAGGCAAAACCCATCAATATGGAAATAAGCAACGCAAAGCCTCAAACGGGACCAATTGTAGAAGCAGAACCAATAATGAAGTCATGCAATCAAGAATTTCTCGTTAAACTATTAAATATCCAACTATTTCAGGTTCACCAGATTATTATCAAAATTAAATATACCGGTATGTGAATCTTCCACACTATTAACTTTGAGATTGGTTTCTTTGAAAGGTAAGCTCAAGATTAATCATAAGTGATAAACTTTAAGATAACGCTAAGATTTAAAGCTAAGCTCTTTAACAAACTTGATTCGATAAATAAACTGTAAATGTAAAAGAAATGATACTAAAGTGCACATACCGCAGCTGCACTGCGTTGATTTGCCATTTACAGTTAAAGTGCAGTGTACTTCAACAAAAACCTGCAGCCTGTGGATCTTGGCATGCCAAACCGATTGCATCATAACTTATTGAGAAGTTAACACACATCACAAAATTTCATGGATTTACATATCTAATATTTAAAGTTTGATAGTAACATTTGTAATACCAGGGTGTTATAGGCCTATGCATAAAATGATAAAAAAGTGCATTAGCTGCTAGCAAATATATTAAATCTTGTACATGAAAACTATGGCCAATCTCCAAACTGAACGATTGAAATGTATCGAACATATTCTTTCACCTCCATCATAACTTCCTTA
This sequence comes from Papilionanthe hookeriana x Papilionanthe teres, assembly GCA_022702705.1. NCBI lineage: Eukaryota > Viridiplantae > Streptophyta > Magnoliopsida > Asparagales > Orchidaceae > Papilionanthe > Papilionanthe hookeriana x Papilionanthe teres. Next base: position 150,569,277 of record CM040423.1, read on the forward strand.
CCCACCCACATGAATATCTCAGAAGTTCAACAAAATTTATATATTAAGCATATAACTACATCAGAATTTGATGGCATGTATGTAATTTTAAGTGTAGGTGTTGGTCATGTAAGGACATAAGAACTATGTGGTATGCATAATATATGTGAATGCCCTTTACATTTAATCCCGTTGAAGATGGTTATGAGATGATACACCAATACCAAAAATTTATTCTAAATTTACAAGAAGTGACTCTTCATACAAGAGAGTAAAGTGATTCATCCCAACTCATCCAGTATACCCTCTTAAAGCAAAAGTTGATGTAGCCAAGAAATTTCCTTAAGTACTATCACAATAGACACTTCGTAGAAATCACAATTATGAAATTTAGTCCATTCTCCGCACCATAATAGCTCATGCGCTACTTTCTAGGACAATAAATCAACAAATTAAATGATTAATCCTGATATGCTGCTTCATTTGCTCCACATCCAAACTTCCATATTTACATAAATAACACTCAAATCTTTCCTATCACCTAAAGAATGCGCTCTTAATATTAAAAGGCGAAATACACCTTCTCGCATGTAGATAGAGTTGCGTCATGAACATAAAAAGAAAAAAAAATTGTGCTTAGGTGTTAACCATGTAAAAAAAAAAAAACATTGGAATTGAGTGGCTTGTGCACATAAATCTGAATGCCCAGGTGTTAGATTTGAAAATATATAGGAATGTGGTATGTATGTTGTCCAAAAATCTATGCAATCTTAGAACTGATAATGTAGAGGTAATCAATAATTTATCAGTACTAAATTATTTTATTTTGAAACATGATTTAAAGCAAATTTACATACATACCACTCAATTCCCATATCCAACTAAGCTTCAATTTTAACATACATTCCACCTTGCCTATGCAAGAAAAGGGGTATTTCACTTTTTAAAAGTTAAAAGTGGTGATATTTTTTTATGCGAGATAAGAAAAAACTAGCTACTTTAACACTAACAGGCTATAAATAAAACGCATAAACCAAAAAAAGGAAATCAATTAAAAAAACAAAAACATAGTAGAATTTAGTGAACGACTGTTCCAAACCGTGTTGTAGAGCATTTGGACCATTTCTCGATTTATGCGTTTCATCCTTGACAATGGGCCATGCCAACATCTAAATACAATGTCGTATTCCTACAATTTAGTTCAGGTGATGCAGATTGAAGAGAAAAATATGCGCTTCAATAGACAATAATAGATCTCAACGCTCTAAAAAGGAAGATTTATGTTGGACTAATGCATTCTTTATATAAACTTGGGCTCAGGCACATCCATTTTATTGACAAAATCCTTTTTAATGAATGGTTATAGTGTAAATATGCCATACAAGAAATCAAATAAAGGATGTACTTGATGAGTACTTGTTGACCTCACTTTTGTCGAGGTTTAGTTTTCCTCCTAGGATTTAGGGTTCTAGCCTTAGGAGCTTCCCCGACGATCTTAGATTCCTAGCAATGGGCATATCTTGTTTTAGAATGCTCAAAACCACCTCTTTATTCTTTTGGAATCCCGGACGAAATTCCGTACCGCTAGCTCATAGCAGGTTGGAATTGACGTTAGGAATCCAAATTGAGTTCCTATAGGACCACCGGACCTTAGGACAGCCTCGTGCACGTTTCCTGCACCACCGAGCACAAATTCCTCGAGCCACGGCCTCGACGCTTTGAGTTTCTCCGCGACGGACCAGAATCAGAAGTCAGAATGCCGGGACGATCAACGTTGAGTCAGAATTTCAGAAAATGCCGGATTTGACGCACTTTCGACGCGACCGTCGACGAGGTTGCCCGAACGACCTCGGATGACGAAACGGACTTCGCCGATGCGTCCGGAACGTCGTTTTTGCCTAAAATTGATATTTGATTTGCGACGATAGCTCGCTGAGGGTGAAGGTTATGAAATGATTTTTTAATTATGTTATTAATAATAATAATATTTATATTATTATTATTAATATCTATACTTATGTACCCCTCCCCCCACTTTTTCTTTCCTAAAGCCCTAATCCCTACCCGTTTCTCTCGCTCGTTCGATGGGGAGCTCCCGTTCCCTGCTTCTCCCGCGCTCGAGCACGTCACCCCGACCACCTTTATCTTCCCCATACTCGAGCGTGTCCCTGCGGGGCTTCTTCTTCTCGAGCCGCACGCGTTCGACCCCATTCCTTATCCCTGGCAGCTCCCGGCTCTCCTCTGCGACTCTTCCTTGTCGCTGCTGCCCGAGGGCGTCCCACTTGAGGTTTATTTTTCTGTGAATCTTCCTCAGCACATCCCTCTGACCCTCCCCCACTTGCGCTCGGCTCTACAGGGCTGGCCGAATTTCATCTTGAAGAAGGGGAAGTGCTGGTACCTGAATCCTTGCTTTGCTTGTGTGCTCTACATTGTCTGGTAACCTCCTTCCCCTCTATTCTTTTCGGTTTGGCCCAGGGAACCCGTGAGCTTGCTGTTGGTTTGGTTCTCCCTGTTTACTGTTTCGGCTGGGAACTTATATGCTATGGAATGTCTTACCTAGTTGCATAAATGATGATTCCTTGCTTTTCCCCCATAGTGGCATGCTGGCCTTTTATTATAACTTCATTTGGGGGGGTTTTATTATTCAAGCATGATAAAGATCCAAATATGAGCATGTTTTAGAAGCAGGCTTGATCATTTGCTTATGGTGGAAGTATAACATGGCATGGGCTCTCCTCTTTTCTTTACTTAAGATGATAAAATGTGGTATATTTCTATTTCATATGGTTAAAAAAGTTGAAGCATAGCCTTGGAATAATGTTGGCTCCTCTCTCTTTTATATTATCTAAGGCATGTAAATATGTTTTGAGGCAAAGTATTGGTCCCTTCTAGCATGTTGGGGTATGCATTCTAAGCCCCTCTTACTTTCTTTCTAGCATGAACCATGGAGGAACTTGTTTAGCTTTTGATATACATGTTTGGGGCTCACCTCTTGCTCCTTATGGCTCTCCTTCATCAAAGTTATATGCTAGGGAAAAGTTTTACTTTACTTTGGAAAGCCCCATGTTTGTTCTCATGCTAAATATATTGTAGCTTTATACATTGTTATGATGAATATATGGAAGAGTTTTGCTTTAGCTTCATGCTTAACTTGGTGGCCTGGATTTATTTTCTTTACATTGGGGTGAATTTTGGGGGTTTTGTGAAACCTCATTTGGCTCATCTTAGCCTTACCCGAGGGCTGGTTTTTGAATGTTCTAGCTGCTCCTTTGCACCTGTTTGGGAGCCTTTTACTTCTCTGTTTTAAATGGATATTTGCTGCCCCTTTAGCACTTAAAAGGGGGCTCGGTTTTGTTTCTGTTTATTGCTGCCTAGCGGCTGCCCCCTAGCACTTTTGGGGCTCGGCTTTCGACTCTTGTTATTAGCTTGGTGCTGGGCTTGATCCTAGTCGTGTGGTGGCTCGGGTTGGGGCCTAATCTGGCTTGGTTTGGTGTTTTGCTGCTCCTGCAGCTAGCCCCATTGCACTTGAAAGGGGCTCGGTTTTGTGTCTGGGCTGCCCCTGCAGTTGCCCCTTTGGCATCTGAATTTGGGGACTGCTTTTGTCTTTGTGTTTTTGCTGCTCCTGCAGCCGTTCCCCTCTATGGCATTTGAATTTGGGAGGGGCCTTCTTTTCTTTTGCTGCTTCTGTTTTGTTGTTCCCGTCCCCCTTGGCATTTGAATTGGGGGCCCCTTTTGCTGTTTTGTTTTGTTGCTGCCTAGCAGCTATCCCCACAGTATGTTGGGGTTCGGTTTTGGTTCCTGCTATTCTTGCAGCCTCCCCCGGTGCAGCCTTTGAACGGCTCGAGTATGGGTCTCTCTAGGGCTCGGGTTTGGGCTGAACTCTCTAGTTATCTAATGGATTTATTCTTATGCACTTGTGATGAATTGAGATTATTGTGGAAGGCTTGTATGGGGCTTGGCCGTGAGCCTCATTGTGGTGATTCGGATTGTGGGGACTTTACCTCTTGCTGCCCTTTTGTTGGGGCTTGGCCGTGAGCCTTCTCTCCTGTTTGTGGCCTTGGCCGAGAGCCTTGGTGGGGTGATTGATGTGGTGATGGTCTGGCTTCTTGCTATACTTGTCTATGAAATTGATCGAATGAATTTGGAAGTGTCTCCTGATTTACTTGTGGGAAATAAATTGAGCACGATGATTTGAAATATTTCTTAGAAGTTTCATTCGGTGGAATTGATGCTAGTTTGATGGCTTATGGCTTGTCCATTCACTCTTTTATGTATTGGGAGTTTACTGATTTTCCTATTGCTATAGCCTGGGTCCCGAGCCTGTAGGTGGACCTACTGGGAGAGTCTGTGCTTCAGGATTTGAAAATTAATGCGGGATTTGGAGAATTTGGATTTTATTACGGGTTTGGAGATTTTAGTAGCCAGTTTCCCCCAGGCCATTCCTTTTGCTTGATGTCAGAGGCTTGAATGATTTTCGGATTTCCTTTCTTTTTGTTTGGTTTTGTCTGAATGCAAAGGACATTCCTTTTTGGGGTAGTAAGAAAATGACATCCTCAGGATTGATTCAAGGACCTCGGGCTCCGCTTTCAGTGTTCTACTTTTATATGTGTTAGGGGCGTTTTAGATTAACTCTTCTCCTGTTTTGGTTCTTCTTGGATTTGGAGGCGGGTTAATCTCCTTTCTTTCCCCTTCCCGTTGATTTACTTGTTTTGACTGTTATTGGAAATCGGTTCACCTCTTTTTACGAAAATTATATTAGGTGGACCGCTTTCCCTCTTTCTTTCCTTGTTCCCTCGTCGCTTGTTTTTCTCCTTGTTTCTTGGCTCAATGTCCGCACCTACAGGGGACGTGTAGGTGTGCACATATAACTCCTTTGGGTTATATGTGGGGCCATCAAGCAAGGCTGTAAGTGCGGTGGGGACACTGATAATACTATATAGGGAAGGTTACGAGAGAATCATAGAATGGTGCCGCCTGACTCAGAGACTCCGGAGAGAGTAGAGCAGGAATCTCGGCACTATTTGCCTGTCCTTGGGGTTTCTACTGCCGGCTGTCTAAAGATGTTAGTAGTCCTAGTCCTATTAGGGTAGTCAACCTGTGGACTAAAATATTTTAAAACAAAAATACATACATTTGAAAAATATAAAAATTACCTCCACCATAGCACAGTCTACTTACCTACAACTTTTACTTGCATGCAAACCCAAAAATGAAATGTGTGAAAATTTATAAAGGTCCACGGTCGGCTACTCGAGTTGGGTTAGGGCTGCCTTCTGCAGAAAGTCGGTCCAGTGGTCAGCACCTAAGGTGGGACATATAGCACAGCTCTGAGTCCTTAACACCACCGCGCTTACGGGCCCTTTTCCAGATGCCCCATGGCTTTCTTACGGTTCGCCGTGAGTTTAGCGGGGCATCTGTGAGTTTCTTCTTTCGGTGTTTTTGTGGTTTTCGCTACGACTTTGTTCTGTTTTCGTTCGCGATTTCTACGAGGTTTCCTACAGGATTTCTTTCTCTTCTTTCTCGATTTTCTTTGTTTTCTTTCGCTTTTCTTTCGGGTTTCTTTTTCTTTCTCTCGCCTTTTTCTTTTGGATTTATTCCCGGATTTGGCATTTTTGTTTTTCCTGCATGTACGGTAGTACCCCAGCTTAGTTAGGTCTTTCCTACTAAGTTTACTCGTGCTCTTTTCTTGCACTAATGTTTTTTCTGCAGGAAAACAATAAAATGAAAACAATAAGCAGGTAACGATACACCGCGGGTAATCATCGCCTACGGTACACTTGCAGTATTTTTCTACTTCTTTCCTTTACTGCGTAGCATGTTTTACTTTTCTAGTATCTGCTCCTGCTAGTATAGCATGTTTTACTTTTTCAGCGTACATACCTGTGTAGCATGCTTTACTTTTCTTCGTGCCTACTCCTGTTTAGCATAGCATGTTCACTATAGCATGTTCCTGCTTGTTTTGCATGCTTCCTTTTACTGCTACCCCTGTCACTGTTGCACACACTCACTCTTGCAATAAAAGTGATAATAAAAATAAAATAAAACAACTTGCATGTCCACTTTAACCTAAACTTTAAATTTAAGCTGCGATCTTGCTACGACTTGGAGCTTGGAGCACGGTGGGCAGCACGGCCATCTTCTTCAGCAAAACATGTGTCGACATCAGCAAAACCATTCTTTAGTTTAAATAACAAGCCATAGGACTTCGAGGTAGTCCGCCTAGTGCGACATAAATCCTCATCTGTTCTTTTAGGCCTTTGCACAGCCTTGTTGTGCAATATAAGCCCTAACTCGCTTAGGATTCCGAGGTCGTCGTCCGATACGGCGTAAATCCTCCTATCTTCCAGGTTATTTGCATAATCAGGTGATCATGTAAATGTGATTCCTATAATTAATTGACAGGATTGAAACTAAAATAAGTTCATTTTCCAAAATTTAAAGCCCAACCTTAGGATAGTCTGGGACGTCATCGAGGTTCTCCTCGAGGTCCGTGATGTCCCCTACCTCTCTTTCCTTTGACTCTGGAAATAACTGTTCCTCATTGCGCCTTTCACCTATTGGATTTCCTACTATCACACTTCTTTGAAAACCCTACCTTTTGATTTCATGAAGATAGAAACCCCTGATCTAAATCGAGAGTTCTCTCAGGTGACTTCGGTCATTTGAGGGGTAATTGACTATAGGGGCTTGCCTCTATAGGGAGCTTTAAAGACCCCAGATAATATAAACCCTATTTAATTCTTTTTGTATTAAATAGGGGAATTTGTCGGTCCACATAAAGGTTGCCAGATCAGAACGGATGTCATGAATTCTGCAGTTTATTTGATCGAGCGATGTCGTCAAGTAGGGTGTCTATTCTTCGGATAGATGCGTTACTTACGATATTACGCTCTTTCATTTAAACTGCTAAACGAATGAGATCCGTCCACTCTCATTCTCATTCTTAAAAATTAAAATCTTAGTTTCAAAAAAATCAATATACACATATTTAAATTAAATTAAATTTTAAAGCTTTTCAGCGGTCGACAGTACTGAGCTGGGAACTACGAAACCCCTCAATTGTAAAGAAGTTTGACTCTCAAGCATCAACAAGCCATTAATCCACTCCATCTTAGGGAAGTCCTCAGGAATAAAACAATAAACAATTTTATATGAATATGCATCACTTTCCAGAAACACTTGAGATGATTCAAAAGAGTTAGGGACATTGTGGGTAGCTAGGAACAAATTAAGAGCGTGCAATATTACTTGGATTGCAATATCCGTCTCCAAAGTCCATGGAGGCAAACACCTAAAATTTGTTATAATTTCAGCCAAACAGAAAATGATGTAGGATTAATAAATATGACAAGGGTTTATCACTAACAAAGTAGAAGAGAGAGTTGGAAAATGAAAAACACTGAGGTCGCCTGAAGCTTTATTAGCAAAATTACTTGGGCATGAAAATTCATGTATTCAAGCACATAATATAAACTACAAAATTACACGCATGTGTAAGATTTACAGACACATCTTGAGCTGAATAAAAAAAAAACTTTCGTGAAGAAGTAAGAACATAATTGGAGTAAAGAAAGCTGTTGCCTACAGAATTCCCACATCGGTATCAAGAGCTTGATGCTTAAGGCTTCGATATCAATGACCACATTGTTTGCTTTATTCACGGTCATTATATTTCTCTGCTATGCAAAAAGGATATATATTCACCATCAAAATGTTATATAATTAGGCTTCCCAATTTAGTTAGCCTCAATCAACTATTCATCATTGCTTCCCACTCAAAGAACAGGCAATGGAATTAAAGGAAATTAAAAAAAAATGGGACATTTACATATATATCACCTAAATCTTATGTATCATAAGAACCAGATGCCACTGTTTATATTTTAAATATAAATTTCACTTCTTTATGCGTAGGTAAGATGGTGTTCATATAAAAATTGAAGTTTAGGCATCGGATTACATAAATACTAAAAAACTAATCAGTATGTATGTGCATCCTCCTGAAGTTTATCATGGGAGGGTAAAACTCTCCTTTATTTCCCCCTCTTTTTATTTGAAGATGGTATGCACCTTAATGCATATATGTACGCCACCTATGTCTAGAACAGACCATAGATTACCTGTATGCAGCCCTCCCAAGATATCCATGGCATGTACATCGGTTGCCTGCATGCAAGCCTTCCAAGATGTCCATGCCACATCTGCTTAAGCATATAATCGTAACCTCATTAAAACCATGAACAGAGAAATAGAGATATAGCTAATATGCCACCCAAAATAATTCACTTGATCGATCAAAAATCTCAACGCAAAGTTCGATTGGGTAACCTACAGTTGAATACAAAATCACTTAAACCAAAATTTTAATAAATTTATAGCTGAACCGAAGATCAAAAGTGACCCGATATGAGCCCAAATTAGCCCAATCATATGTGCAGCAAGAACTAATATTAAACAAAAGCATGAGAGAGCGGGTATCTAAATTTGTAAAGAAAGGTAAGCAAGTAATTAGAAAGAAAAAGGTGCCTTACACTTGCTTGCCTAGCAAATAGTATTGGGGCATTGGCATACATGCCATTCAATTCTTTTTATATTTGCACATCCAGTACTACCAAAATCCTATGTCTTTACAAATCCAACACCTAAACTTTACTTGTTTGCATTCACGCAGTTTGCATCACGTCAAATGTATCATTACTTTAACCTAAACAGTGAAATGCCCGCTGTCTTTCCAATCAACCTACCAACACAATTCAAATTTAAGCAGACCAAGGCAGACGCGTGGCACCCCTATCTCAATTCCCCAATCCAGCGGCTTCTCATTGAAGTTTTCAAATAAATACATTGATCGCATTAAGAGGCTCCTCATAGAGAAACCCACATCAAATGGCTGATTTCAGTCAAACTAAGCAAACACATAATAATTAACTTGTGACGCTTCAAATAAAATGCACAAAGTTTCGTATAAACGCAGCAGAAAACCCACAACAAACGACTAATTCAGTGTAGGATTAACATAGCATTTGAGGGGATCGAAGTGAGGAGATCAGACCTCCGATGGTGAATCTGAGAAAGGGCGAGTGAAATTTGAGCAATAGAACCTTCAGTCGTCTTAACCGTTTCATGAAGAAGAACTTAAGAAGGGAAGAGATGAAAATAAAATAAAATAAAATAAAACAAGTCAGGCCCTCCTCCTCTTTCCAGCTCTTCGTAGAGGCGTGCGTATAGCCGAGGGAAATGGAAAAGAGGGGAGAAGGCCTTGTCACCAGGCTAATGCTTCGAGCAGCAGAGGTTGGGAGTCAAATATCCACCAAAATGAGAAGCTAGGAGGTGAGATAGCCGTTAAAGCTGCTCTCGGTCTGAGAAAATTAAGGAGGAGCTCTTGTGTTTCTTGGTTGGATGAGGGAGAGAGGATCGGCCAGGTGATGAGAGCCGTTAGGGCTCGCGATCCTTTTTGTGAGGGAGCGAGCCGTTGTGAGGGGGATAACGTGGGTTTTGGCTAGGGCACCGTAAGAATCGGAGAGAGCCGTTAGGGCAGGCCAATGGGAAAAGAACCCTTTTTTTGTTTGGGATCGGAAGAGGCTTGAGGTTCTAATGAAAGAGGGTTTTGTATTTTTTATTGCCTTTTTTTTGTTCTGTTTTATTTTTATTATTTATTTAATTGCATTGATTTATGTGCAATTCCTTCGCGCACAGAACCATAACAAAATAGGTGTCTGTCCTAGCTAAAATCGACATTCCGGGCACGCTGGCATGATCCGTTTCGTCATCCGAGGTCATTCAGGCAACCCCGTCGACGGTCGGGTCAAAAACGTGTCGAATTCAAATTTCACCAAAATGTTGTCTTGCGATCGATTGTTTCAAAAAATTTAATTTTAATTTTGGTTAAATTTAAAGAAAATAAATGTTCGAGCGATGCAAATTGCAATTTTAAACATGTCAACTGTGTGAATTGTGATGTTTGTGCGCACGAAGGTGCAAAATGTGCAAAAGGTGACCCTTGGTCTTAACAGTCACATGAGGACTCCGTTCGAGTTCCTTCATATTAGTTCTAACCTTCTAAGTGCTAGAGGTCGAGATCCACATGCGGAACTTCAAAGCGAGTAAAAAAGCGGTTCAAATTTTTAACATTAGGTCGGTCCCTTTTCTAAGGCTTCTAGGATAGTCCAAGAGGAATCCTACGACTACACCTTAAGCACTAAGAAAAGGAGAGACTTCACCAAAAATGAGGTCAACAATATGAATAGTACTAACATCCTAATTTTTATTTCTATTTCCTTCATGGTAATCTAGATTCATGCTCCTTTATTTCTAGAGGTTATGACACCTTCCTTTAAACAATTTAATTAGGTTGAGAAGAGGTTTCTAGTCTAACGTCATCTGAAGAGGAGGTTACACCATTAATTTAGAGTGTAACCTTATTACTAAATGGGAAATCTTCTTTTTATCCTCAACGCTTGGAGCATTTAAAAGAGACCTTGGGATAAAAGAAAATGCCTTAGATGATAGATGATGTACTTTCTCAATTTTTTTGAAAAATTTAGGCATAAAGGAGGTACTTGTGTGCATACGAGATGGATAAGATTAATGGGTAATGATTGGTTAGAGACGTGCCTTAATTTTAAGATCAAATAAGCATACAATTATTATTAGTTCTATCAGCTTGTGTATATGAAATCTTCTGATACTTATATTCTTTCCTAAAAAATCAATTATATTACAGGATTTTCTTCTTTCTCTTCTTAAGACAGTATATCCCATACTTATTTAAGAACTTTTGTCATAGTGTAATTTTCTCTATTTGCGATCCTTTCAGATATTTAGTGGGATTAAGGCTTTGTTGTTGTTGTTGTTGTTGATATTGCGATCCTTTCAGATATTCCACCTAGACGAGTAGAACGGAGCATCTTCTTTTTCTTAGTAGGAGACATGTATTCAAAAGGAAGAGGTGGTGAGTTGACTATTTTATGCAGATCATATTCTTCTTGTGAAATAGAAAGTGAATGAAACCTACATTCTCTCAAGAATTGATGGTTTTAGATCGGTCGGATAGGTTCACACATGCATCATTTTTCGCAGCTAATTTTCTTTCCTTCGTAGCCCATATGCACATATTACAAACTCTTATTTTCTTATTTTGTTAATGATTTTTATTTAACATATGAACAATCTTTAAAGATGAGCAAACTTTAATGACTCATAGGGACAATACAAACATCACCAAATACTTAAATTAATTTCTTATCCATCTATTCATCAGATTTAGAGGTTTTAGAGACTCCAATAACTTGGTGAGTTAATATTTTCTTAGAAGGGTTTAGAATCCTAGAAACAATAGTAGTAACAATATGCACAATAAAAGAACTTCAAATAACTTTCTTCCTTAAGAGCAAGAAATTCTTTTCATACTTGTGGTCAAATTCTAAAAGGGGTTCCTCCAAATCAACAACTTAGGGGTCTACTTTGAAAAAGCTAAGATCACCGCAAGTCATCATGATGTATTCAAAGCCCATTTTTATTTTGATGGTAGGCCCACCTTTGAGATGAATTGGATTGAGTGCCAAATTTCATTCATTTATAGAGGTGAAAATTAGCTTAGGAAATGACACATTTCTTGCAAATGGGGATACAAGAAATGTTGTTAACTATTTAACCTTTAACTTTTAGCAACTTTAAGAGAAGACATGTTTAAGACACACCTCACTCATATGACAAAAAGAAGTTCCTATAGTTTACTCAATAAAAAAAGTTTAAATCATAAGTTAAAGGACTCAGAGTTTGTAGATGTTCGGTGGACCCGTTCCATAACTTGTTCAATGGAAAGTCAAACAGAAAGAGATAGGTATTTTGAGTCTTTGGGGGGGTACATATACATTACCAATGAAAAATAATATAAGTCAATACTAAACTTGAAGAGAGAAACCATCCCCAACATAATCACTAGAAAAAAATTCTTTGTGGGCATAAATATATCTATTCCTTATTGTATCCAAGCAAATCTTGAAATATTTCCATCTAAATGATTGAAAACATATTTGAGTAAAAATATACTACAATAAGAGACAAAATTATTACCTTAAAATGGATCTAATCATTTTTATAAGAATAATCTTTAGTATTTGTGGGTATACATAACCAAAGATTTTTCCTCCATTACGAGTGTAAGATAAAGATTATTTTGTTCTTGGTTCAGGTATCCTTACGAGGGTAAGCTCTCATAGTTGATTGCATTTCCAAAATTTTAGCTCCTAAGAATACTCATGATTAAATAATTGGCTTTCATTGCATTGGATTATAAGGCAATTTTAGTGATGATTGATGTTTCAGGACCACAAATTGTTGGATAGGTTTAAAATATTAGCTTTGAATAGAAAGAGTTGGGACATATAGTGTAATTAAAGTCTCACATGGAATGGCCCAAAGAAAAGGGCTAGCCAACTCTAACATGAAAACATGCCCAGGAGCTTGGAACTATAAATTTATTGGAAAAGGTAAAGTTTTGATTTGGATTTAGCTTGAAATATTTTAATTGATTTTGATTATTTTGAGATTAAAATGTTTGATTTGGGATTGCTTTGGTTTAAATTGAATTTGGTTTGATTGGGGAATTTTGATTTGAGAAATTCAATTGAGCTCAAAACATGAATTGGTTAGATTTGATTTAAGTTAATTAAATTGAGTTTATTGAAGTAAATCGAAGTATGTTTAAAAAATTAAAGCTTGATTAAAATTATTTTAACTTTGTTAGAATTTATTTGAAATTTTTTGAAATTCGACTTGATGTTTGCTGAAATCTGTTAACTTTTGAAGATAACTCAAAGAAATTAGGTTTTCAAGTTCAAAATATTTGAGGCTTTAAAGTTTGAATGTTTATGTTTTAAAAGGTTTTATTGTTTTGAATGTTTATGTTTTGAAGGGTTTCTAAGAAATAATTTATATTTTAATAGGTTTAAATTTTGAAAAAGGTTTCTAAACGTTTTGAGTTTAAGTTTTGAAAAGGTTTTAATGCATTTTTATTAATTTAAGTTTTAAGATTTTAAAATAGTTTAATTTTAAGCTTTGAATAGGTTTTGAAGAGGTTGGAATAAAACATGATTCAAGCAAATTAAAGTTTTGATAAGCTTAAAATCTAGTTAAGAAGGGTTTGATTGAAGTTGAAATTTTGATTGGGGTTGAAAGTTTGACTGAAATGTGAGCATTGATTTAGATGAAAGGTTTGATTAAAGTGAAATCTTAAGGTTGAGAGTTTGATTGATGTTGAATCATATACTAGGGGAGGGATTAGGCTAGAAGGATTTCTAGATGAAAGTGAAACATTAACCTTAAAATAAGCCTATACTATAAGAGGAGGCTAAATAAATCGACTAACCTAATTTTTAGGTATAATAACCACAGTTATGATACCCATTGTACCGAGTTCCGTAGGATCCTAAGACTAATAACCAACTCAATAATAAGAGATCTCCATTGTTACCCCTATCGATGGTGAATGTAAATAACTCTACCATTAGGTGGTTTGGGGTACCATGGGTTACTTCATCTTAAGGCACCTAAATAGTTCAAGGGGGTATGGTTGTATGTTTTATAAGTCATAGTCCTAAGTACTAACCAGGTGTACCTAGTAATCTAATTTATGCTTCTAGATTGAACTATTATTGGGTATGTGTGTTTTGACCTCACTTGTTTGAGAACTTACCATGTTTACCTTGCTCATGACTCTAGACCGGAGGCATAACCTTTGGGACCCCATTGAGACAATTCCAAGACATGCAATATTTTGGTTGCAATGTTTTAGGGTTATGACTAAATGGGCAATCCATTAATGCCCATGAGCAAATTATGCTCAACGTCAACTTAGAATTTGTTTATAGACCTCAGGGAATACCACTGATCATTAAATCCATCTTGGTGAAGAGATGTACCAATATTGATATTTAGCCTCACCAGAGGTCTCCAAAACCTAAAAATCAGACCAGAACCTTAGTGTGTCCTTTTTTTACTTCAAATTTTTGTTACACCTTAGACTGGTCAAACCAATGATGAATACCCTAATTTGGATCAAAATTGTCCAAAATGACCATAATACCCCAATTGGGCCTCCCATTTATCACATGGTCAACCTAGCACCATATGGTCAACACACTGACCACATGGTCAGCTTATCATCACATGGTCAACACATTGACCATATGGCCAACTTACCAGCACATGGTCAACTTAGCACCAAATGATCACCCCCATGTCTAAATGAGTTCACAAAGTTAATCCTATAGTCTTGTGGTTAACTCAACCACCATGAGATTAATTTTCATACATTTATTTTTTAAATTAATTAATTATTTATAAGAAATATTATGAAGGGCTTAGCCCAAACCCAACTCTATGGCTACCAACCGGCGGACTTTATATATGCAAGAATGTCTGAACTCAAATTTATATATGTTTATAATGATTTTGTAAAGTCCGAGCACTCAACTCAAGTATACGTATCGTATCAAGTAATACAGGGCTCTAATGGAGTCTTGGTTATCGATCCCACAGGGAAGTACGAAGTAGAAGAAAGTGTTTCACAATAGATAATGTAGCACTGAAATCCGATACTGAAATTGCACTTAAAATTTACTACTTACTTCTAATATCACTTTGCAGAAAACAATAACAATTAATCAAACTACAATTACTTCTAATAACTTTGAAAATAGAATTAACTAACAGACACACTAAACTATATATTTGAAAGGTTTTTTGATATATATGAGAAAAGTATCTTTCCTCTTGCAATGAGAATATGATGTGTGGATTGGTATGGAACAAATATCTATGTTATTGTGCCAAATATGAGCATAGATGCTTCTTTACCCTTAAAAGAGTACCCCCACTTCTAAGCATAAAAAGAACGTTGACATATCCTAAGTTTACTCACTAAATATAGGGCTAGGCTGGGAGGATACCGGCTTTCACTACGGAGCTACCACTCACCCTTCACCTGAAGGCTAACTTTCGAATTTAGTTACTAATCTTAGAACTAATTTGGGGGATCTCAGCCTGTCACCCTGAAACCTCCAAGTTAAAGTCTATCAAAACACATTTCCTATTTATTTGCACTCAATTTCCATGAACTATGCAATTCATCCATGGAAATTGAATGGATTCTTCATTGTTATTGTAGGACACTAAAATCCTTTCAGAATTAATGTTCAACAATAAATTTTATCAATTCAATTGGCCTAATCGAAAAGTAAATTAAGTTTGAAATGAAAAACCATCACAATTTCTTCAATACATTAAAAGCACGTCAAATCCACATTAATCATCATCATATCTCTATGCAAGAAGAAAGACAAAGGAGACTACAAAGAATTCATGAAGAAGATAAAACAAAACATGGATTTTATATATAAAAGAAAAATCATACAAACCATAAAAGAAAATACAACTTATCTCTTTCTCTTCCCCAATGCAATTCCCTTGAAGTTCCTTTGAATCATTTTCTCTCTTCTTTACAACACTTGATTCCCTCTTTAGAATGGAAAGGAAGAAGTAATCTCTCACTTTACTCCTTCTCCTTCACTCCTTAGAGAAGAATTCCTCTCAAACTTTTACTTCTACACTCTCCTCCTAAACCCTAACACTTAACACACACACAACACACTCAAAAGCCACTAAACTCTCTCTAGAACCATTGAACTCCTCCTAGAACCACACCATTTTTGTCCAAAAATAGTTACTTATAAGTTAGAAACGAAATCCCAAGAGTTTCCATAGGCATCCCTTCAAAAATTCGCCAAAACTCCTCAAATTTCAATTCCACCGACATTGGGCGCCGGCAGCGCCCGATAGGGCACCAGCGGCGCTCTATCGTCGAATTAATGTTGAACTCTCTAGAAAATGGGGCCGGCGGTGCCCATTCTGGCGCTGGCGGTGCCAGAACCTGTTTTCCACCTTTTTTCTTCTTTTTGCTCTGAATTAGTTCATTTTCGCTTCTTTTCGCTCCAATCACCTAAAATCATCATACCTGCAACAAATCATAAGAAATACAATTCTTTAAAGTGCAATATCACCAAAAATGGGTAAAATTATATAACAAAAACCGCATATATTTTTTGTGCATCAGATACCCAAGTTCATCAATGTCCCAAAGCCCATTTTTAATGGGTTACCCATGACCCAATAACACCAACCATCCCCCAATTTTGACTTTGTCCAAGTCATGATGAGGGGAAGGGTACATGATAGCCTACATGGTCTCCACCCCACATCACCTTGGACCAAGTTAGGGTACTCAAGCCAGCTAGCTTCTGAGCCTTCTAACCACCTCCACAATCCTCCAACCAAGCTCAAACGCTCAGTTCAACTTACCTTCTTCACCATGCCTAACACACCATTGGATATGGTAAATCTTGACTCCATAGCTAAAAAAAATCCCATAAATTCCTTGAGATCCTTTCAGATTCTCTGAGCAGCCACCCATCTCTTCTAATCAACCCAGAGCCCCTCAATGCCATTAATGGCTACTTAAGAGGCCAAACCCGAGAGCTCCAAGACTTGACCTAACATCACATAGAGCCTCCAAACTCTGTCACTCCCAACATAGAAAATTTTCTCCATCACTTAGGCAGTTGATCACCCATCTTCTCAGCCCCTCAAATCCATTGAGAAACCCTAATTTCTCAAACGAAATCTCGGACACTTTTTGGGTCATACATAAACCTCTTCAAAACTTAAAATTAAGAATCCTAAAACCGTCCCCAAACCTCATGACAATATTTCCAATCAAAATTAAGCCTTCCCGTAGCCTCTAGCTTATCCCTACACCAAACCGAGCCACCATTTGGACTAGCATATAGCTAGAGCTTATTTCAACTCAAATTGAGCTAAGGAGGACCATTGTGGAGCTTCAGCAATCGTGTCTGCTAACCCCAATCAAGACCACACATCTTAGGACTAGGTATGAATCAAGAACCCTATTAATCACTTTGGGTTTGATCTTTTATAAAATGAATGAACATTTTAGGTTTGAGAAGTTATATGGATAACTTCGTCTCAAGTAGATTAAGCTGTACGGAAAAACCTAAAGTGATTCCATTAAGAATCAAGGGAGATCTCAGGGTTCAAATGTGAACGACCAGTGAGTCTTCATCACTTGGGAATGATGAGCCAATGTCGTCCATTTCTATGTATTGGAAATGGACGACTTCGATTAGGTCGCACCAATAATTCACAGAGAAGGAGTAGACTGGACCGCGGGCCACCTCAGCACCCACATGGAAAGCATCACAGATTGGAGGAAGCCACGTGGATGTTCAGTGCTGCCAAGGATGACGGGCCGTCGCATAAGATAAGCAGATAATTAGTAATATTTGTATTAATTAAATCCATAAGAACCTTATTAACTTCAAAAAATCATATCTTTGTGTAGAAAAATCATAAAAATATAAGAAAAATATCCCTGAACTAAGTGAATCAAGGAAAAAATAACAAAAATAAAATTAATAATAAATAATTTATGTTTAAATTTTAATGAATTAAATACTCTCTGGAGTATTTTATTTTTTAAAATTAAATATAAATCTAAAACTCATGAAGTTTGTAGGGATTATCCTCCCCATTCTTAGGAATATCCCATGATTTTTCTAAAGCCAGAGGAGGTTCCTAAAATGAAAATAACTAGTTTCCATCAACTTTGTAATTATTTCTGAAAATAGTTATAAAGAATCATAGAATTTAGAAATTAAAATGGGATTGGTATGGAAATTCAGGATAATAAAAATTGAACCCTAAAAAAAATATTTTCAACCCTTAAAAACCCTAAAATGAAAATTAAGAAATTTAACGGTAACAATGTAAAATATATACAAAAATTTGTTTTTGGCTTAAATTATCCTAAAACCTAGTTTGAACCATTTGATTAACCTCATGACCCTTAATGATAAATAGGATGTTTACCCCTATTGATCGTGGACACACATCTTTAATTTAGGGTTTAACCCAATTCACATCTAAATTAGGCTAAAGTTGGGCCTAGCCAATTTGGAACTGACCTAAATCTTTAACATTGGGTTTAACCAACCTGGACATAATATAAATCCTAAGCACTAAGTTTAACTAACTTAGACTCAATCTAAACCATAACCCTATGTTTAACCAAACTTGAACCAAGTCTTATATGTTGGTTCTACCTACAATGGAACTAACCAAACCTTACATGTTAGGTCTAACCATCTTCGACCCAAAACATAGGATCAACCTAGGTTTGAACTGAAATTTGGTCTAAATTCAACTTAGTCCAAAAGGTCCATAGCTGGACCCAATCCACTTGAGGTCATGCTTGAACTCAAAATAGACTTTTCCTAACTCATCCCTCACTAGGAATTATCCCATTAGGTCTTACCTAAATCAGACATAATTAAAACGTTAAACCTAAATTTGGTCTAATCTACATTATGCATATATATCCAACTAAGTTTTTCTTAAATTAGACTTAGTAAACCCTTAAACCTTAATTAGCTCTAATCTGCATTAGGCCTAATTATCTTATTAAGTCTTAATTAAATTAGACTTAAAAAACTCTCAAACCCTAATTTGGTCTAATCTACATCAGACAAAATCATCCAACAAAGTTTTACTTAAATTAGGCTTAATAAAACCTTAAAACTTAATTAGTCTAACCAACATTAGATCGAATTATTCAATCAAGTCTTACTTAGATTAGGCTTAATTAATTACACTGATATCCTAATTTGTTCTAACATACATTAGACCTAATTATCTAATTAAGTCTTACATAAATTAGGCTTAATTAATCCCACTTAAACTCCAATTAGATCTAACCAACATTAGGCCTAATTATTCACCTAAACCCTGATTAGATCTGACCTACATTAGACCTGATTATCCAGTTAAGTCTTACTTATATTAGTCTTAATTAATTTGCTTAACCCTAATTGGGTCTGACCTACATTGGACCTAATTATTTTACTAAGTCTTACCTAAATGAAAATTTATTGAATTTAAACCCTAATTAGGTCTAACCTAAATTAAACCTAACTATCTAATTAAATCTTACTTAAATTATAAATAATTAATTCCCAAATCCTAAATAGGTCAAATCTACATTAGACATAATTATCTAATTAAGCCTTACTTAAATTAGGCTTAATAACTCTTAAACCCTAACTAAGTCTAACCTACATTAGACCTAATAACCTAATTAAGTCATACATAAATTAAACTTAATTAATCTGTAAACCTTAATTAGTTCCAAGCTACATAAGAACTAATTATTCAATAAAGTATTACTTGAATTAGACTTAATTAAGTCTTAAATCGTAATCAAGTCTAACCTACATTAAACCTACTTATCTCACTAAGGATTACCTAAATAAGACTCTCTGAACCTTAGTTAGTTCTAACCCACATCAGACCTAATTTTCAAATTAAGACTTTTTGAAATTAGACTTCATCATACCTTAAACCCTAAGTCTAACTTACATTAGACTTAGCCATCCTTTTAGAGTTCAACCTAAACCCTGAGTCTAACCCACATTAGAATTAGCCATTCTACATTTAATCAAAATCTTATTATTGACCTAATTTGGACTTAGGTTCATTTGAGAAAAGTTAACATAAACCCAAATCAACTGAACCATCAAGTCAACCTAACCTAACTCTGGTTAGCTCAAATCAATTGAACCACCGAGTCAACCCAACCTAACTCGAGATAGACTAAACAAATAACACGCTGGGTATCCCAACCTCACACTGTCTAACCCAAATCCAAAACCATTGGGCTATCCCAACCTAATTTGGGGTAATTCAAAGTAGCCTACTTTCTAAGTTAACTTACTCTAAATTAAGTTAACTTAGAATATTCCAATTTGAAACTCTGTCTCAAATTTTGGAATAAGTGCAGTTAAGCATTTTGTCAAGTTTAACCCAACTTAAACTTGAATAGAAATTCAAGTCTAAATTGTGTTAGAATTTAAACAAGTCTAATATAACTCAAACTTGATTTAATTCAGGATCATTAATTTGAATAATTCTAAGTTAATGTAACTTGATGGATGATAAACTCAGCAATGTCACTGAGTTAGTCTAAAGTCAAGAAGAATTAGTTAAACTCCAGCTAAACTAAACCAACCTGGATTAATCCTACTGAACTTAGAATAGAGATTGAGAATAATCGAAAGAGCAGCTAACCTAACATGGGATAACTTAGATACCTAGAGGTTCACGTTGGATCATCCAATCCAATTTAATCAATGAATCTAACTCTAAGTGACTAGAGGTTAAATAGGGTTTTGATTTCTCTTTTGAGAATAAAGCCATATTTATCCTCTGTCAGGGATAACTTGAGCCAATATACCTAACCGACTTAAAAAAAATGACATAAAACACACCTTAAAAGCCATTAAGACTTATACTTAAACCAAAAGAATACAACCTGGTTTGAGAGGATATTTTGGAGGACGCAACCCATGGCTCCTAACAAAATAATCTTCAGTCACTTGTGACAAATCAAACCGCAAACTTTGATGATCTGGGAAGACAGAACCATAGGATCTTGATTGGGCTACTTCCAAACAACAAAAATGAAACATAAAAAATGACAAAACATAATGGGCTAATAAATCTCAAGCAACCTAAAATTTTACAACCCCTAAAATCCAAAATATACATTAAAACTTAAATAAAAATCCTAATGAACAATGATCATCAAACACAAGATGAACCAGTTGCTTGGGTCTATAAAGATCATTTGGAAGACGCAATTTATGGTTGCTGACAAGAATCTTTCAGTCAAAGTAGGATTGATTACCTCTCAAACTAAGTAGAACATGTTAACTGACGACTCCAAAACTACGAGCCATAGACATATTGACCGGGTTGTCTAAAAATTAAAAAATCAACAAACTAAATTAACAAAACGTAATTTTCGTACTAACTCTATTTTGCAAAGTTGTTGAAGGCACAAGGTGGGTAACACTCAAGATCAACTTTACATGTTATTAGGGTGTACTGACTCTGTTTTACGGGGATGGACGTTCAAAACCCAGAATCAAATGAAAATTTTTAAATAAATCATTAACGACAAAACAAAAATAGAACTTTTTGGATAGTATTGAACCTTTTGTAATCTACTACTCGTAGGCATGACTTTGAAGAATAACACTTAAAATTTTTGAGAATAAATGTTAACCTTAATCGGAAGTTTTCCTAGGTGGACTCAACTGCTTAAGATGTAATGAACTAGGAGTTTTCTCCTATGGGAGAATGTGAACCCCAAGATATGTATCATACCTAAATCTTTGGTTGTGGAGTTTTTTTCTTGTGGTCTTCTTCACATAACTATTTCAGTAGTCAAATACTTTAGAGTTCACATTGCAATGACCATAAAAAAAATCTTTCTCTCATATTTTTATTTTGTTTGTTTCCATTATTATTTCCCTTTTCTTTTCCCTCTGAGTTTCTCAATTTCTCGAGGTCACCTACATTGTCAAAGAAAGAGCGTTATTCAGATAAGAGGACAAGGTAATACATAACAAACTGGTGACTTCTCGACAATGACAACATTAATAAATGATAAGACTGCAAGATTGGTGATGTCGGTGACATTTCAGCGGTAGTGTGATCCTTTATTTGTTTTTCTACATTGGCTAACCAAGGATTCATAGTTTATCTACCTACTATAAATTTTCATTATTTAAGTTTTTTAATTTTAAAGTTATTTTGATGTTTGATTTTTATTTGAGATTTATTTTAGCTTCCAATTTAACAGTCATTCTAGGTTTAAGTTTTAATAAATGGTTTTATATCTTTGGTGTTTTACATTTATTTTTACTCCTAGTTTTGACTTCTACCTAAGCCCTAGAGCTCTCTACGCATGACTTCTACCTAAGCCATGTCACCTGCAGGAGGAGTTCTTAACCAATAAAAAACTAAAGCATTAGATTTCCTACAACCTTAGCCTGTCAGTTTATGAGGTGCCTTAAACCGACAACAAGGATTGTCAGTGGCTTCGAAAAATCCGTTGGAGATGTTTTTTTACTAGAAGCGATTTAGTTTGGAGCACATAGCGCTAAGAAAAGCTTTAGGAGAACTAAGCAATGAAAACGCTTCTGCAAGGAAGCACTACAAAAAAATTAGTAGGTTTTATAAATGCTCTAAAGCTTGAATAAAGTGATGTGAGAAGTCCTTATTTTTTAATGCTATATGAATCTTTACCATTAATCATTTTAATATTTTAAACTACAGCTACATGCTCACATTAGAATTGTTCCAAGCTATAAATGTCTTATATACTTATTTTACAAACTATTGCTAAAACACATGTTCATATCATGCCTAATTGACATAATTGGGTGGTAACTCCTTCGTAGTTTGGTATTAAATTACGTAATAACAATGTATACAACATAAGTTTTATTATATAAATTAAATTTTTGTGTTAATATGTTCAATAGAAATCATTATGCAGTGTATCATAGGTTGCATATTGGAATGAATCTTGATAGATTTAAGTTTGCTTTAAATTTAATTAACCAAATAAAATATAATAAAATCAAATTTTAAAATAGGTTAATTGTAGTTTAATCGGAACCTAAAATTTGTTTCAACCAACTCGATAAAAGAAAATTTACTCAATATCGTGCAATTTTGACTCTCCGACTCTCTCTCTCTCTCTCAAGCTCTGTTTGGGGCTGCTTTTTTCATGCGGCGCGGCCCCAGATTGCGCAAAATTTGTGTTTGGCGCAGGCGAAAAGCAGGCCGCGGATCGACCTTGCATCACCAGCTTTCGCCTCTTATATATGTGAAATTGCGCCTGGCCAAGAAACCCTCCATCCTTCCTACGCCTTCTTCTTCCCGCAACTCTTCTTCCCGCGCATCTTCTTTCTGCGACTCTTCTTCCTGCAACCTCTTGTCTTCTCGCGACCTCTTCAGACCGCTCCATCTCGCCTACTATTCCCGACCCCTCCTTCTTCGTCGTCCAGACCTACTACAGGAAGCAGGTGCCATTCTTCGTTGACCCCGTGCTTCACATGCTCCGTCAGTGGTAAGTTTCAAGATCTCAAAAAAAATCTAGTAAATTTATTATAGCTCTACAATTTGCTTGTTTTAATTTTACAATTACAAATTCACTTAAGTGTCAATTTTAGCTTTTAATTTCTTAATTTATTAAAATGGTTTTTTTTCATAGTTAATTTTAGACCATCTAAATTTGCTTTAAGTCGTGTTTTACTTAAGTTCAAATTCCTATAACCTTCTGGCATCATCCACATAAGAGAATTGGAAAACCAATGTTTACTCGGTCTAGAAGGTGTTTCCTAGATTAATGCTTCCCTTTTTATGCCATTTGTATGTACAAATTCAATCAATCACAAGGTAGTGATAGCATTGGTTACCTGTAATCTTCTTTATTAGAGTAAGGAAATTTTGAGGCATTTTTAAGATATTCAGATAAGTAACACGGTTTTATATTTTAGTTTATGGATAGGAGGGTATTTAATTAATTATAGTGAAATGTCTATATGCATGGAGAATTAAAAGACTACAGAGGGTATTTAATTAATTAAAAAGCATACATGCATTAAATAAATTTCAAACAATTTCCACATTATTCACCTTCACTGAGCAAGATGTTACTTTTCTTTTATTTTTATGATTTTTCTAGGCCAAGTAATGAATTTTTCAAGTTCAGGCAATTTAAATAAATCAGAAATTTCATATTTTCCTACTTAACCAGCTCAGCACCTGATCCAATGAAAATTAGATAGCTTTCAACTATTGATTTCATACCTATTTTTGATGATATTGCACTTTAAAGGAATGTATTTTTGACGATTTCATGCAGGTACAATGATTTTAGGCCTTTGAAGCAAAAGAAGTTAAAAGAAACAAATTTGGAGAGAGAAAGGACAAAAGCGCATTTTATTGAACTAGCGCTGAACGGCGCTATCACCAGCACTGGACAGCACAAGTTTCCAGAGAGTTGCGACGTTTTGGCGGAATAATGCACCGAACGGCGCTCCTACCAGCGCCGGACAATGCCCTATTCTGATTTAGAACTAGATTCAATGTATTTGGCCGGATTTTGAAAGGTTGCTTGAGGAAACTTTTGTGAATTCAGTTTTGGCCGAATTTAAACACTTTTGGAACCAAATTTCAAAAGGGGGGAAGAAAGGAAGAGAAGAGTTTAGAGTTTAGAGATAGTTTCTTTCCATTTTGTGTAGGAAGTTAGGTTTTTGTGTTTTCTCTTATAAGGAGTGTGAGAGGAGAGGGAAAGTGAGAGATTTCTTCTTCCTTGCTATTCTAAAGAGATAATTGTGTGTTGTTGTGAAGAAAAAAGAGGAGTCAAAGAGTTTGAGATAAGTTCTTTTTACTTTACTCTATTTTTATGACGTTGTTTTTATATATATAATTCATGTTTTGTCATCTTTTCCTCATGAGTCTTGAGTAGATTTATATGTCTTTCTCCTTTTCATGCGACGTGTTGATGTTGTGAAATGGAAATGATTTGTTGATTTATTATGGAGAACTTTTGATGACCTTTTCACTTAAAACTTCATTTACTTTTGATCTGACCAATTGAATCGTTAAAACTTATTGGGAAACATATGTTCCTAAAGGATTATGAGTTCCACAACAAAAGTGAAGGTCACATTCAATGTCCATGAATGAGAGATGTAGTTCATGGGGATTGAGTGCAAAAAAATAAAGAAATATACTTTGATGGGTGTAGAATTGGAGATTTCAGAGTGACAAGCTGAAATCCTCAATTTGGTCCTAATGTTTAGAAACTGAAGCGAGAGTTGGCCTTCAGGTGAAGGGAAGTGTGAGCTCTAGAGTGAGAGCTAGTATACTTCCAGCCAAACCACGGATTTGAGGACTAAACTTAGGATTAGCCAATGTTTTTTATACGCTGAAATATGGGTAAAGAATAGAAATGCTTATATTTGACACAATACATTTGTATCACTAACCTATGTCACAATAATCATCACATTATGATTAGAAAGGAGGAAGACTCTTTCTTGCAACTGTACTTTGTTATAAATTTAGTCAGGTGTTAGTTTAACTTGCTAGAGTTTATAACGTGCTTTGGTAGAAATATTGACTAAATCAGTTTGTATTTGCTTTAAGAATTAAACCACTTGCAATTGTGCTATGATTCGATAAGTGATTTATGTGCTGCGCCATAAAATTAAAGCCTCCATGTGGGATCAATAACCAGGACTCTACTAGAGCCCTGTATAACTTGAGAGATATGTATACTTACGTTAATTGTGTGACTCATTATCATTTAAATATATATATATACATATATATAATCTGAGTTCATTAATTTTTGCAAATTAAAAAAGTCGCACCGAGATTTTGGCACCATTGCCGGGGAGGCAAGGTAAAAGAAAAAAGTAACTATTAAAATTTAACTTTTGTAGTATTTGAAATCTTAAATTGGAATTGCAAGTCATAGTTGTGTGTGTCTGTTTATTGTTAGTGTGTTTATTGAGTTTGCATGCGTAGTATCGGATCTATAGGTTTAGTGCCTTACGATTCTGAACTAGAGTGTACTATTAGAAAAATTCGAAAACAAGAAAAACAATCTGCAAATCCTCACAAAATGACAAACAATTTAAATAATCAAAACGAAAATATACCAAGACCATTAAGATATTATGCTAATCCAACAACAGATGAAATTCACTTAACTATTCAAAAGCCTGATGTTGCTGCTAATTCATTTGAGCTAAAACCTGCTCTTATCCAAAAGGTACAAAATAATCAATTTGGATGAACACCTAATGAAGATCCTAACTTACATCGCTACTTTTAAGTATGATGAAGTGTCGAACGATGCTGTTAGACTTAGACTTTTTCCTTTTTATTAAGGGATAAGGCTAAGGTGTGGTTAAATTCAGTAGCACCTGGATCTATTTGAACTTGGGGAGAGCTTTCACAAAAGTTTCTGTCGAAATATTTCCCTTCTTCCAAAACTGCTAAGTTGAGAAATGATATCACATCTTTTAGTCAGTTTGATGAATCCATATATGAAGCTTGGGAAAGATTTAAAGATCTTCTGAGGAAATGTCCACACCATGCTTTACCAGACATGTTAATAATTCAAACCTTTTATAATGGATTAGTGGGATTCTTGAGATCGATTATCGATGCTGCTGCTGGTGGATCATTAATGTTAAACATTTTGATGAAGCATATTCATTAATTGAAGAGATGGCTACTAATAATTTTCAATGACCCTCTGAGCGGGTAAATCCTAAGAGAGTAGCTAGTATTCATGATTCTGATGCGATAACTATGATAATCTCTCAAGTTGCTGTACTTTCTTAGAAAATAGATCAATATGGAATGCATTATTCTCCAACACCCTCAGTGTTAGAATAAAGTTCATCAGGACAGATGATAGACTCTCAAATGTCTTACGAAACCTTGAATGCTATACATAATAAAATCAATAATCCTTATTCAAATTATTATAACCTTAGTCGGAGGAATCATCCAAATTTCAACTGGAATAACATCAATGTTGTTGTTAATCTATAATGGGGAAACAATCCTATGAATCCAGTTGGAAATCCAAACTACTAAGGAAATACCAATTTTAGACCTTCTTATCCTTCTGGTCTTAATGACAATCAACAATTTAAGGAAAAGAAGTTATCTACTGAAGAAATAATTCTGAATAGGAGTAATCAAATTCAAGCTCAAAACGTTGCAATGAAGAACCTTGAAAATCAATTGGGACATATCTTTACTGCGCTTAATAATAAACCTTCTGGGAACTTTCTAGCAATGTTGAGATTAACCCGAAAGATAAAAACAAAGAGCAAATTAAGGATATTCAATTAAGGAGTGGTAAAGAATAGGAACCAAGAGTTCAAAAAGAAGTTGAAGTTGAAAGAGAGGAAGTGAACATTTAGAAAGGTTCTAATAAGATATATATAGACGAATATCTGCTAGAACTAATAAAGATAACTGTTGAAAAACCACCTACTCCTTTTCCTCAAAGACTAAAGAAACAGAACAGGGATAACAAATTTGCAAAATTTTTGGAAATTCTTAAGAAATTAACGATTAATATTCCCCTTTGTTGAAGCATTAGAGCAGATGCCTGATTATGTAAAGTTTATGAAGTATATACTTAAAAAGAAAAGAAAGTTTAAAGACCACAAGACTGTTGCACTCAGTAGTGAATGTGGTGAAATTATTCAGAAGAAGGTTCCTGAAAAACTTAAAGACCCAGGTAGTTTCACTATCCCATGCGCTATAGAAGAAAAGTTATTCGGAAGAGCTTTATGTGATCTTGGAGCTAGTATTAATCTTATGCCTTTATCAACTTGCAATAGATTAAAAATAAGAGAAATTTCTCCTACATCTGTGACTCTTCAACTGGATGATCATTCTATCACTTATCCTAAAGGAGTTGTGGAAGATGTATTAGTAAAGGTGGATAAATTTATCTTTCAATAGACTTTTTTGCATTAGATATGGAGGAAGATAAAAAAATTCCAATTATTTTGGGAAGACCATTCCTTGCTATTGGGAGAGCTATGATCGATGTCCAGAAAGGAGAATTAACTATGAGAGTTAATGACCAAGAGGTAACTTTCAACATTCTGAAATCTATGAAGTACCCTTCAACTGAAAAAGATGATGAGTGTTATCGAATGGAAGTCTGCAACTGTTTGAGAGAAGATCATTTTAGAGAAGTATTTGAATAAAATATGGAATGTGAGGATGAAAATGAAAGTGAAAATGAAAATGATTTGGATGATATGAAGAATGAAAAGTTAGACTTTGTTCAGGAAAAAATTGAAAGATTGGATACTATGGAAAATGAAGATAAAAGTTTAATTTCATCTATCATTAAACCCCCTAAACTTAAGTTGAAAATTCTTCCTAATCATTTAAAGTACATGTTTTTAGGAGAATCATCTAGTTTACCAGTCATTGTATCTTCGAATTTGAATGAATATCAAGAACAAAAATTATTATAAACTTTAAAAAGATAAAAACAGGCTTTTGGTTAGTCCATAGCTGATATTAAAGGAATCAGTCATTCGATCTGTATGCACAGAATTTTATTGGATGAACAACACAAACCAAGAATTGATCCACAAAGGATACTAAACCAAATAATGAAAGAAACAGTTAAAAAAGAGATTTTAAAGTGGTTAGATGCTGAAATTATATATATTATTTCTGATAGTATTTGGGTGAGCCCAATTCATTGTGTTCCTAAGAAAGGAGGAGTGACTGTTGACGTAAATGATCAAATTGAAATTATACCCACAAGACAAGTCACTGGTTGGCGAATATTTATTGATTATAGAAAATTAAATGCCGCCACTAGAAAAGATCACTTTCCTTTACCCTTTTTAGACCAAAAGCTAAACAGACTTGCTGGATACAAGTATTATTGCTTTCTAGATTGATATACTGGTTATCACCAAATATCTATTACTCCTGAGGATCAAGAGAAGACTACATTTACTAGCCCTTATGGAACTTGTGCTTTTAGAAGAATGCCCTTTGGATTATGTAATGCACCTGTAACATTTCAAAGTTGTATGACATCCATATTTAGCAAATTAAATAATGATGGAATAGAAGTGTTTATGGATAATTTCTCAGTATTTGGAGATTCATTCGATGCATTCCTATGCAACTTAGAAAAAGTTTTAGAGGCATGTAAAAGAACAAATTTAGTCCTAAACATAGAAAAGTGTCAATTTATGGTTGCAGAAGGAATTGTGCTTGGGCATAAAATATATGAATATGGCATGGAAGTAGATCCTTCGAAAATTCAAGTTATACAAAAATTACCACCTCCAACAACTGTAAAAGGGGTAAAAAGCTTTTTGGGTTATGTAGGATTCTACAGGCGATATCTTAAAGATTTTTAAAAAATTTCTAAGCCTCTGTGTCAACTGTTGGAAAAAGAGAGAAAGTTTGATTTTAACAATGAATGTTTAAAAGCTTTCGATCTATTGAAGGAAAAATTAATTGTTGCACCTATAATAGTTTCACCTGACTGGGAGAAACCATTTGAACTAATGTGCAATGTTAGTGATTACGCTATCAGAGTCGTTTTAGGGCAAAGACATGACAAAATGTTTAAAGTTATATACTATGCTAGTAAAGCTCTTACTGATGCTCAAATTAATTACACTACTAATGAAAGAGAGTTATTAGCTATTGTATATGATTTTATAAAATTTAGATCTTACTTAATCGGAGCTAAATGTATAGTGCATACTGATCATTCTGCTATTAAATACTTAATGCAAAAGAAGGATACAAAACCAAGACTGGTTCGATGGATGCTTTTAATGCAAGAATTTTATTTTCAGATCGTTAATAGAAAAGGGGTCTATAATCAAATAGCTGATCATTTATCTAGACTTGAACAACCTAATTTGGATGACTTTGAAAAAGAAATTACTGAAACTTTTCCTGATGAGCAATTATATAATACTATTGAAGGAAATTTACCGTGGTATGCTAATATTGTGAACTACATCGTTAGTAATATTTTACCATCTGATTTAACAATGCAACAGTAGAAAAAAATTTAAGCATGATGCTAAATTTTATTTCTGTGACGATCCTTATCTGTACAAGCAATGTAAAGATCATATTATTAGGAGATGTGTGCCTTATGAAGAAACTGAAAAAATTATTCGAGAATGTCATGATTCTGAATTTGGAGGACATTTTGGAATTTATAGAACTGCACATAAGATTTTGCAATCTATATTTTATTGGCCTACACTTTTTAGAGATGTTTATAAATTTATCAAAACTTGTGATCGATGTTAGAGAATATGCAATATATCTAGAAGAAAAGAAATGCCTCTTAATTTTACTCTGAAAGTTGAAATTTTTTATGACTGGAGATTAGATTTTATGAGACTATTTATACCTTCATTTGAAAAAATATATATACTGATTGCTGTTGATTATGTATCAAAATGGATTGAGGCAATAACTTTACCTAGGTGTGATGCTAAAAGTGTTTCGAGGTTTTTAATGAGAAATATTTTCACAAGATATGGAATGCCTATGATGGAGGATCCCATTTTAAGAATAATCTGATTCAGAATTTGGTGGAAAAATATAATATTATGCATAGAATCTCTATAGCTTATCATCCCTAAACTAATGGTTTAGTAGAGGTATCATATTGTGAAATTAAATGAATTTTGGATAAAGTCATTAATCCTGAGAAATTGGATTGGTCTGCTAGATTAGATACTGCTTTATGGGCATACAGAACTTCTTATAAAACTCCTATAGGAATGTCCCCTTACAGATTAATCTTTAGAAAAACCTATCACTTGTTAGTTGAATTAGAATATAAATTATATTGAGCAATAAAAAAATTGAACTTTAATTTGAAAGATGCCGATGAGAAGAGATTGTTGCAATTGAATGAATTAGAAGAAATCATAAATGAATTATATGATAATGATAGAATATACAAGGAAAGAAGAAAAATATGGCATGATCGGAAGATTGTCAAAAGATAATTTGAACCAGCACAAAAAGTTTTATTATACAATACAAGATTGAAATTATTTCCTTAGAAACTGAAATCTAGATAAACATGACCTTTCATTATCATAAATGTATATCAGTTTGGAGCTGTAATTATCGAAGACCCTAAATCTAGAAGAATATTCAAAGTTAATGGCCAAAGATTAAAACCATATTTTGAAGGCAGTAGACCTAATTTTAAAGAGGTTTTAATGTTGGATCAACCTGAATAACTGAAAGTTATGTTGGGCTAACGACGTTTAACCAAGCGCTTTGTGGGAGGCAACACACGGTTATTAAGTGTGTGCTTTGTTTTTTATGTTATTTGTATTTGTTCGTTACTTAATTAAGTCTTATTATTCTTTAATTATCATTAATAACATTTAAGAAATTAATCAAATCGAACTTTGGAAAAAATTTGAACGAAGTAAAGTTTGGCAAAATTTGAACTAGCGCCAGATAGTGCAGCTGTTCAGAAAATCATTTCTCGTCTTCAAAATCCGAGTTTTGGTGGTTCTAGGTGGTAAATCCTCAACTAGAATTCCTAAAGCTGCCCCTAGATGCTGGAACTTCCAAAAGAACGAAGATGAAGACCCAAATTCTTGTCCAAATGGATTCTGACTCGATGGAAATTCAGAGATTTCTAGTGTTCAACCATAGAAAGTTCATAAGTTTCAAGGCGCAGTGACTTTTCAACAAAAATATCTTGAAAATGAGATTGATTAAGGAGCGAGGCTTTCTAAATCGAGGTATGAATTCTCCTATGACTAAAATTGATGAAATGATTGTTCAGAGACGTCGAGAAGTAATGTATATACTACTACCGCTGTAGTTATTCCTGTTGTGAAGGAGTTTTATGTAAATCTTCATGGAATCAACCAAGGATCAGTTTATGTGCAAGGTAGGTTTGTCACATTTATTCCTGAAAAAATGAATGACTTATACATGATTAAGAATGTGCCAATATGCTACTATTCGAATTTTGCCCTGAAGAAGGACAATATGAATGACATATACAAATATCTGACGGATGAAAGTGATGAATGGGAGATAAGAGATAGCAGGTATGTAAGTATCTCAATCATACTGTTAAATCCTATGTCGAAACACTTACATTACTTCATATGTGCAAAATTTCTCCCAAAAATGAAAATCAGCAAGGTCACTTAGGAGTGTGCCATTCTGAATTATTGTATTCAAATGGGAATGCCAATTGATGTTGGTTCGATAAGTGTTTAAGTCTGTTTTGGGATTGATTGTTCATGGATCAAAGTATGGGCTTGGAAATCCTTCCATCATATTTCTCCTCTGCAGTCAATCACAAGTACCATATGAGAACTGAGAGAGAGTACTTCTACCTTGGAAGCCTATAGACCCAACATATGCATATAATAACTAGGTAATTGGTGATATGAATGACATGAGCATCATTGAAGATTAACCATCTCAAAGTTCAACACCTATTTCTCCTTATTTCCTGAAAGTTCACAGATTATCTTGAAGAAAATTTAGAAATTTGAGAAGGAAGTGCAACATTTGATGAATGCAATCAACAATCTTTCTGATTTATTTGATCATATGGATTGGAGAATGAAATAGCACTTTGATCATTCTGGATATCTTGAAGAAAGTTTGATACGATTGATGAGAAGAAAAGGTTGGATTGAAGAGGATTCTACTAAAGAATTTTCATTTCATCCATTCTACAATTTATTTGTTCATGCTCAATCGATGGGAGATCTTAGAATTGATGATAGTTCGGAGGAAGAATGAAAACTTGATTATTGTATTTCTGTATTTGTGTATCAGATTCATTTTCTTTGCTTTACTTTATTTGGCTTGAATGTTATTTTTGGAAATGCTTGTTTGTTTAGTTTTCAACGTTATTGTGTTGTGGTTGTGTGTGACGCTAAATTTAAGATTATATTTCTTGAAAATGTGAAATGTTAACGTTGCGTGTATGTGTATGACACTTGAACTGTATATATGAAAGTAGTGTTATGTATTGTTTATGTTAAAAAATATCATTTGCCAAGGGTTTAGGATGTTATTAAATGCTTAATTACACTAATTTGACATTGGAGCGGGCTTGAAAAAATTAAATTTGTAAAAGAAAGTTGGAAGCCTCGTTTTTGAACTGGCACCGAACGATGCTGCCACCAGCGCCGGACAGCGCCAAAAGCCAGAGAGTTTGGCAATTTCTGCAGAATAACACAGCGCTTGAACGTGAAAAATGCCCGAAACTCTAAAATTTGAGATTTAACCCTGGGACCCGCCATTTTTTCCCAAATCGTTGTCTTCAATCTCCAGCCAAAGTCAATTTTTGCACATAGGGCTCACAAGCATTTGGATTTAAAGTGATTTCGTGGCCAGAAAAGTTCAAATTTTATCTTCTCTTGGTAATAGCTACACTTTAAGCTAAAATTTTTCGATTTTGATCGTACAAATCTCCTGCATTAGGAAGATTTGAAATTTTGAAGTTTTTGGAGAAACTTTGGAGATTTTTCATGGATTTTGAGTTCTTATCTTTTTTATTTTATCTTGGAGTCAATTACATTGTAATTTTAAAATTGATTTGAAAAATTTTGGTATTTTTAGACAAATGGCTCCAAGATTGGCTAATGGGAAGAGGAAATTTGTGTATGATGAAATTAAATTTGTGAATTTCAAAGCTTATTCACGTTTTAGTACGTTTCTTTGCAATAGGAAATATATTCATGAAAGAGCCTTTGAAAATCCTTGAGGAATGCTTAAAGAACTGATTGCTAATCGTCAATGGGAAATTTTCTGTTATTTCATAGCAAATGCGATGCTTGGTATTGTTAGAGAGTTTTATGCTAATCTGTATTATTCTGAGAGTGAATACATTCTGGTTGGAGAACAAATGCTTGAATTCACCCCTGCCAGCATAAATGCATTTTATCAGTTAAGAGCGCCTTTTTCTTGTGAATATGAAAATTTTCCTATTGCAAATGAAGCATTAGATATGATTGTAAACTTTTTGACTAATGGAAAAGGGGAATGGAAGATTAAGCAGAGACTAAAAGTTAACTTCCCCCTTTCTACTTTGAATCCTGTGTCAAAAGCCTGACATTATTTCATTTCTGCAAGACTGTTGCCTACCAACCATCACAGTGACGTTACTGTTGATGGAGCAGTTTTGAATTACTGTATTCAAAACATGAAGAATATAAATATTAGGGCTATTATTCATAAAAGTATTTTCACAAGCTCAAAAGGATAAACTACAGGAGGACTTGGACACCCCAATCTGATTCATGCCTTATGCATTCAGTCAGGAGTGGTAATTGAAGATTATGGTGAGGTACTCCATCCCCTGAAGCCCATTACTAAACTTAATTTAAAGACTTATGAAGCCCTGATGGCGACGAATATGTCACGGATGTCGTCATCGTCGTCAATTTTCGTATCATGTTAATGTCAAAGAGTCGCCACTCCGTTTAATATTGCTCTAATCTTATTTCTATAAATCCTACAAATGAGTTAAGAAATTTAAAGATAGTAAGGGATAATAGAAAATAGTAGAAAAGGATGTTTATGATAATCAGTATAAAAGAAGATTCAAAAATACCTTATCCTTGAATTTCTATATAAGGAATATCATGAAGTTTTAACCAGACATTTCTAGATGTGATATATATCGTGGGTTCTTTAAATCTCTTATAGGAGCAAGCTCCTATAGTTAATTATATCTTAGACAATTTATAAATATCTAAGAAAACTTCTGATTAATGTTGATCAATTGTTTTCTAAAAAAAATTTTTTCTTTTAAGGAAAGATGTACCCACTATCAATCCTAAATGTCATTTTGTTGTGTCGGCTTTATCTTATTGTCATGTTATCTTGTTTATTATTTTTGTTTTGTTGTTTGTCATTTTTGTTTTGTTGTTTGTCATTTTTTGTTGTTATTGTTTGTTTTTTTGGTGGCTATCCTAAAAGTTTTGGTTTTATTTTAGTTTTTATCATTTTAATGTTATGTTTTGTTTTGTCAATGTTGTTGTTTTGATGTCATTGTTGTTTGTCTCATTTCCAGAATGTCGTCCTGCAAAACAGAGTTAGCACACCCTATAACATGCAAAGAAAATCTAAATGAAACTTGTCTTTATCCTGCAAAGAAAAAATTGTCAGATATAATTTCATAAAAATATTTATTTGGTAAGAATATACATTATTTCAGAATTGTCGGATATCCAAGTTTGATTTGAAATGTCGATTTTCAATGTTGATTTAGGTCAGTTTACGTTGATTTGGATTTGATTTTGGATTTTATGTCAATTTATGTTTAATTTTATGTCGATTTAAGTTTAATGTGGGTTGAACTTAAAATTCATGTCGGTTTGGATTTAGTTTGAGTTGAATTTAATGATTATGTTCATTTAGGTTCAGTTTAGGTGAATCCTAAGGTTTATATCGATTTAGGTTTAGTTTGGGTTGAATTTAGGTTTATTTTAGGTTGAACCTAAGGTTTATGTCGATTTAGGTTCAAATAAGTCTGATGTGGTTTGAACTTAAGTTTGACTTGAATTCAAATTAAGATTAAACCTAATTTTTGAGTTCAAGTCTGTTTGAAATTTAGACTCAATATAGATTGAATCTATTTAACTTGAGTTCATGTATGTTTGAACTTAAATTAAAAAATTAGATTCAATGTAGATTGAATCTAATTAACTTGAGTTCATGTCTATTTGAACTTAAGTTGGAAATTTAAAGTTAGATTCAATGTAGGTTGAATCTAATTAACTTGAGTTCATGTCTGTTTGAACTTAAGTTAGATATTTAAAGTTAGATTCAATGTAGATTGAATCTAATTAACTTGAGTTCATATCAGCTTGAACTTAAGTTAGAAATTTAAAGTTAGATTCAATGTAGAATGAATCTAATTAACTTGAGTTCATGTCTGTTTGAACTTAAGTTAGATATATTTGAGTTGGATTTAGTTAAAATAGACTTAATTAAGTTTTAAGCCTTGTTTAAATAGTACTTAAAGGTTAATCAAATCTAAATAGATTAGACTTAATTAGAATTATAGACCATTCAAGTCCTTTTTAGGTTAGACTTAAGATTTAATTAAGTTCAGTTTGACTTAAACGGAACTTGAGATTATTTAGATTTTATTTGAGTAAGGTTTAAACATTAATTAAGTCTAATAAGTTAGACTTAATTTAATTAAACTTAAGTTATTTAAGTCTAATGTGGTAGACTTAATTGTAGTTTAACTTTGATTAAACCTTAGTTAGTTAAGGTTTAATAATTTAATTAAGTCTAATGTGGTAGACTGAAGGCTTAATTATAGTTTAAGTTTGATTAAACCTTAGTTAGTTAAGGTTTAATAGTTTAATTAAGTCTAATGTGATAGGCTTAATTATAGTTTAAGTTTGATTAAACCTTAGTTAGTTAAGGTTTAATAGTTTAATTAAGTCTAACGTGGTAGACTTAATTATAGTTTAAGTTTGATTAAACCTTAGTTAGTTAAGGTTTAATAGTTTAATTAAGTCTAATGTGGTAGAATTAATTATAGTTTAATTTTGATTAAACCTTAATTAGTTAAGGTTTAATAGTTTAATTAATTCTAATGTGGTAGACTTAATTATAGTTTAAGTTTAATTAAACCTTAGTTAGTTAAGGTTTAATAGTTTAATTAAGTCTAATGTGGTAGACTTAATTATAGTTTATGTTTGATTAAACCTTGGTTAGTTAAGGTTTAATTGTTTAATTAAGTCTGATGTGGTAGACTTAATTATAGTTTTAGTTTGATTAAACCTTAGTTAGTTAAGGTTTAATAGTTTAATTAAGTCTAATGTGGTAGACTTAATTATAGTTTAAGTTTAATTTAGGATCAAGTTAGGTTGAACCTAGACTTAAAGTTAACTTAAGTTCAATGTGGGTTGAACTTAAGTTTGACTTGAGTTCTTTTAAGATTGATTATTTTTAATTAGGATTGGTTTATGGTTAATTGAACCTAATTCATATAAGGTTTAATTTATTGATTAGTCTTAATATGGGTTAAGTCTAATTGGTTTAGGATTAATTAAACCTAATTTAGGTAAGGTTTAGTTGATTAATTAGACTTAATATGGGTTAAGTCTAATTGGTTTATGATTAATTAAACCTAATTTAGGTAAGGTTTAATTGATTAATTAGACTTAATATGGGTTAAGTCTGATTGGTTTAGGATTAATTAAACGTAATTCAAGTAAGGTTTAGTTGATTAATTAGACTTAATATGGGTTAAGTCTAATTGGTTTATGATTAATTAAATCTAATTTCGGTATGGTTTAATTGATTAATTAAACTTAATATGGGTTATGTCTAATTGGTTTAGGATTAATTAAACCTAATTTAAGTAAGGTTTAGTTGATTAATTAGACTTAATATGGGTTAAGCCTAATTAGTTTATGATTAATTAAACCTGATTTAAGTAAGGTTTAGTTGATTAATTAGACTTAATATGAGTTAAGTCTAATTAGTTTAGGATTAATTAAACCTAATTTAGATAAGGTTTAGTTGATTAATTAGACTTAATATGGGTTAAGTCTAATTGGTTTAGGATTAATTAAACCTAATTTAGGTAAGGTTTAATTAATTAATTAAACTTAATATGGATTAAGTCTAATTGGTTTAGGATTAATTAAACCTAATTTAGGTAAGGTTTAGTTGATTAATTAGACTTAAAATGGGTTAAGTCTAATTAGTTTAAAGTTTGATTAGGTCTAATTTAGTTAAGACTTAATAGTTTAATTAGGTCTAAAGGGTTAGACCTAATTAAGATTTAATTTTATATTAAACCTGATTTAGTTAAGGTTTAAGAGGTTTAATTAAGCCTAATGATGTCTTAAGCTTGATTAAAGTTTGATTTTGTATTAAACCTAATTTACTTAAGGTTTAATGAGTTAATTAAGTTTTATTTTGTATTAAACCTAATTAATGTCTGATTTTGGATTAAACTTAATGTAATTGAGGTTTAATGAGTTAATTAAGTTCAATATGTCTTTAAACCTAACTAAAATTTAATTTTGTATTAAACCTAATGTAATTAAGGTTTAATGGGTTAATTAAGTTTAATATTTCTTTAAACCTAATTAAATTTAATTTTTTATTAAACCTAATGTAATTAAGGTTTAATGAGTTAATTAAGTTTAATATGTCTTTAAACCTAATTAGTGTTTGATTTGAGTTTATTTGGGTTTAGACTCATCATTGACTTAATCCATTATGAAATGGGCTAAGTAGGTGAAGGAAAGGGTTTTAAAATATCAATTTACAATTAATAAATTATAACCATATTTTAAAATGTCTTTTAAAATTGACTTAATGGCTTAAGAATTATCATTTTAAGATCATTGTCAGTCACCTTAAAATTCTTAACCATTTTTCAATTTTAATTTTTCATATTTTCAAATTTTTATAATTATTATCAAAAATAATTATAAATTATCTTGAAAATTAGGAAATCATGTCTTAGAGAATTATCAAAGCCTCGAAAAAATCAGGAGATGTGTCTAAGGACTTAACGGTTCTTCCCTAAAATTTTCATATTTTTCTGAATTGTAAATAATTTTTAATAATTAAAATACCTCAGAGAGTATTTAATAAATTAAAAATTAAATACAGAGAATAAAATTATGATTTTGGACTCATAATTTTCCCCTCTTCTTGCTGAATCCAGGGGTAATTTTGGCATATTTTTGTGAATTTTTTATGTCAAGATATGTAATTTTGAAGTTTTTAAGGTTTATCTGGATTTAATTAAATCCAGATAAATCTTTGGCTGTCGCGTGTCCTCGGACGAGTCGAAACGCGGCTGATCCGCTGCGGGGATCCGAACACAGGAGACAACGGGATTTAATCTTAACTGTTTGTTTCCGAAATACGGGAACGGACGGTTGTGGTTCATCATCTTCATCCCTCTGATCCCGGAGAGCGTTCATGATCAAGGATCAATATCTCACTCGATTCTTGATGAAATCGAGTGATTTTTTATCCTAAAGCTTCGCCTTGAGGAGACGAAGACATCCATATGGCTTTGTAGGGGTTTTAGAACGATTTCTTTCACAAAGTGTGAAACCCGACCGCCATTAATGGGGAAGAACCATACCTTGGCCACAGTGTATTAAGCTCTGATCTGATTGCTTTGGATTGGTCGTCTAGGTCCCAGAAAGCTTCCAGAGACTTCAATTTGAGTTCAAAATGGGTCTGTATATGATTTTGAATTTTGAGGAGATTGGTTCAATGTGAAATGGTGAATAGAAGGCTAGAGGTTATGGAGAAGCTCAATTTCAGTTGGGCTCTTCCTCTTTTATCCCTTAAATGGATATGTAAAGGTCAATTTTGATTTTGGTGGAGTTTGACTTCAGAAACCCATTCTGTCCTGATTTTGGTTTGTTTTTTGTGCTCTCGGGTTGGTCAAATTGAGGGGTTATGGTGGGTTTAAGAACCTGGTTTCATTGGGGATCCATTGCCTAGGCTCTAAGAAGAAACTTTGATGTTGGGAGCTAAGGGATTTAGGCAGTAATTGTAGAGTTTCAAAATTTTTCTCCTC
The DNA here is from genome assembly GCA_022702705.1 of Papilionanthe hookeriana x Papilionanthe teres. Lineage (NCBI taxonomy): Eukaryota > Viridiplantae > Streptophyta > Magnoliopsida > Asparagales > Orchidaceae > Papilionanthe > Papilionanthe hookeriana x Papilionanthe teres. Next base: position 150,608,374 of record CM040423.1, read on the forward strand.
TCCTTTCATGGCTGGGGTTTAGGTCCTTTTATAGCCATGGCTGACCCTGGGTGAGCTTGGGCTGGCTTTAGATTATCTAGGGAGTTTGCTATCTGTCTCATTAATGTTTTGGGGGAAAATTTAGGCTATGGCAATGATGGATTGCCAATTTCCAAGCCTAGGCATCATAGGTTTTACCATGGTGAAGGTTTTGAGTTTGGATCTTATCTTGCCTTCATTGGATCCCTTGTGAGGTGGCTTGGGCTTGGTGAATCTTGCTGAATTCACCTCCTCTAGGTAATTTCCAAATTCATTTGTTTCATTTGGAGGAATGGTGACACCTTAGCCACTTAGTCATTCCATGCATGTCTTGACCATGATGGCTTCTAACCATGGTGTGGAATGAGTTAGACTCTTGTTTCCCCTCCATTGGGTGGTCTAGGAGGTGAATGGTGAGTCAAGAAGGCAAGCCTTTTTCCTTTCAACATGTCATTTAAATTTTTAATGAGGGGATGACACATAAACTTCTTAAAAAAATTATAATTTAGTGATGATGGAATATAAATTGAGTTAAGCATGGTATCGAAGAGAGTTTAATTAGTGTTTTACTCCCATTGGTGAGTTCATGAGGCACCTAAAGTGGTGAGCCACCTCATATTGATGGAGGAGATGAGTCATACTTTAAATTTGGGAAAGGATGACACCTCATTTATCTTCATGATGAACCTTCCCAACCGTGGTTAAAGTGGTGAATTATGGGTTATTTAATGTGTTAACCCATATCTTATGAGTCCCATGGGTCATTGGTGACCGATGGATGACTTTATATGAAGTCATGTGTGATGTCATAAAGGAGATTGGAATTTTTTAAAACCATTATGTCATAGGTTAGAATTCCATTTCATACCCCTTTCTTAATTTAATTCTCATTTTACTCAATCATGTCATTAATTAAAATACTGGAAATTATTTTATTAATTAATTATTAATTGAGAATAATTCCAAATTAATTAGTTGATTAATTTCATGTCATTTTTATTTTAAAATTGAATTTTGTCTTATTTCATGGCTTTTGATTATATTTTCATTTTAATTAATTATTTAATTAATTAAAATGTTGAAAATTATATTATCAGCCAGTTAATTAATCAAAATAATTTTGGAATAATTATTTGATTAATTTATATTATTTTTGGTTTAAAGTTGAGTATTTTGACCAAATTTAATGAATCTTGACTAAGGTTGATCAATATTGACCCAAGTTGATTGAAGTTAGCCTGGGTTGATCGGTTTTAGTCCAAGGATATCCAATGCGACTTTCTCAACCTTGTCATGGTTGATTTGGTCATAAGACCGGTAATTTTATCATTTTGTGGTCTAAATTGGTCATGTTGACTAAATTTAGGGTTTTAGTCAACCCAAAGGTTAATGTTATGACTTTTGGGTTAACTTTTGGTAATTTTGATCAAAGTGGCAGTTTGATTATGTCAATTTTTATTATTGAAGTCAATTTGGTGACCAAAGAGGTATGGGTTAGACATTTTAATCAATTTTTGACCTATCTAGGTCAAGGGTTGACCTAAGTTTTCTTACTGGTCTTTTAATGCCTTTAGGTGGTTAAATAAATCATATTTGATCATTTTAGTGTTTCGATTAACTTGGTAGTCAACGGTTGATCTTTGAGTCAAAAATTGATCAATTTGTCCAAAGTTATTTTCTGGGTCAAAGTTTATTTATTGGGTCAATAATTGGTCATTGAGTCAAAAATTGACCAGTTTGACCAAAGTTGACTTTTTGAGTTAAGGGTTAACATGTTGGGTCAGTAGGGTTGGTCATTGGGTCAGGATTGACCATTTTGACCAAAGTTGACCTTTTGGGTCAAGGGTTGACCTGTTGGGTCAGTAGGGTTGGTCATTGGGTCAGGATTGATTTTTTTGACCAAAGTTGACTTTTTGGGTCAAGGGTTGACCTGTTGGGTCAGTAGGGTTGGTCATTGGATTAGGACCTGTTGGGTCAGTAGGGTTGGTCATTGGGTCAGGATTGACCATTTTGACCAAAGTTGACCTTTTGGGCCAAGGGTTGACCTGTTGGGTCAGTAGGGTTGGTCATTGGGTCAGGATTGACCATTTTGACCACAATTTACTTTTTGGGTCAAGGTTTGACCTGTTGAATCAGTAGGGTTTATTGAGACATTTCATAAAAAAAATGAGGTCAACAAAGGGGCCCCCAATATGTGTGGAATATTGCATAAGTATGCTGCACATATTGGCGTTGACCGAAATGGTCTGAATATCTATTATCAAGAAATGTCTCATAATAATCAGGAAAGGAGTGGGTGTCATGTCATCCCTAAAGAATGTCAGATGTCTTGTATGTTAGTTCTGAGAAGGAACACCATGCAACTTATGTCCTTTCTCAAAGAAATATTCATTGGAATGCCATAATTTCTGTTGTCAGAAAAAAGACTTGTATCCAATAACTGTAGAGAGAAAATGGATGTCATATTCCATATCTTGAAATGTCAAATGTCGATGTGAAATTAAAGGAATGCCATAATTTTTGTGTCAGTAAAAGGACATATCCAATAACTAGAGAGAGAAAATGGATGTCATATTCCATTTCTCGAAATGTCAAATGTCGATGTTTAGTTAGAGGAATGCCATAATTTTCGTGTGTGGAAAAGGACTTATATGCAATAACTGTAGAGAGAAAATGGATGTCATATTTCATTTCTAGAAATGTCAAATGTCGATGTCAAATTAGAGGCATGCCATAATTTTCGTGTCAGGAAAAGGACTTATATCCAATAACTGGAGAGAGAAAATGGATGTCATATTCCATTTCTTGAAATGTCAAATATCGATATTTAGTTAGAGGAATGCCATAATTTCCGTGTCAGGAAAAGGACTTATATCCAATAACTGCAGAGAGAAAATGAATGTCATATTCCATTTCTTGAAATGACAAATGTGATGTCAAATTAGAGGAATGCCATAATTTTCGTGTCAGGAAAAGGACATATATTCAATAACTAGAGCGAGAAAATGGATGTCATATTCCATTTCTCGAAATGTCAAATGTCGATGTTTAGTTAGAGGAATGCCATAATTTCTGTGTCAGGAAAAGCACTTATATCCAATAATTGGAGAGAGTGGCAGACTCACTAAGATATTTGTTGGGGATATCCGCTAAGAACTTGATTTGTATAGGCCGAATGATACTTTTCATGTTAGTTATCATAAGTTATTCATCATGTCATTTCAGTTCATTTTGGCATTCTTGAACCTACGATGTATTATAGTCAGCTAGGAAATATATCACAAGATTTCATTCCACTTCCAATAATGTACATAGATGACAAAAGTTTACAGTACATTATGTATTATACAATACACACATACACACTGCAAACTATTTGAACAATACCATGTTAAAAGCTCTTAAATACTGTTAGACCTACCAAAAATGTCTAACACTTCGACACATTGTTTATTGCATATGTCTTAGGTGTTTAGACATTCATAGGGTCATGGCAGCTCGAAGGGTTGTAGCTCCTCTAATTATGGTATTGGTCGATATGCATCGAGACGCTTTTCAGAGCGCATTCTTCTCAATGTTATTGATATGCGCTGTCGACTCACACTCGGTATACAGTGTTTCGAAACATCAGCTCCATTGACTTGCAATACTATAACTGATCCTCGTGGTAAGAGAATCTGATAAGATCCACGAAATTCTCCGGGACCCACAATTTGTATTACTCTCCCAAACAGAATAGAACATCTGTACATGAGGGAGAGAGTGCAAAAGGGTCTTTCAAAATCACGACTGTCAATATGAGGTGGTATAGAGTCACCTTTCTCATATATATTTATAGTGCAACTATCTAGAACACAATCAATAGGCATTATATTCCACGTCATGAGTCGTCTGATAATCTGAATAATGACTGTCGGTAGTGGATCTACTTGTTCATGTTGTAATATCCTTGGGGGATTGCCGTCCTTATCAACAACATAATTATAGCAGCATCCATATTGAATGTTCACACGACCCTTTCCACGAATCCATTTATTAGGTTCAAAGTACGTCCTCCTTTTTAGACGTCCAGCTCGCCTGCAATCACGCGCTTCCATTACATGATAAAAAATGGCACCTTGTTCCACTTCGTCAAAAACTCGTGTAAACAACTGAATGCCTTCCAATATATTAATGGTTCGACCATTAATATATTGAAATTGTTTAAATGATTGTCTTTTAATAGTTTGAATACGTCTCACTTCTTCTTGAGAAGCAATCCGTTTGTCATTTATTAATTCTGTTAGCATGAGATCCAATGCTGGTTCGTAAGGAGTGGGAGTGAATACTGTTCTTTCAATTCTCTGCTCTTCTTCAATCATTTCTTCTACTAAGACATAATATGTCTCTTTAGAAATGTTTTCAAGTAGTGGAAATTCAAACCCATCTCTTCTTCCATCGGTTTTATGTTTTGTCTTTCTTTTTCTGCAAGTTTCTTGAGCCGTTTATTGCTATTTCTTCTCTAGGCTCTAGTCATTCCAGAAGCTAAATTCTTCACTCCGCTAGTAGATGCCATTCCATCTTCATAGGATGGAATTGCCATCACTGACTTCAATTTTCCATTATCAATAACATTTTATGTTTTAATTTCTTGTTGACGAAGCTTGAACTCTAATACACATAGTTTTCCTTCTACTTCTTGTTGATTGACAATGGATAGTAAAGGCCCATCATAGAGTAATTCAACTTGAGAAAGCTTAAAATCAAAGTGGATTTTAGATCATTTTTCACTACATCATCGGTCTAAATCCAGACAAACACCACTTTGGAATGTGAAAAGAAGTCTGTTGTTAGACATTTTTTTCTGAAAACAACAGGATAATGCAATATTTGAAACTTTTTATTTTAAGGAATCATGCTTATAAACATTTAATTAATAGGCAAAATAGATATCACAAAACATAAAAGCTAAGATTTGTATCACAGAGATAAAAAAAATTTATTGTCCCAGTTTATAAATGAGTCATCATTTTTATGTCGCATAATATTTCTTTAGGAAACCGCCATTGATTAGAGGGAAGATTCTTTCTCCTTGACAATCCACCAGTTGGTAAGATCCTCCAATACATATGGGCCCTCCTATATTGGTTCAAATTTGCCACCTATCTTTCGATGAGCTAGTATAGGTATTCGAAGAACTAAAACTAATTCACCGATTTGAAAGGTTCTGGGGTGAACTAATTTGTCATAGGCCCGTCTCATCTTTGCTTGACAGTTCGAGATTTTGTTGAGCTTGTAGACGTTTTCCCTCTAAACTCTCAAGTTCTTCAAGTCATCATCTGACATTTTCTTCTTCAGTTATTTTATTTGCTATCGCAACTTTGAGAGAAGGTATTTGGACTTCGAGCAGTAAAATAGCCTTAGAACCATATACCAAGGTAAATGGTGTTGACTGTGGTGTTCGGTATGTAGTTCTATAGGCCCATAAAACTTCTATTAATTGTTCATGCTATTGTTATGGACTCTTGATTAATGTCTTTTTTCAAAATTTGAACCAATGTTTTATTGAAGGCTTCAGCTAAACCATTGTCTTTAGGATAATAGATTGTGGAATACCTCCAGTCTATCCCATGTCTTTGGATAAAGTTGTTCATTTTTGTGTTTTTAAAGGCCAATCCATTGTCTGATACGACACTTCGAGGAATTCCAAATCTATAAACAATATGTGTTTTAAAGAAATAAAGGACTTGTTCTGCCTTGACTTCTCTAAGCAGTATTGTTTCTGCCCATTTGGAGAAATAATCAGTGGCTGCTAGAATAAATCGATGGCCTTTAGATGATGGAGGATCTATAGGGCCCACTATGTTGGTGCCCCAACATTTAAACGACCAAGATGCAATAGTTGGGTGTAAGACATTTGGCGGTTTGGTGTAAAAATACTCCATGTATTTGACATTGATGACATTTCTTTGCAACTTCAAGACAATCAGTCATCATTGTCGGCCAATAATATCCCATCCTTTTTATTTTCAATTTCATTTTACGTCCAGATTATTGTGTGCCACATAAACCGGAATGGACCTCCTTAACAATCTCTTGTGCGAACTAATTTGGTCAAAAGATCGTTTATAAAGGACATCATTTATTAGAGCATATGATAATGCTCTTTGTTTAATTTAAGTGGCAAAAGAAGTGTTTTCAGGTAACCTTCCGGTTTGTAGATATTGAATAATTGGTTGTCGCCAATCATCCTTTTCTTCGTTAATTTTTGTCATTATCGTGTTTTCACCAATTTTGTGCAAATTGTCCTTGTAAATTTGAGAAATAACTTGTCGTCCTTTTATAGAAATTGGTATGTTGTCTTCTTCTAGGCAAGAAAATTCTTTTTCAAGTTTTACCAAAACATCTGCTGAAGAATTATCTCGTCTCGGGATTAAGAAAAATGTTACATCAGGAATTTGCTGAAGCAGCTTCAGAGTGTAACGAGAATACTATTCAAGTCGAGGTTTCAGAGTCTTATATTTGCCAGCAATTTGATTGATAATCAACTGAGAATCTCCAAAGATGTCAATATTTTTAATTTCCATTAGTATCATCGATTCTAGACCGGTTATGAGTGCTTCATACTCGGCTTCATTATTTGTGCATGGTTCAGTCAGATGATAGGAAAAATGCATCATCGTTTTGTCTGGAGTGATGAAAATTAATCCTACTCCAGCTTTTCCTGGTATAATTGTCTGTTTGTCTTTATCTTTCTATGCAGATGATGCTCCATCAAAGTACAGTTCCCATCATTGCACATTTGAACTTTTTATTTGTAATATTTGTTCATCAAGCAAATCATCATTGAAAGGTGATCCATTTGGAATTGAGTGTGCTGCTAAGAAATCTGCCAAGATTTGTTCTTAGAAATCACATAATGGTACAAATGTTATATTAAATTAGAGTAATATCATTGCCCATCTTACTAATCTTCCAGAAAATTTCACTCGTGTCATTAAATATTGTAGTGGACTAATTCTTGAAATAAGAGTTATTTTATGAGAAAGCGTATAGTGCCTTAGTTTTTGAACTGCAAAAATCAAGGCTAAGCAATGTTTCTCAATTGCCTAGTATTTTATTTCTATTGGAACCAAACAACGGCTTAAATTGTATAATGCATTTTCTTTTCCTTTGTCGTTTACTTGTGCCAATACTTCTCCAAGGGAACCGTCCAAAGCCGCGGTGTAAAGGATTAGAGGTCTTCCTACTACAGGGGCTGCTAAAATAGGAAGTGTTGTAAGGTATTGCTTAATATTTTCAAAGGCGTGTTGGCATTTTTCATCCCACACAAATTTGGTATCCTTTCTGGTTAGGGCTGCAAGAGGCTGACACCTATCTGACAAATTAGAAATAAAACATTGTATATATGTTAACTTTCCCCGAAATGATCTCAATTGAGTTAGATTTTTAGGAGGAGGCATATTTAGGATAGCTTCAATTTTGAGATGATCAATTTCTATCCCACGATGTCGAACTACAAATCCTAAAAATTTTCCTGAAGTAACACCGAAAGCGCACTTTAAGGGATTCATTTTAAGATTGTATTGTCGTAGTCATTCAAAGATAATTCTCAAATCGTATACATGATCATCTTTTTGTTTACTATTGACAACCACATTGTCCACATAACATTCGACTTGATTGTGTATTAATTCATCAAAGATCCGTGCCATGGCTCTTTAATAGGTTGCATCAGCATTCTTTAGTCTGAATGACATAATGTTATAACAATATATCCCTATGGGTGTCCGGAAGGCTGTATTTGTTTCATCTTCCGAAAATATGTTTATTTGATTATATCCTGATGATCCGTCCATAAAGGAAAATATTACAAACCAAAAGCTTGTTTAACAGGGATTACGATTCGATTTATCTTAAGTTTATGGACTGCAACTTCTGGAGATAAACCCGACATTTCGTCATAAGTCCAAGCAAAATAGTCTTTGTATTCTTTTAACAATTAAATTATGTATTTTGCTTCCATATAATTAAGGAATGAACTAATGAAAGTTGGTTTCGGATTTTCATTAGTTCCTAAATTTATTTCTTTTATTTCCTCTTCCAATTTTGAAGGAGCATTTTCGATTGGAAGATCAGATATCAATTCAGAATTATTTTCTTCAGTGACGACTAGGCAAAATTCCGTATCATCTAGTGGTTCTAGAGTACCGAATCCAATACCTTCTTTGGAGTTAGGATTCCGTTTGTTATTATTCCACATTTGTTCAAAAAAATGTGGTTGTTTTAAACACCATTGTTTGAACATTAAACTATTTTGAATAAAATTTTGTGCCCAAGGAGAGTACAACTCAAAAGGAATTTTCAATAATTTTGGATGATTTTCATCATCTATTTTTACATAAGTTTCAGTACTAGAAGAAGTAGAGCCAAGTCTAAACCTAATTGGATTTTTGTCATCACTATATACTTCTTTGACTACTAAATTCTCAATCTTAGCAGTAGAGATTGGAGTTAGAGTCATAGAGTGTATATAATGATTAATTTTATCATACATAAACTCAAATTGTTTCTCTTTGTCTTCTTCTTCTAGAGATATTTTGAATTAAGGTTCTTTTAAAACCACCGATGTTGTTTCTTCTTTTGTATCTTCCTCAGAGTCCAGGTGAATTTTGAATTCAATGGTTTCTTCATTGTAACAATTGGGTTTGCTTTCCCTCATCCTCATCTCCGGCCTCGGCCTCGAGCATGAGTCTGATCAACATCTTTTATCTTTATTGAAGAAGGATGATATTTTTTATTTATTTTCTTCTCTTTGTCTATTTCTTTTATATTCACCTTTGTCTCTTTAGAGAAAATTGTTTTCTTTGTAGGAGCATAATATGTTGCATCTTCAAGTATACTGATTTCATGGATCGAAAATGGTTGCAAATCTCCTACAATACAACATTCTTGTCCTTTTTGTTACTCAGAATGATTACATTGATGCAGTGAAGAAGGAACCATTTTGTGTTCATGTAGCCAAGGTCTGCCAAGTAAGGCATTAAAAGAGGTATCAGAGTCAATGATATGGAATTTTTCCGTTGTCGTCAAGTTAGCTATCTTTAGGAAAAGTGTTTTTGATCCAAGAGCTCGTTCTCCTTGTTGATTAAATCCTTGTAGAATCATTGTATCTTTTGATAGTTAGGATGCATTAACATCCAGATATGCAAGAGTTCTCAAATTCATAATGTTAATCGAGGCACCTGGGTCGATAAGAACCCTTGAAAGTGTCGTGTCATTTATGTTTACTATGATATACAGTGGACGATTAGGCTCAGTTGTTCCGAACAACAAGTCATTATCGGAGAAGGTAATCTTTGTTGATTCTTCTAATTGACAGACTTCATTCTGAGTAATACTAGCAAGTTGAACTAGGCAAATGTCTGGATCTAAAAAGGCTTTTATCAATGAATATCTCATTTCTTTTGAAAGCATAAGAGCGTCATAGATGCTCAATTTTGCTGGTAACTTTCTCAAATGAGCTAATACATTATAGTCCACTTTGTTATGAAGATCATCCTTATCTCTTTCAGGGAGTTTAGGACATATTGGAGGAACGATCTTTTCTGATGTGACTATTTGTTTTTCCTTTTTTGTGGGGCCATTCTGGGAGGTAGAACCTTTCCACTCCTTAAATTGATTTCAATTATTTATCCAAGTTTACTGTCTGACTCTTTTGTTTCTGAGTCTGAAGATTCCAATTCTATGGAAATTTGGGCTCCTTGTAATTGAAGTGTGGTAGTATCACTTTCGTCTCTGTCATTGTCAAAATCATTATCAAAGTTACTATCATTTTGGTTGTCTTTAGATTGATTAAGATCCTGTACGATTTGAGTATTTTTTATAGGATTAGAATTTGAATAATCATTTTCAGGAGCATCACCCAAAATAGATAAAATGTAAGCAGAACTGGAAGTGTTATTCTTCACAGTAGTGGTAAACAAAAAGTCAAACAAAGTCAATGGCCTAAGGGATTTCCTCCCTTCGTCCGAGACAACTATCCTAGAAGATGGAGATACATAAGAACTAGGAGATAAAAAAACTACAGTCCCTATATCTAGAAGACCTTTACTCCTTTTTGGTTCTTTCTTTTTCTTTTTCTTTTCTTTCCTAGAAGGTTTTGTAACTTGATATTCAGTAAGGATCTCCTCAGAAGATTTACCCCGAAAAGTGTTGTCTTTGTTCTTATTGTTAGAATTAAGTTTATCTACCGAAATCAAATTGATTGAACCTTTGTCAGGTTCTTTCAAATATTCTTTCGGGATTACTATATTTCCATCTTTAAAGTTACGCTCTAACCCATCTTTGAAGACAAAAAATTCTTTGATCTTGTGTCCAAGCATTCTATGTAAGGACAATAATTGGGATTGTCCTTCATGTCAACTTCTGCTGGACTTTTAGCTTCTGGTAGCTTAAATTCCATTATTTTAAGCAAGCAACAGAATATTTTGCCAACGACCTCTGTTTTAAATGGATATTCTTTACTCATTCTTTCGGTCATTGTTCTTTTATCCGCCGGTACTGAGATTGGTTGTTGAAGTTGTAATTGAGGAGATGTTTGTGATGTTGACGGATTCTGTCATTATTTCTTTTGTTCAGGTTGAACCTACATCACTTGTTTACCTTTTTCTACAACATTTTCCGGTTTCTTTTCAAATGTCTTGACAGTTTTTTTCTTTTCAGTCTTTTCCGTTACACTAATCTGCTTAGCTTCTTCTTGAAGATTGGCAGCTTTACTGAGCAATTTTTCAAAAGTTTTTATTGTAAATTATTTAAGCATAAATGCTATAGGACCTTGAATATTTTTAAGCAGGATTTCAAAAGCGTGTTGTTCTTGAAGTTTTAGTTCACATTTCATGCTGAGATTTCTCCAACGCAAAATGCAATCCACTAAGCTTTCTCCTGATTTCTGCTTTTCTACTACTAGATCACCAACTGTAGTATGATGTTGAGCTCCAACAAATCATTGAATGAAGAACTTTCAAGTTCTACAAAAGTTTTAACATACACATTAGGAAGTTCCGCATACCAGTCAAAGGCAACTCCCATGAGATAGTTAACAAATTGACGGAATAAAAGAGTGTCACTTTCCCCCGCATTGCAGCAGCTTGCTCTAAAATGTGCTAACTGTTGAAGGGGATTACCAGTTCCATCAAACATTTTAAAGATAGGAGGAACAAAACCTTTAGGGTATTGGAAAAATTCAGATTCCTCTGAATATGGTCTACCCCTTGGAATTAATGATCCAGCCTTTACCTGAGCCATTGTTTCTTTTATCTTTTGTTCTACAAGTTGTGTGATATCTTTTTCTGGAATTCCACTATGAGGGGAATCCTTTCTCTTCTGAGTGCCTTCTTTAACATCTATTGGCTCTACTCTGTCTTCTAAAATGTGGATAGCCTCTGGTCTAACGATTTCAATGGCCGGTGGGATTTGTTAGTGGGCTTTGTAAAGCTGCTACCAACTCTTCCATTTTTTTGCTCAAGACGACTGATTTGTTCATCTCGTTGTCGTATAATGGCTCATAATTCGTTTTTTGCATCTTCTTCATTTAATTCTCATGTTAAAGAAGTAAACCATGTTTCTACCATATTAATGTTGGAAACATTTTCATTTGAACTATCAGAAGAGTCTTTCTTTTCTCGTACCGAGAATTGTTTGATATCATTCTTTAGTTTATTTTTGTCTTTCTTCAAATGACTTTACAGGATGTTCTTTACAAGTTACTTCTTGTGAACTATTTGCAGGAGTGCTTATAGTATTTGAATTTCTTTCAGACAATTTTCGTTTCCATACATTATTTCTTAGTATGGGACAAGACCCTCTAGGTGGTGTATCATCGTATTGTGAATATGAACAATCTGCATTTTGTAACACATGGACCAGATCTGTTATTCTGGTAGATGCATCTTCTGCTTCGAACATCAGTTTGTCATATTTGGCCTTGTCTTTTGTAACTGTCACATCTTTTACTTTTGGCCCTAGTTGGAACTTTACTGGCACTCGAGTACATTGATCATCTGTTGGGGTTTGATAACCTGTTTCTTCTCATAAACAGAGTTTTCTATTGCTAGAATTCTCCTTTTCATTGTTTTAGAGACTGCACATCCCATTTTGTCTAATAGTCGGGAAATTGAACATCTATATTTTCGTGCTAATCTCTTAAACACTGAATGTGTTGTGTGAATTGATGGAGAACTCTTAGGTTGAAAGAAAGTATCAGTATATTCAACAGAAATCAGAATATATCGATTTTCTTCGAAAAGGAAGAGTTTTCAAAAACACTTTGCTCAAATTCAGGTGTTTTAAAATTATCATTCTCGTTCCACCTTTTCTTCCTTTTAAGCGAACGAGTTCTATTTTTATGAATATTTTTGGAACAAGATCCAACTTCGTATACGAATAGTGATGAAATATCATCCTCTTCATAGATTTGTTTTCCTTTCCTGTCAATTTGTGTTTTCATCTCTTCAAGAGTATAAGGTTCTTCAGGTGTATAATCAGGTAGGTCTTCTGTAAAATTTAGAAAGTCTTCATAAGGTTGCAGATCAAATTCTTCAAAAGAGTATATATCAGTTTGGTATGGATTATCTAATGCAAAACTTAGTTTCACCAAATAATCCATAATCATTCTGGTAAAGGAAATTCTTCCATTGGTGTATTGAAGTCTTGATAATAAGAAAAGATTGAATTCAGAGAAACCATTGCAGTTCTTCTAGAATTTCAAGAAAAATAAATGTTATTGACTTATTTATAAACTGGAAATTTGTTTTAAAAGTTTGAAAAGATGTAGTCCTTATTTGTCAAAGAAAAAAATGTCAAATGAAAACAAGTGATAACAAAAGATGAGAAGAAAGAAAATCCCCAGCAAAGTCGCCAGTCTCTTGATGGCGATGAATATGACACAGATGTCGTTGTCGCCGTCAAGTCCCGTATCATGTTAATGTCAAGGAGCCGCCACTCTGCTTAATATTTCCCTAATCTTATTTCTATAAATCCTATAAAGGAGTTAAGAAATTTAAAGATAGTAAGGGCTAATAGAAAACAGCAGAAAAGGATGTTTATGATAATCCTTATAAAAGAAGATTCTAAAATATCTTATCCTAGAATTTCTATATAAGGAAAATCATGAAGTGTTAACCAGAGATTTCTAGATGTGATATCTATCGTGGATCCATTAAATCTCCTATAGGAGCAAGCTTCTATAGTTAATTACATCTTAGACAATTTATAATTATCTAAAAAAACTTCTGATTAATGTTGATCACTTGTTTTCTAAAATTTTTTTTCTTTTAATTAAAGATGTACCCACTATCAATCCTAAATGTCATTTTGTCGTGTCAGTTTTATCTTATTGTCATGTTATCTTGTTTATCATTTTTATTTTGTTGTTTGTCCTTTTTGTTTTGTTGTTTGTCATTTTTGTTGTTATTGTTTGTTTGTTTGGTGGCTAACCTAAAAGTTTAGGTTTTATTTTGGTTTTGTCATTTTAATGTTATGTTTTGTTGTGTTTTGTTTTGTCAATGTGGTTGTTTTGATGTCATTGTTGTTTGTCTCATTTCCAGAATGTTCTCCTGCAAAACATAGTTAGCACACCCTATAACATGCAAAAGAAATCTAAACGAATCCTTTATTTGTCCTGCAAAGAAAACATTGTCAGAAATAATGTCATAAAAATGTTTATTTGGTAAGAATGTCCATTATTTCAGAATTATCGGATGTCCAAGTTTGTTTTAAAATGTTGATTATCAATGTTGAGTTAGGTCAGGTTTATGTCAATTTATGTCAATTTAAATTTGATTTTGGATTTTACGTCAATTTATGTTTAATTTTATGTCGAGTTAAGTTTAATGTTGGTTGAACTTAAAATTCTTGTCGGTTTGGGTTTAGTTTGAGTTGAATTTAATGATTAGGTTGATTTAGGTTCAGTTTCGGTGAATCCTAAGGTTTATGTCGAATTAGGTTTAGTTTGGGTTGAATTTAGGTTCAGTTTAGGTTGAACCTAAGGTTTATGTTAATTTAGGTTCAAATAAGTCTGATATGGTTTGAACTTAAGTTTGACTTGAATTCAAATTAAGTTTAAACCTAAATTTTGAGTTCAAGTCTGTTTGAAAGTTAGATTCAATATAGATTGAATCTAATTAACTTGAGTTCATGTCTGTTTGAACTTAAATTAAAAAGTTAGATTCAATGTATATTGAATCTAATTAACTTGAGTTCATGATTGTTTGAACTTAAGTTGGAAATTTAAAGTTAGATTCAATGCAGGTTGAATCTAATTAACTTGAGCTCATGTCTATTTGAACTTAAATTAGATATTTAAAGTTAGATTCAATGTAGATTAAATCTAAGTAACTTGAGTTCATATCAGCTTGAACATTAGTTAGAAATTTAAGATTAGATTAAATGTATAGTGAATCTAATTAACTTGAGTTCATATCTATTTGAACTTAAGTTAGATATATTTGAGTTGGATTAAGTTAAAATAGACTTAATTAAGTTTTAAACCTTGTTTAAATAGTACTTAAAAGTTAATCATGTCTAAATAGATTAGACTTAATTAGAATTATAGACCATTTCAAGTCCTTTATAGGTAAGGCTTAAGATTTAATTAAGTTCAAGTCATTTTTAGGTAAGGCTTACGATTTAATTAAGTCCAGTTTGACTTAACCGGGATTTGAGATTATTTAGATTTTATTTGCGTAAGGTTTAAACATTAATTAAGTCTAATAGGTTAAACTTAATTTAATTAAACCTTAGTTAATTAAGTCTAATGTGGTAGACTTAATTTTAGTTTAAGTTTGATTAAACCTTAGTTAAGGTTTAATAGTTTAATTAAGTCTAATGTGGTAGACTTAATTATAATTTAAGTTTGATTAAACCTTAGTTAGTTAATGTTTAATAGTTTAATTAAGTCTAATGTGGTAGGCTTAATTATTGTTTAAGTTTGGTTAAACCTTAGTTAGTTAAGGTTTAATAGTTTAATTAAGTCTAATGTGGTAGATTTAATTATAGTTTAAGTTTGATTAAACCTTAGTTAGTTAAGGTTTAATAGTTTAATTAAGTCTAATCTGGTAGACTTAATCATAGTTTAAGTTTTATTAAACTTTAGTTAGTTAAGGTTTAATAGTTTAATTAAGTCTAATGTGGTAGACTTAATTATAGTTTAAGTTTGATTAAACCTTAGTTATTTATGGTTTAATAGTTTAATTAAGTCAATTGTGGTAGACTTAATTATAGTTTAAGTTTGATTAAACCTTAGTTAGTTAAGGTTTAATAGTTTAATTAAGTCTAATGTGGTAGACTTAATTATAGCTTAAGTTTGATTAAACCTTAGTCAGTTAAGGTTTAATAGTTTAATTAAGTCTGATATGGTAGATGATGCGGTCGGACTTTAATATTGCAGGAACTTATGAACTCAAATTTATATATATTTAAAATGATTTTGTAAAGTCCAAATATTCAACGCAAGTATATGTATCGTATCAAGTAATACAGGGCTCTAATGGAGTCCTAGTTATCGATCCTATAGGGAAGGAACGAATCTTACTATAGATAATGTAATATTGATTCCAATACTCAAATAGTAGTTAAAGTTCAATGTTTACTTCTACTACTAAGATGCAGAAAACAGTAACAATTAAGCAAACTACAATTACTTCTAATATCTTTAAAACACAATTAACTAATAGACACACACTAAGCTATATATTTAAAAGGTTTTGATATATAAGAAAAGTATCTTTCCTCTTCCAACGAGAATATGATATGTGAATTATATGGAATGATTATCTATGGTATTGTGCCAAATAAGAGCATAAATGTTTCTTTACCGTCAAAAGAGTACCCCCCTCTTCCTAGCATGAAAAGAACATTATATATCCTAAGTTTGGTTACTAAATCTAAGGCTAGGCTGGAAGGATATTGGCTGTCACTACGAAGCTCCCACTCACCCTTCACCTGAAGGCTAGCCATTGAGTTTAGTTACTAATCTTAGGACCAAATTGGGGATCGTAGCTTGTCACCCTGAAACCTCCAATTTGACGTCCATCAAAACACATTTCTCTATTTATTTGCACTCAATTTCCATGAACTACGCAATTCATCCATGAAAATTGAATGGGTTCCTCATTGTTCTTATAAGACACTAAATTCTTTCAAAGTTAATGTTCAACAACATATTTTGATAATTTAATTTTCCAGATCAAAAAGTAAATTAAGCTCGAAATGAAAAACCATCACAATTTCTTTAATACTTTAAAATCACATCAAATCCACATCAACACATCATCACATCTCTATGCAAGAAGAAAGACAAAGGAGACTACTCAGAATTCATAGAGAAGACACAATAAAACATAGATTTTATATATAAAAGAAAAGTCATACAAACCACAAAAGAAAATACAACTTATCTCTTTCTCTTCCCTAATGCAATTCCCTTGAAGTTCCTTTGAATACTTTTCTCTCTTCTTTGCAACACTCAATTCCCTCTTTAGAATGGAAAGGAAGAAGCAATCTCTCACTTTACTCCTTCTCCTTCACTCCTTAGAGAAGAATCCCTCTCAAATTGTCACTTCTACACTCTTCTCTTCTAAGCCCTAACACTCAATATACACTCTCCCTCACTAGAAACACACTAGACTCACTAGACTCACTGTAGACCTCTCTCTTTTTCATCCAAAAACAGTTACTTATAAGTTAGAAATGAATTCCCAAGAGTTTCCATAGGCATCCCTTCAAAAAGTCACCAAAACTCTTCAAATTTGAAATCCACCGACATTGGGCGCCGGTGGCACCCGATAAGACTCCGGCGGCTCTCTATCGTCCGAATATTTGTTGAGCTCTCGGGAAAATGGCATCGGCGGTGCCAGAAGCTGTTTTCCTCCTTTTTGCTTCTTTTTGCTCTGAATTCGCTCCTTTTCGCTTCTTTTCACTCCAATCACCTAAAATCATCATACCTGCAACACATCATGAAAAATACCTTCCTTTAAAGTACAATATCACAAAAGATAGGTAAAAGTATATAGCAAAAACAATATATATTTTTGGTGCATCAATATCCCCCAAACTTAACTATTACTTGTCCTCAAGTAATCCTTTTACTATATAAAAATATAACTCTAGGTAATGCACTTTTCAACTGTAAGACACTAAAATTTTTCATTCAAAAGAATATATTGGTTAGACTTTTAGAAAGAGATTTAGTAACTCAGGTCAACACTACAGGTATAAGAATATTCAGCAATTAAGTCTAAAGGTTCTAGTCTTCTATTTATTTCAAGATAAACCATAATTTGTCACATTAAGAGTGCCTTGAAAGACTATGCGGAAAAGGAGTTCATGCAAACTTCATCATGATGTAGGCCAACACTATAAATATAATTTCAGAAATGAAATCAAGTTCTCCCTTTAGGGTGACTCAAGTGAAGCCAATTTTTTATTAGGTATCTCCTCAAGCTTCTCCTCATAAATAATTTTCTTTCTTTTCTTTTTGGGATTGTTTTTCAATCCTTCTTTTCTTTTCTTTTTTTTTTTATTTTTTAATGAGAATTACTATATTTGGATAGCCTTTAATGATTTTGAACTTCACTCTCGTCTTCCTAAAGTTCAAACTTGAAATACCTCCTTACTTTATAATTAGGTATGAGCTTTATTATTCATCATAAAGTCATAATCTCTTCTTAACACATAATACTTTAAGTCTCTTAACATATCAAAAATATAGTTTTATTTATTTTAAATAGTTAATTATAATCAAATCCTTTCATACCAAATATCTTACCTCTATAAAATTAACCTTTATTACTAAAATCATTCATCCAATCCTTCCATAATATTCAACTAAAATAAAACGTTTTAGTTACCTACAGTGAGGTTCAACTACTAGAAGTTATGTTAATAATTTTTGAAAATATAATCATTGAGAACAAATAAGAGTTAATATTTTTCTACCCTCCCCCAAACTTAAATTTTTCAATAAATTTGAAACAGTAGAGAGTAAAAGAAACTAACCTTTTGTGCTGGGATCCTGAAATCTTCAACAGCTATCTGGTATTAGTCAAAATTTACAACTAGCAAGCATGAAACAGTTAGTAACAGTGATATATAAATATTTTAAACATTTGCATGGGTAAAGAGAAGATAACTTTAGACATCTAAACATCCAACAAAACACCACAATACTAAAAAACTATCACATCACTACACAGTTCATTTAACAATTTTAAATTTTTTTTACAACATAGCAGTACATCAATAGGTTTACACATCACATGAAAAGCAAATAACTACTACATCACAATAATACAACACAACACGCAACAATAAAAACAAAAATAGAAACAAAAAAACTACCAATCTTCATCACCAGGTTCATCCGCAGGGTCAGCATGATTAGGTCTATACGGTGTATAGCTGAGGCATGTAGGAAATATCACATCAGTCTCCCCCTTCATGAATCTGACCTGAGCATCATGATAGGAATTATCGAACTCAATTCTTCTTCACATATAATCTTCATTCACATCATTTCTGGCCTCAAGCACCTACTATGGAGTCTATCCATACCAGCACTTTGTAATCTCAACTGCTCCTAATATCAGATAATGTGGGGGGCTCAGAAGTAGATGAAATGTCATAGCTCGTAATAAGAATATCAGTACTCCTACTCTCATATCGGGCTCCTACATGATACTCATAAGTACAAATAATAGTCTTTGTTATTGGTCTCAGCGGTATAGCTATCTCTTCAGAACTGCTGAACTTTACTCCAGACTGAATACACAAGGCATGAACTAGGGCAGGATGTCTTACTCCTCCAGTGGTCTCACCTCTAGCAATAGTCTAAATGTTCTTGAAGACAATATCTCCAATATCAATCTACTTCATCTTCTGAATACAACAGTTCAGAATTGCTCTATCCCTTGTAACTTTACTATGGTGATAAGAAGGTAACAGTCTTGCAGAGATGAAATAGTGCCAAAATTTTTATGCAACATTTACCCTGGAAGCAGGAAAGTTAATCATTTGTTTTTGACATACTTTCCATTCCCCTCTTCCATCCATCAAAAAAGCAATCACTTACTTCATATTTGCCTCTCGAGTATCAAAGTTTTCATATTCACAAACAAATGGTTCCTGATTATGATAAAATGCATTAATACGCTGAGGGGTCAATTCAACCATTTTTCCTCTAACTAACACATGCTCAGTTTCAGTCCAGGGCACATTTGAATAGAACTCCCTAACAACACCCATAACAGCATTTGCAGTAAAATAACAAAATCTTTCCCAGTTCAGCTTGGAAATTAACTACTCTACAGATCCACCGGGATTATCAAAAGCCCAATCCCGAATACACGTCTTATTGTAAAGGTAAGAGTTAAAGCGAAATTGTGCTTTAACATTAACAAATTTTTCTTCATCAAAATCCAATTTTCTCTTCCCTTTACTCATCCTTGGAGCCATGTGAATTTCTAAAAATTTACAAGAAAATTTTAATAAATTCCAAATCCACAAAGTAACAAATTCCAAATACTATTCTAAACAAGTAAGAGCAAATTTCATCATAGGAAATCTCAAAATTTCTTCAAAAATCCAAAAATTCCAATCTAAGTAATGTGAGAGATTTCTATGGTGAAAATAAAAAAATTATTAACTTAAGGTGAAGCTCGTACTAAGAGAAGTGTAGGTCTGGTCTCGAAAAGCTTTGAAATCACTTCAAGCCCGAGATCTAGCAAGCCCTAGGTCTTCAAAATCGCAAAAATGGAGGAGGAAGACGAAACCAATGGAAAAAACCATGGGTCCCAGGGTCAAAATTGCGAAATAAAGGGTTTTTTTGCCTTTTTCTGTATTCAGGCGCTGACAACTCTTGATAGGGCGTCGGCGACGCTAGATTTATTTAAAATGCCAAAACTCTCTAGATTTAGGCACCGGCGGCACCAGTCCAAAAATTTTTCTGGGTCAAAATTTTTTTTTGTAATTTTGATCGTTTCGACCTCACAATGACAATTAACACTTCATTAATCTATTTCATCACACAAGCAATAACAAACAAAATTCTTACACAAACAATACAAAACATACTTCTATATATAAAATCCATGTTACATCATAAACAGTAAATATGTTCATCAAATTAAACCAACAACTCTTTAGATTTTTAGTGTTACAAATACGGTATGATAAGTAACACTAAAATCTAAGCACACACAATGAAATTAAGCATAGCAAATCCAAATTCAAATTACAAAGCAAAGCAAAGTAAATACTAAATACACCAAACAAAATTAAGCAAAGTAAACTAAACACACATCAAACATAAGCATAATCCAATAATCACTCCAAATCAGTTTCAGAACTATCTTCCTCTATAACATCGTCAATAGATTGCTGATGCATGAACAAATTGTAGAAGGGACAGAATGGGAATTCATCAGATGAATCCTCAGTAATCACTGTGTTCTTCTTCATCAGATTAGTCAAACACATCTCAATCCGGCCAGTGTAATCAAATTGTTCCTTCATCCTCCAATCTATATGATCAAACAAATCAGAAATATTATTGATTGCATTCATAACATTCTGTACCTCTTTCTCCAACTGTTTGATTCTCTTCAATATCATTCTGGAACTTTTAGGAAAATAGGGCTAAATCGGTTGTGAAGTCTGAGTTAGTTGATCAGCAAGCAGATTCATATGATCCTCATCTTTTACTGTTTGGTAGTCATAAAGATTTGTTGGATCAATAGGCCTCCAAGAAAGAATAACCTTTTCCAAACTCTCATATGGAACTTGTAATTGACTACACAACAAAAATATGGTTGACAGGTGTCTAAGCCCATATTTAGATCCATGAACAATTAATCCCAAAACTGATTTCACAATTATATTACCAATATCAATCGGTCTCCCAGTTTGAATACAGAAATTCAAAATGGAACTTTGATCCCCTGATATTTATACTTACAAATATTAAATGAAAATTGGTAACGGCACCAGAGACTTGAGCCACTAGGAATATATGTGCGCAAAAAACTTGACTCCACACCAAATATATATGTGCTGATGATTTAGATATGAAAATTATGATTTTATAATATGGGATACTACGCAAGTATACGTATCGTTTATCAAGTAATATTGGACTTTCTGATTAAGCCCCGAGATATCGAACCCACAGGAAAAATTTGAAAATCTTTAAAGGAATAAGAAAATTATCTTTTTACTTTTTTTTATGGCTTTTGAAAAGTATGTCTTGATTTTGAAAAGTTTTGCAAGTTGATTTTTCTTTAGAAATTTCCTTAATAAAATGTTAAGCAAGAAATTAAAATTATAATAACTAATAACACTGTATGTAAAATACTATTAACTAGAATATATTTTTCTTTCCTATTACGAAGTAGTAATAATTATTAAAGTATTGTTGTTGAAGTATTTAAATTTGTTGTGATAGATAGAAGAAAATGTGTTGTTTACCCTTACTTGGTTCTATAAAGAACATAGGTTAATTTTAAATTATTATCATTTTGAACATGGTTAGGCAGGGAAGATTCCAGTCTCTCACTCTAGAGTTCCCTTGATTCCCACCAACTGGGGGCTAACTTCTTATAACAAAACTCAAAACTTCAAACCAAATTAGGGGAGTTTTAGCTTGTCACTCTAAAATCCTCTAATTTTACTCCCTTCCATAAAAATATCTTCTAATATTACATTCAATTATATGGACTACAATTCTCACCCAAATAATTGCATGTGATTCTTACTAACTTTTATGAGACAATACCGCATTGGATCTTACATAATCTCAAGAAATTCTACAACTTAACAGGCCAAATTAAGAAGTAAACAAAGTTTTCAGAATCAATCTACACAACTTCTTCAAACTTTTAAACACTTATACTTTCCACCAAAATTCTCTATAAATTAATTACTTCTCCATTTAAGAAAGAAAAAGATAAAGTAAACTACTTAGAATGCATTGAAAAAATACAAAAACACATTGATTTGAAATTAAAAACCATATGAAAAGCAACAAACGAAAACAAGTATTAATTAAAAAACTAAATGTAAGAACAAAAGTAAATGCTTATATGAAAATCCTCTCCACAAGACTCAGGAGGTTGCTCTGAAACTTTGACTCTTCGCTAAACTACTCCTCAGAGCAAGTCTCCCAACTCCGATGACTCAGAATACAGACTTCAGACTTCAATAAAAACTAAACTTAAAAAAAAAAAGAAGTGGGAAGAATAAGACTTCACTCCGACCCTTTTCTCCTTTCTACTCTCTACTCCTACTCTTAATAAAAACTCTCGCAAAATAAAAGTAAAATAATGTAAAAACTTGCAAGTGAAAGAACCCTTCAAAAGGTAAAGGAAGAGCCCCATCTACTCTCTACTTAATGGAAACTCTCTTCAAAATGCAATAGAAGAGCCCCCCTCTACTCTCTACTCTTAATGGAAACTCTCTTCAAAATGCAATATAAGAGCCCCCCAATATTTTCTAAGACTCTCTTTAAATAGTAAACCAAAAGGTGCCTTGATGTCTCTTCAAATGTGTCCAGATTCAATGTATCTACTAAGGAATGCACCCCTTTATTCAAACTTTCTGCCCAAAGGAATTTATGGAAGTTACCACCAAGAGTTGCATTCCATCTCCTTTAAAATTGGTGCCAAATTCATTTGGTTTTTGATTTTTAACTGTGGCGGCTAAACGCCGGCCCAGCGGCGCTTAGCCGCCAGTGCCCAATTTTTCATTTTTCTTCTTTTTTTTGCTCCAAATTTGATCCAATTTTGCTCCTTTCATCATGACCATCCATTTTCATCATATCTGCAAGAAAAATAAAAAATACCTTCCATTAAAGTGCAATATCATTAAAAGTAGGTATAAAAATGTGGATAAAAATACTATATATTTTAGGTGTATCAAAATCCCCCAAAATTAAAATGTTACTTGTCCTTAAGTGACAATTAATCTCAAAGAACTTTTTAGCATGCAAATTATGTAATGAGTTTCTAAGGAAGATAACAAAATTTTGTTCTAGAAATGGAATAGTCCAATTTAGAAAAAATTTCAGTAATTAAAACCAACTTAAAGTTTAGAAAGTTGTTAAGTAATGGAAAATGACAAATATAAGTTTCTATCCAATTCAGAAATATTTGTAGATTCTTCAAAATATAGGACTCAAACATTTATTTTTCTCACTTAAAAATCTTTATTTCAAAATAATTTTACTCACTATATTATAACCTTAAGCTTTAGATTTTCTCTGAACTTATATCCTAAACATTAAGTATGAAACCAATTTTTGATTAGGCCCTTAAATCCTCAAACTTCTACTCCCTTATTTCATATTATTTTTCACTTTTTTTTCTTTTCTTCTCTTTTTTTTTATAAGGTAAGGATTACTATATCTGGATAGGCCTTTAATGATTTTGAATTCCACCCTTCCATTTAAAATAAAGGTCAGATATATATCTTTCACTTAAAAAGCATAATAATAATATTTGAAAATTACTCTTCAATAAAAGAAATTTAAGCTTTGAAGAATAAAAGTCAAATCTTTTATTTATCTAAAAATATAAAACTTCTTACTAAAGATAGTTTAACTTCATTTAACACCTCTTCATTAAGAAAATTTAACTTTAAGTTTTTCATGATTACTATAAATTTTAACTAAATTCTTTTATTCATTTCTATATTCAAAATTTTTGTTCCCATAATATAACTTCGTATACATAATTGTTCTCAATCAAAAATAAGATTTATTTTAAGTATTATTGAGAATCAAATAAAATTTTAGGTTTTTGAAAATCTTTGTTTTTAAAATCCCCCTAAAAACTTTAATTTTTTTAGTTAAGATAAAACATTTAAGCATAAGAAATGATACATGGGTGAGAAATAAAAAAACTGACATAACATGCTTGCAGGAATTTTTAATATCCTAATATGCAAGCATAATAATTTAATTAATAGGAGTAAAATGAAATCAAATTTAGTTTTTCCAATAAATTTATTTATACATTGAAAAGTAAAAATTTTAAAAAGACTTCTACAGTAGTGGAGGTTTTCAAAGCAAATACACACCAACTAAAATAACACACTGATACAGATAACAAATGATAGTGGAATTTGAAAAATCTTAAACATGTAGTTTCCTAAGTAGAAGTTCCCAATAGTGGTTTATAATCTCCTAACAATTTTTGAATTAAAGTACACACTACTAAAAACTCTGACATAACATACACATTAAAACATTTACTATTACACACACTACCACAAAGCAACATATAAAACATCAATACAACAACAACAATACATCTAAATATGCATAACAGAAAATTAATACAAACTACAGTTTGCATATTATCAAGGTTCACATCACAACATAATGATCAAACTAAATACTAAACAAAACACACATCAGTACATCAATAACAACACCACAATGAAAACAAATAACACAAATCTACTCATCATCCTCAACATCATCATCACCCTGCTCGTTCCAATCCCTAGATGGTACATAAGGTATGTAGAATGGATGGGGGGGGATCTCAGCACTCTGATCACCTCTAATCAGTTTATCCAAATATTGCTGATAATTCTTCTCATACTCATCATGTTTCACAATATATCTTTTTACATTATCCATCTTACCATCCATATCTTTCAAATGCACTCGAGTAAGACTCACTTTTTTCAAAATTTTTCTTAATAAACCAGTCTGTGAATCAGTAGATGATGAAGCACGTGAAGTAGAAGCACGAGAAGTAGATGCAGCAGAAGTAGTAGAAGCCCTACCAAATCCTCCTCTCCAACCAAATTGTGAATGTACAGTGTAAGCACCAATGTTTACACTGGTAA
Source organism: Papilionanthe hookeriana x Papilionanthe teres (assembly GCA_022702705.1). Taxonomy (NCBI): domain Eukaryota; kingdom Viridiplantae; phylum Streptophyta; class Magnoliopsida; order Asparagales; family Orchidaceae; genus Papilionanthe; species Papilionanthe hookeriana x Papilionanthe teres. The sequence continues at coordinate 150,633,280 of CM040423.1, forward strand.
TTGGTCTCAATGGCTGAAGTACCTCTTCCCAGGTTTCAAACTTCACTCCAGATCGTTCACATAATGAATGAATCAAGGAAGGAAATCCCATACCTGTAGTCATGTTTGATCTAGCACAATTCAAAACATAATCATAAATTATACCTCCAATGTCAATAGGCTTCCCTTACTGAATACAATGGTTCAACACAGCTCTTTCTCTCGTTACTTCACTAGTATGACTCGAAGGTAACAATTTAGATGAGATAAAATAATGCCACGCCTTAGAAATGACATTCAATTTGGAAGTAGGAAAGTTCACTCTTCTATCATTAGTTATTTTCCATAATCCTCTTTTGTCAGTAAAAAATTCCATGATCTCATCTAATTCTCCTTCCGTAGGATGATAGTTGGAATAAAAACATAACATGTCAGGAGGTAGTCCATAAAAAGTGTTGATTGCCCCAGAAGAAAAGTTGTCCTCATGCCTCCTAACCATCACTTGATTCTCTTCTGCAGCAGGCAAACTTACATAAAATTCTTTGACCACAGAAACAATAGCAACAGCGGAGAAGCAACAGTAATTCTCCCAGTTCATTCTAGCAATCATATCTTCAATCACCTCTCCTGGTTTACTAAACACACGCTCAGGAATCAACTTACGTGATTGCAATGCATCGACGTATCGTTCCTCAGCTCTCATACTAACAAATTTGTCAGAATCAAATCTTGTCTTTTCTTGTGCACACTTTGACTTTGGAGCCATCTCTAAAGAATCACGAAAAAATTCACCATAAATTCCAAAATCAAACTAAATTTGCTAAAATATCTTCCAAAAGATATTTTCACTAAATCCAAACAATTTATCAAGTTTTTCCTCAAATTTTCACCATGAATAGTGATTTTAAGATTTTCAAAATGTACTCAAAATACATGTTGAAAATAAAAAATTTTTACTTGGGAGTAGTGCTCTTACCTCAAGGAATCCAAATCTAACAATTTTTGTTGAGATCAGCTCTTAAATGATCCACAATATGATGCCCTACGCTCCTCTTTTGCGATAAACCGAATGTTGAAGACGATGGGGTGTTTTAAAAATGGCATTTTTCAGGTTTTTAACTATTGGGAACCAATTTTCACGAACTGGCACCTAAGCGCAAACTCTCGGCGCTTAGCTGCGAAATCTAGCGCTTTAGCGCCGGCACTTTGGCGCTTAGCCGCCAATACCTAAATTTTCACAATTAAGGTATATGCCCTAAATCACTTGGTTAATCACCCTTAATTACTCTAGAATAATTATTTCGCCCCACATAAATCTTCAATATTCCAAATCAAAATTTAATATCCATTGATTCCACACAAATTTCACAAAAACAGAAACTTATATTAAAACAAACATATCACTTGATACAACTCGAGAATTTCTATCCACACATAAAGGATGAAATTCTCTAAATACAAGAGACTTTAATCTCAAACTGATAAGTATACATCTACAGGATGTAACCATCACATCATCAGGCTTATTTAATACTTAAATATAAACACTAAACACACCAAACATAACACACATAAACACTAAACATAACACATAAGAACACTAAACAAATAAGAACAAAGCAGTCTTAATTCCATTCTCCATTAGGCGGATTATATCCAGGACCACTATTATTCTCATTTGACCCTTCTGGAATATAAATTTGATAGAACGGGCGATAATTGTTCATTCTTACATCTTCTTCTTCAATCCATTTGTTCTTTACGAACATCGCCTAATACGCTTCTTCCACGTACCTTGAATGACTAAATTGTATCTTGAGTTGCCATCCCATGTGCTCCAAATGTAGGTTACTTTCATGGATTTTTGCTTCCATTGAAGTCACTCGGGCTTCAATTTTTGCAATTATTTCAGCAATCTCTTGAATACTAACAGTGAGATATCCATTGAATAACTCTTTAGCACTGTCACTAACGAACTTACTCTTGTCAGAATCTTGCTTCTTCTTAATCTCATTCCCCCATGAAGACATGATGCACTCAAAATTCGCTTCTTAAGATTTAGAAATGAAAATAGGACTTGGGGCAAGTGTTTCTCTTAAATCAGGTCCTTTTTATAAACTTGGGAAGTGCTAAAACTGCCCCAAGACGTTTTAAAACTCCAAAATAACTTCCAAAACCACTCCCCAACGATCTAGGCTTCTAGAACATCATTTTTCACGTTTTTTATAACGGCGGCGCCTAAGCGCCAACCAGTCGGCGCTTAGCCGCCAGTGCTAAATTTAGAATAGGTATGCTAAGTGTCCAAATTTTCATTCTGACTTCTTTAAGTCATCAATTAAAGTCAAATAAACTCTACTATAGTTTAAAAACTTCAAATTAATACCACTAAAACATAAAAACAAACCAAAAAAAGCAAACAAAGCACACAAAACAAACATTAAGCAAAGAACACCGATAATTATGGGTTGCCTCCCACAAAGCACTTGTTTTAACGTCTTCAGCCTGACATACCCAGAACTCATTCTGAGTGACCCAACATCAAATTATTATCAGATTTAGATTTATTAACTGAAAAATATGGTTTAAGTCTATGTCCCTTAACTTTAAATATTTTTCCAGTCTTAGGATCATGAATATCTATAGCTCTATAAGAATAAACTTTTATCACAATAAATGGACCCATCCACCTGGACTTAAGTTTTCCAGAAAATATGCTCAATCTAGCATTATAAGTAAAACTTTTTGTCCTGGTACAAGATTTTTAGTAAGAATCTTCTAATCATGCCATAACTTCATCTTTTCCTTATAAATCTTAGCATTTTCATAAGATTCATTTGTTATTTCTTCAAGCTCATTCAATTGTAATAATCTCTTTTTAGCAGCATCTTTCAAATTATAATTGAACTCTTTAATAGCCCAATATGCTTTATGCTAATGTGCAAAAGGTAAATGACAAGCTTTTCCAAAAATCAGCCTATATGGGGACATTCCTATAGGTGTTCTGTAAGCAGTCCTATAGGCCCAAAAAGCATAATCCAGTTTGGTTGACCAATCCTTTCTATTTAGATTAACAGTTTTTTTCCAATATTCTTTTAATTTCATGATTGGATAATTCAACCAAACCACTTGTCTGCGGATGATAAGCAGTAGCAATGCGATGATTAATATGATATTTCTTTGCTAACTTCCCAATAATCGCATTTCTAAAATGACTTCCCCCATCAGTTATGATTACTCTTGATATTCCAAATCTGCAAAATATATTTTTCATCAAAAACTTTGCAACACTTTGAACATCACATCGAGGTAAAGCAATAGCTTTTATCCATTTGGAAACATAGTCTACTGCTATCAAATTATAAACATTTCCGAAAGATGGTGTAAATGGTCCCATAAAATCTAATCCCCAAACATCAAATATTTCAACTTCCAACATATAATTAAGGGGCACCTAATTTCTTCTAGAAATATTGCCTACACGTGCGACATCTATCACAATTTTTAATATAAACATTCACATCCTTAAAAATTATAGGCCAATAAAATTTTGATTGTAATATTTTATATGCAGTTTTATCACTTCCAAAATGTCCCCCATAATTCGAATCATGAAATTTTTGAATAATTTCATAAGTCTCTTCCAAAGGTACACATCTTTCAATTATAAGATCATTTCCTTGTTTATATAAAAATGGGTCATCCCAAAAATAAGTCTTAGCATAAGACAGAAATTTCTTCTTTTCTTGGTATGTCAAACCATAGGGTATAATATTACTAACAATAAAGTTTACTACGTCTGCATACCACGGAACAAGCAATTCTTTAACAGTGAACAATTTTTTATTAGGAAAATGTTCATTAATTTCTTCAATATCACAGAGAGATTTTTCAATTTCAAGCTTGAACAAAAGATCAGCAATTTGATTATCAGAACCCTTCCTATCTACTATCCTAAAATCAAATTCTTGCAAATAAAGAATCCATCTTATCAATCTCGGTTTTGCTCATTTTTCTTCATTAAGTATTTAATAGCAGAATGATCAGTATGTACTACACATTTAGTTCCAATTAAATATGATCAAAATTTATCAAAGGCAAATACTATAGCTAATAACTCTTTCTCAGTAGTAGTATAATTAATTTGAGCTTCATTAAGAGTTTTACTGGCATAATAAAATACTTTGAAAATTTTATCATATTTCTGACCTAAAATAGCACCAATAGTATAATCACTAGCATCACACATTAATTCAAAAGGTTTTTCCCAATTTGGTGAAATTATTACAAGTGCAGTGATTAATTTTTCTTTTAATGTTTCAAAGGCTTTACGGCAGTCATCATCAAAATTAAAAATTGCATCCTTTTCCAGTAAACGACATAAAGGTTTTGTAATCTTCGAAAAGTCTTTGATGTAACGCCTGTAGAATCCAGCATGTCCTAAAAAACTTCTAATTCCCCTTACATTGGTTGGGCAAGGTAAATTAGATATAACTTGAATTTTTGCGGGATCTACCTCCGAACCTTTTTCCGAAATCCGATGTCCTAACACAATTCCTCCTGCTACCATAAATTGGCATTTTTCCCAATTAAGGACCAAATTAGTTTCTTCACAGCATTTTAGAACTTTAGATAGATGTTCTAAACATGATTCAAATGAAATTCTAAACAGTAAAAAGTCATCCATAAAAACTTCAATCCCTTTTTCAATTAAATCACAAAAAATAGCCATCATACATCTCTGAAATGTAGCAGGGGCATTACATAAACCAAAGGCCATTATTCTAAAAGAAAACGTACCATAAAGACTGGTAAACGTAGTTTTCTCTTGATCCTCAGGAGCAATTTGAATTTGGTGGTAATCTGTTTATCCATCCAGAAAATAAAAGTATTTATGCCCAGCCAGTCTATCCAACATTTGATCTTGAAAAGGGAGTGGAAAATGATCTTTCCTTGTGGCAAGGTTTAATTTTCTATAATTAATGCATTTTCGCCACCCTGTAACTTGTCTTGTTAGTATCATTTCATTTTTCTCATTAACAGTCACAGTTACTCCTCCTTTCTTAGGAACACAGTGAATAGGATTAACTCATGCACTATCTTAAATGGGATAGATAATTCCAGCATCCAACCATTTTAAAATTTCTTTCTTAATAACGTCTTTCATGATAGTATTTAATCTCCTTTGGGGATCAGCCCGCGGTTTGCAATTATCTTCCATAAGAATTACGTGCATACAAATTGAAGGATCGATTCCTTTAATATCAGCAATTGTCCATCCAAAAGCTTTCTTGTGCTTCTTCAAAATTTCAAGCAAACTATCTTCTTCTTTTTCAGTTAATAGAGAGGAAATTATAACTGGCAAAGTTGAGGATCCACCTAGAAAAACATACTTCAAATGATCAGGAAGCATTTTTAGCTCAAGATCAGGAGGTTTTCCAATTGATGGACCATAAGATTCATCTTATTCAGTCATATCCAACAATTCAAAACTTTCATGAACATACTTTAAATATTCCTCTTGAAATTCTTCAGATTCAAATAACTCTTCTTCTTGCTTATATTCCAAGTCTTCTCTTTCAGCTTTCTCTTCATAAGTTGATTTGAAATGACATTCACTTAAATATTCAATAACATACATCCTATAACACACATCTTCTTTACCTCTAGCATGATATTTCATCGATTTTGAAATGTTAAATGTAACTATCTGATCATTAACCCTCATCGTTAATTCCCCTTTTTACACATCTATCATGGCTCTGCCTGTAGCAATAAAAGGTCTCCCCAAAATTATGGGTATCTCTTTATCTTCCTCCATATCTAATACAATGAAATCCACATGAAAAATAAATTGATCCATTTTTACTAAAACATCTTCTATAACTCCTTTAGTATATGTGATCAAACGATCTGCTAATTGCAGAGTTACAGTAGTTGGGGTTATTTCTCATAGTCCCAGTCTTCTGAATATTGATAGAGGCATAAGGTTAATGCTTGCACCCAAATCACATAAAGTTTTTCCACAGAATCTTTCTCCGATTGCACATGGAATTGTGAAACTACCAGGATCTTTAAGTTTTTCTGGAAGCTTTTTCTGAATTATCACACTGCACTCCTCACTAAGTGCAGCAGTCTCACTTTCTTCAAACTTCCTCTTTTTATTAAGAATATCCTTCATGAATTTTGTATAGCTTGGCATTTGTTCTAGGGCTTCAACAAATGGAATATTAATGGTAAGCTTCTTTAATATCTCCAAGAATTCTGAAAATTGCTTATCCAACTTTTGTTGACAAAGTCTCTGAGGAAATGGAGGTGGTGGTTTTTCTAAATCAACCTTAGGAGGAGAAATAGGTCTTTCAAAACCTTTTGGAGCATCCTCTTTAAGTCTTTCAATCTCTTCTTTCTCTAGTTCAGTTTCTTTTTGAACTCTACCTTCCAATTCTTTTCCACTTCTCAGTTGAATTGCTTTTACTTGTTCTTTATTCTTTTCTCTTGGATTCACTTTAGTATTACTTGGAAGCATTCCTTGGGATCTATTAATTAAGGCATTTGCAATTTGTCCCAATTGATTTTCAGTATTTCTGATGGTTGCTCCTTGAATTTGTAATTGATTTCCCATATGTGATACTACTTCTTCCATAGACAACTTCTTCTCTTTATTTTATAAAGCATTGTTATAATTAGAAAGATAAGTTAATTTATTGTTATTATTATCTTGGTTTTTCCAATTCCCCAATGGGTTTACTTGGTGGTTCCCCCATCGTTGATTAACACCACCCTGATTATTGTTATTCCAGTTAAATTTTGGATGATTCTTCCAACCTGGGTTATAATAATTGGAACATGGGTTGTTATGTTTACTTATATCATTCACAGTTTCTGGTGAAGAATAAGGATCAACCATTTGGCCTAATCAATTTTCTTGATCATGAGATTTGGTCGAGAAAAATTCATCCCAAATTGGTACATCTTCCTTGATACAGCAACAACTTGATTTGCTAACATTGTAAAAGCATCATTTTTATAAACACTGGCTACCTTTTTAGGATTTAACCTTTCAGAAGGCCATTGAAATTATTAGTAGCCATTTCATCAATTAAAGCATAAGCATCAAAAAATGGTTTAGACATTAATGATCCACCAGCAGCAGCATTGATGATTGATTTAAGAGATCCAACGAATCCATTATAAAAAGTTGGAATTATTAACCAATATGGTATCGCATGATGTGGACATTTCCTTAGGAGATCTTTAAATCTTTCCCATGCTTCGTAACTCCTTCAAACTGACAAAAAGATGTTATATCATTTATCAACTTAGGAGTCTTAGATGGTGGAAAATATTTAGCAAGAAACTTTTGTGGCAGTTCACCCCAAGTTCTTATTTATCCAGGTGGTAACGAATGTAACCATATTTTAGCTTTATCCCTTAGTGAGAAAGGAAAAAGTCTAAGTCTAATAGCATCATCCGAAACACCATCATATTTAAAAGTAGCACACAACTCTAGAAAATTAGCAAGATGCAAATTAGGATCTTCAGTTGTTGCTCTCCCAAACTGATTATTAGACACAATTTGGATAATAGCAGGTTTAAGCTCAAAAGAATTAGCAGCTACAGCAGAGTTTTGAATACTACAATGAAGTTCATCTACTGTAGGGTTAACATAATCTCTTAAATGTCTTAATTCTTTATGGATGCCTACATTTTGATTTTGATGATTTGCCATTTCTTGAATATTTTTATCATTTTCCGTATTTTTAATTCTTTTGATTTTTCTGATAGTTTTTTTTAATTCAGAATCATAAGGCATAAGTCCCTTAGAACCTGAACTACGCATACAACAATAAAACAAAACAAAACACAACACACTAACAAAAATAAAGAAAAGTAAAAATTTAAAATTTCTTAATTCTCTTTAAAATGCAATTTAATTAATTTTCCTCGGCAATGGCGCCAAAAACTTGATCCCCTGATATTTATACTTACAAATATGATATGAAAATTGGCAACGACACCAGAGACTTAAGCCGTTACGAATATATGTGCACCAAAAACTTGACTCCACACCAAATATATATGTGCGGATGATTTAGATATGAAAATTATGATTTTATAATATGGGATACTACGCAAGTATATGTATAATTTATCAAGTAATATAGGACTTTCTGATTAAGCCCCGAGATATCGAACACACCGGGAAAATTTGAAAATCTTGAAATGAATCTGAAAATTATCTTTTTACTTTTTTTTTATGGCTTTTGAAAGTATGTCTTAACTTTGAAAGGTTTTGAAAGTTGATTTGTCTTTAGAAAACTCCTTAATAAAATGTTAAGCAAGAAATTAAAACTATAAAAACTAATAACACTATATGTAAAATACTATTAACTAGGATATCTTTTTCTTTCCTTTTATGAAGTAGTAATAATTATTAAAGTATTGTTGTGGAAGAATTTAAATTTGTTGTGACAGATAGAAGCAAATGTGTTCTTTACCCTTACTTGGTTCTATAAAGAAAATAGGTTAATTTGAAATTTTTATCATTTTGAACATGGTTAGGCAGGGAAGATACCAGTCTCTCACTCTAGAGTTCCCTCGATTCCCACCTACTGGGGGCTAACTTCTCATAATAAAACTAAAAACTTCAAACCAAATTAGGGGGGTTTTAGCCTGTCACTCTAAAATCCTCTAATTTTACCCCCTTCCATAAAAATATCTTCTAATATTACATTCAATTATATAGACTACAATTCTCACCCATATAATTGCATGTGATTCTTACTAACTTTTATGAGACAATACTGCATTGGATGTTACATAATCTTAAGAAGTTCTACAACTTAACAGGCCAAATTAAGAAGAAAACAAAGTTTTCAGAATCAATCTACACAACTCCTTCCAACTTTTAAACACTTATACTTTTCACAACAATTCTCCATAAATTAATTAATTCTCCATTTAAGAAAGAAAAAGATAAAGTAAACTACTCAGAATGCATTGAGAAAATACAAAAACACATTGTTTTGAAATTAAAAACCATATGAAAAACAACAAATGAAAACAAGTATTAATTAAAAAACTAAATGTAAGAACAAAATTAAACACTTATCTGAAACTCCTCTCCATAATACTCAGAAAGTTCATTTGAAACTTTGACTCTTCGCTAAACTACTCCTCAGAGCAAGTCTCCCAACTCCGATGACTCAGAATACAGACTTCAGACTTCAATAAAAACTAAACTAAAAGAAAGAAAAGAAGTGGGAAGAATAAGACTTCACTCCGACCCTTTTCTCCTATATACTATCTACTCCTACTCTTAATGAAAACTCAAAAAAAAAGTAAAATAATGTAAAAACTTGCAAGTGAAAGAACCCTTCAAAAGGCAAAGGAAGAGCCCCCTCTACTCTCTACTCCTAATGGAAACTCTCTTCAAAATACAATAGAAGTGCCCCCCACTACTCTCTACTCCTAATGGAAACTCTCTTCAAAATGCAATAGAAGAGCCCACCAATCTTTCCCAAGATTCTCTTTAAATAGTAAACCAAAAGGTGCCTTGGTGTCTCTTCAAACGTGTCCAGATTCAATGTATCTACCAAGGAATGCAATTCTTCATTCAAACTTGCCGCCCAAAGGAAGTTATGGAAGTTACCACCAAGAGTTGCTTCCCACCCCTTTGAAATTGGTGCCAAATTCATTTGAATTTCGATTTTTAACAGTGGCGGCGAAGCGCCGGCCCAGCGACGCTTAGCCGCCAGTGCCCAATTTTTCAGTTTTCATTTTTTCGCTCCATATTTGATCCAATTTTTCTCCTTTCATCATATCTGCAAGAAAAACACAAAATACCTTCCATTAAAGTGCAATATCATTAAAAATAGGTATAAAAATGTGCATAAAAATACTATATATTTTAGATGTTCCACGCTTTCCTTGGTTACCTTGCTAATCTTCAAAGTTGGAAATAACTTTACCGAAATAAAGTAATGCCACTGCTTTGACACCAGATTTAAAGATGCAGAAGGGAAACTAATATATCCATTTTCTCTAACTCGGTTTGGGCTCCTGAACCACTGATATTTATACTTAAAAATATGATATGAAAATTGGCAATGACACCAAAAACTTGATCCCGCCGGATATATATATGCTTATTATTTTGATTTATAATGTGGATATTACGCAAGTATACGTATCGTTTATCAAGTAATATAGGACTTTCTGATTAGGCCCCAAGATATCGAACCCACAAGGAAAGAATGAAAATCTTTAAAGGAATTAGAAAATTATCTTTTTACTTTTTTTAATATTTTTTGAAAAGTATGTCTTGATTTTGAAAAGTTTTGAAAGATGATTTGTCTTTTGAAATTTCCTTAATAAAATGTTAAGCAAGAAATTAAAATTATAATAACTAATAACACTGTATGTAAAACACTATTAACTAGAATATCTTTTTCTTTTCTTTTATGAAGTAGTAATAATTATTAAAGTATTTTTGTGGAAGTATTTAAATTTGTTGTGACAGATAGAAGCAAATGTGTTCTTTACCCTTACTTTGCTCTATAAAGAACATAAGTTAATTTGAAATTTTTATCATTTTGAACATGTTTAGGCAAGTAAGATACCAGTCTCTCACTCTAGAGTTCCCTCGATTCCCACCAATTGGGGGCTAACTTCTCATAACAAAACTCAAAACTTCAAACCAAATTAGGGGTTTTAGCCTGTCACTCTAAAATCCTCTAATTTTACTCCCTTCTATAAAAATATCTTCTAATATTACATTCAATTATATGGACTACAATTCTCACCCATATAATTGCATGTGATTCTTACTAACTTTTATGAGACAATACTACATTGGATCATACATAATCTCAAGAAATTCTATAACTTAACAGGCCAAATTAACAAGTAAACAAAGTTTTCAGAATCAATTTTCATAACTTCTTCCAACTTTAAACACTTATACTTTCCATAACAATTCTATATAAACTAATTACTTCTCCATTTAAGAAAGAAGAAGATAAAGTAAACTACTCAGAATGCATTGAGAAAATACAAAAACACATTGATTTGAAATTAAAAACCATAAGAAAAACAACAAACAAAACAAGTATTAATTAAAAAACTAAATGTAAGAACAAAAGTAAACACTTATCTGAAAATTCTCTTCACAAGACTCAGGAAGTTCCTCTGAAACTTTAACTCTTCACTAAACTACTCCTCAGAGCGGATCTTCCAACTCTGATGACTCAGAATAAACTTCAGACTTTAATAGAAACAAAACTAAAAGAAAGAAAAGAAGTGGGAAGAAGAAGACTTCACTCCGACCATTTTCTCCTTTCTACTCTCTACTCCTACTCTTAATAAAAACTCTCACAAAATAAAAGTAAAATACTGTAGAAACTCTCTTCAAAATGCAAGTGGAAGAGTAAAAGAAAGAAAGAACCCTTTAAAATGTAAAGGAAGAGCCCCAAAAGAAAGAATGACCCCTTCAAAATGCAAAGGAAGAACCCCCTAATCTTTCTTAAGACTCTCTTTAAATATTAAACCAAAAGGTGCATTGGTGTCTCTTCAAATGTGTCCAGATTCAATGTATCTACCAAAGAATGCACTCCTTCATTCAAACTTGTAACCCAAAGGAAGTTATGGAAGTTACCACCAAGAGTTGCATCCCATCCCCTTTGAAAATGGTGCCAAATTCCTTTAGATTTCGATTTTTAACTATGGCGGCTAAGCGCCGGCCCAGCGGCGCTTAGTCGGAGCCGGCGCTTAGCCGCCAGTGCCAAAATTTTTATTTTTTATTTTTTTGCTCCAAATTTGATCCAATTTTGCTCCTTTCATCATGACCATCCATTTTCATCATACCTGCAAGAAAAACACAAAATACCTTCCATTAAAGTGCAATATCATTAAAAATAGGTATAAAAATGTGCATAAAAATACTATATATTGTGTATCAAAATCCCCAAAACTTAAAATGTTACTTGTCCTCAAGTGACAGCTTATCTTATAGAACATTTTAGCATGCAAATTATGTAATGAGTTTCTTAGGAAGATAACAAAATTTTGTTCTAGAAATGGAATAGTCCAATTTAGAAAAAATTTCAGTAATTAAAGCTAACTTAAAGTTTAGAAAGTTCTTAAGTAAAGGAAAATGACAAATATAAGTTTCTATATAATTCAGAAATATTTGTAGATTTTTTCAAAATATAGGATTCAAACATTTATTTTTCTCACTTAAAAATCTTTATTTGAAAATAATTTTACTTACTATTATATAACCTTAAGCTTTAGATTTTCTCTAAACGTATATCTTAAACTTTAAGTATGAAACCAATTTTTGATTAGGCCCTTAAATCCTCAAGCTTCTCCTCCCTTTTCATATACTATTTTTCACTTTTTCTTTTCTTTTTTTTCTTCTTTTTTTTTAAAGGCAAGGATTATTATATCTGGATAGGCCTTTAATGATTTTGAATTCCACCCTTCCATTTAAAATAAAGGTCAGGTATACATCTTTCACTTAAAAATCATAATAATAGTATTTGAAAATTATTCTTAAATAAAAGAAATTTAAGTTTTGAAGAATAAAAGTCAAATCTTCTATTTATCTAAAAATACAAAACTTCTTACTAAAGATAGTTTAACTTTATTTAACACCTCTTCATTAAAAAAAAAATTTAACTTTAAGTTTTTCATGATTTCTATACATTTTAACTAAATTCTTTTATTCATTTCTATATTCAAAATTTTTGTTCCCCAAATTTAACTTCATGTACATAATTGTTCTTAATCAAAAATAAGATTTATTTTAAGTATTCTCGAGAATGAAATAAAATTTTAGGTTTTTGAAAATCTTTGTTTTTAAAATCCCCCCTCCCAAATATTAATTTTTAGTTAAGATAAAACATTTAAGCATAAGAAATGATACATGAGTGAGAATTAAAGACTAACATAACATGCTTGCAGAAATTTTTAATATCCTAATATGCAAGTATAACAATTTAAATAACAGGAGTAAAATGAAATCAAATTCAGTTTTTTCAAAACAAATTTCTTTTTATAACAAGAAAAATAAAAATTTCAAAAAAACTTCTACACTAGTGGAGGTTTTCAAAGCAAATACACACCAACTAAAATAACACACTGATACAGATAGCAAATGGTAATGGAATTTGAAAAATTTTAAACATGTAGTTTCCTAAGTAGAAGTTCCCAATAGTGGTTTATAATCTCCTAACAGTTTTTGAATTAAAGTACACACTACTAAAAACACTGACATAACATACACATTAAAACATTTACTGTCACACACACTACACTCAAAGCAACATATAAATCATCAATACAACAACAATAATACATCTGAATATGCATAACAGATAAATAGTATAACTACAATTTGCATACTATCAGAATTCACATCACAACACAATCATCAAACATAATACTAAATAAAGTACACAATAACACAACACAACAACACAATAACTAAAACAAACAACATACATCTACTCTTCATCCTCATCATCATCATCATCCTGCTCGTTCCAATCCCTGGATGGCACATAAAGTATGTAGAATGGATGAGGGGACATCTCAGCACTCTGATCACTTCTAATCAGTCTATCCAAATATTGCTGATAACTCTCCTCATATTCATCATGTTTTACTATATATCTCTCCACATTATCAATCTTGCCATCCATATCTTTCATATGCTCTCGAGTAAGACTCACTTTCTTCATAATTTTTCTTAATAACCAAGTCTGTGAATCAGTAGATGATGAAGCACGTGAAGTAGTAGTACGAGAAGTAGATGCAGCAGAAGCAAAAGCAGTAGAAGCCTTACCAAATCCTCGTCTCCAACCAAACTTTGAATCTACAGTGTAAGCACCAACATTGACACTGGTAATTGGTCTCAACGGCTGAAGTTCCTCTTTCCAGGTTTCAAACTTCACTCCAGATCGTTCACATAATGAATGAATCAAGGAAGGAAATCCTATACCTGCAGTAGTGGTTGCCCTAGCACTGTTCAAAACATAATCATAAATTATACCTCCAATGTCAATAGGCTTCCCTTGCTAAATGCAATGGTTCAACATAGCTCTTTCTCTCATTACTTCACTAGTATGACTCGAAAGTAACAATTTAGATGAGATAAAATAATGCCATGCCTTAGAAGTGACATTCAATTTGGAAGTAGGAAGGTTCACTCTTCTATCATTTATTATTTTCCATAATCCTATTCCATCAGTCAGAAATTCCATGATCTCATTTATTTCCCCTTCCGTAGGACGATAGTTAGAATAAAAACAAAACATGTCAGGAGGTAGTCCATAAAAAGTGTTGATTGTCACAGAAGAAAAGTTGACCTCATGCCTCCTAACCATCACTTGATTCTCTTCTGCAGCAAGCAAATTTGCATAAAATCTCTGACCACAGAAACAACAGCAACAGCAGAGAAACAACAGTAATTCTCTCAGTTACTTCTAGCAATCATATCTTCCGTTACTTCTCCTAGCTTACTAAATACATGCTCACGAATCAACTTACATGACTGCAGTGCGTCAACGTATTGTTCCGCAGCCCTCGTGCTAACAAATTTGTCAGAATCAAATCTGGCCTTTTCTCTCGCACGGCTTGACTTTAGAGCCATCTCTAAAAAATTCACGAAAAATTCAACATAAATTCCAAAATCAAACTAAACTTGCTAAATTATCTTCCAAAAGTTATTTTCACTAAATCCAAGCAATTTCTCAAGTTTTTCCTCAATTTTTCAACATGAATAGTGATTTTAAGATTTTCCAAAATGTATTCAAAATACATGGTGAAAATAAAAAATTTTTACTTAGGAGTAGTGCTCTTACCTCAAGGAATCAAAATCTAACAATTTTTGTTGAGATTGGCTCTTAAATGATCCACAATATTATGCCCTAGGCACCTCTTTCATGATAAACTGAAGGTTGAAGACGATGGGGTGGTTAAAAAATGGCAATTTTTGGGTTTGTAACTATTAGGAACCAATTTTCGCGAACTGGCGCCTAAGAGTTGACTCCTCGGCGCTTAGCCGCGAAATTTGGCGCTTAAACGCCGGTACTCTGGCACTTAGCCGCCAGCACCCAAATTTTCACAACTAAGGTATATGCACTAAATCACTTTGTTAATCACCCTTAATTACTCCGGAATAATTATTTCTCCCCACATAAATCTTCTAATATTCCAAATCAAAATTTAATATCCATTGACTCCACATAAATTTAACACAAACACAAACTTATATTAAAACAAACATAACACTTAATACAATTCTAGAATTTCTATCCACACATAAAGGATGAAATTCTCTAAATACAAGAGACTTTAATCTCAAACTGATAAGTATACATCTCTAGGATGTAACCATCACATCATCAAGCTTAGTTAATACTTAAATATAAACGCTAAACACACCAAACATAACACACATGAACATTAAACATAACACATAAGAACACTAACCAAATAAGAACAAAGCACTCTTAATTCCATTCTCCGTTAGGCGGATTATATCCCGAACCATTATGATTCTCATTTGGCCCTTATGGAATATAAATCTGATAAAACGGTCGATAATTGTTCATTCTTACATCTTCTTCTTCAATCCATTTGTTCTTCAGAAACATTGCCTTATCCGCTTCTTCCACGTACCTTGAATGACTGAATTGCATCTTGAGTTGCCATCCCATGTGCTCCAAATGCAGATTACTTTCATGGATTTTTGCTTCCATTGAAGTCACTCGGGTTTCAATTTTTTCAATCATTTCAGCAATCCCTTGAATACTAACAGCGAGATATCCATTAAATAACTCTTTAGCACTATCACTAAGGAACTTACTCTTGTCAGAATCTTGCTTCTTCTTAATCTCATTCTCCCAGGAAGACATGATGCACTCAAAACTCTCTTCTTAAGACTCAGAATTGAAAAAAAAGCTTGGGGCAAGTGTTTCTCTTAAATCAGGTCCTTTTTATAGACTTAGGAAGTGCTAAAACTACCTCAAGACATTTTAAAACTCCAAAATAACTTCCAAAACCACTCCCCCACGATCTAGGCTTCTAGAACCTCATTTTTCACATTTTTTATAACTGCGGTGCCTAAGCGTCAACCAGTCGGCGCTTAGCCGCCAGTGCTCAATTTAACACGGTCCGCTAAGTGTCCAAATTTTCATTCGACTCCTCTAAGTCATCAAATAAGGTCAAATAAACTCTACTATAGTTTAAAAAATCCAAATTACTACCACTAAAAACATAAAAACAAACCAAACCAAGCAAACAAAGCACACTAAACAAACATTAAGCAAAACACACCAATAATTATGGGTTGCCTCCTACAAAGAGCTTGTTTTAATGTCTTCAGCTTGACATACCCAGAACTCATTCTGAGTGACCCAACATTAAATTATTATCATATTTAGATTTATTGACTAAAAAATATGGTTTTTGTCTGTCTGTTAACTTTAAATATTTTTCCAGTCTTAGGATCTTGAATAACTACAGCTTCAAAAAAATAAACTTTTATAACAATAAATGAACCCATCCACCTGGACTTAAGTTTTCCATAAAATATTATCAATCTAGCATTATACAATAAAACTTTTTGTCCTGGTACAAGATTTTTAGTAAGTATCTTCCGATCATGCCATAACTTCATCTTTTCTTTATAAATCTTAGCATTTTCATAAGATTCATTCCTTATTTCTTCAAGCTCATTCAATTGTAATAATCTCTTTTTAGCAGCATCTTTCAAATTATAATTAAACTCTTTAATAGCACAATATGCTTTATGCTCAAGTTCAAAAGGTAAATGATAAGCTTTTCAAAAAATCAGCATATATGGGGACATTCCTATAAGTGTTCTATAAGCAGTCCTATAGGCCCACAAAGCATAATCCAGTTTGATTGACCAATCCTTTCTATTTGGATTAACAGTTTTTTTCAATATTCTTTTAATTTCACGATTGGATAATTCAACCAAACCACTTGTCTGCAGATGATAAGCAGTAGCAATGCGATGATTAATATGATATTTCTTTGCTAACTTTCCAATAATCGCATTTTTAAAATGACTTCCCCATCAGTTATGATTACTCTTGGTATTCCAAATCTGCAAAATATATTATTTTCTAAAAACTTTGCAACACTTTGAGCATCACATCGAGGTAAAGCAATAGCTTCAATCCATTTGGAAACATAGTCTGCTGCTATCAAAATATAAACTTTTCTGAAAGATGATGTAAATGGTCTCATAAAATCTAGTCCCCAAACATCAAATATTTCAACTTCCAACATATAATTGAGGGGCATCTCATTTATTCTTGAAATATTGCTTACACGTTGACATCTATCACAATTTTTAATATAAACATTCACATCCTTAAAAATTGTAGGCCAATAAAATCATGATTGTAATATTTTATATGCAGTTTTATCACTTCCAAAATGTCCCCCATAATCAGAATCATGAAATTTTTGAATAATTTCATAAGTCTCTTCCAAAGGTACACATCTTTCAATTATAAGATCCTTTCCTTATTTATATGAAAATGGGTCATCCCAAAAATAAGTCTTAGCACCAGACAAAAATTTCTTCTTTTCTTGGTATGTCAAACCATAGGGTATAATATTACTAACAATAAAGTTTACTATGTCTGCATACCACGGAACATGCCATTCTTTAACAGTGAACAGTTTTTCATCAGGAAAATGTTCATTAATTTCTTCATTATCAAAGAGAGATTTTTCAATTTCAAGCCTAGACAAATGATCAGCTATTTGATTATCAGAACCCTTCCTATCTACTATCTCAAAATCAAACTCTTGCAAAATAAGAATCCTTCTTATCAGTCTCGGTTTCGCATCATCTTTCTTCATTAAGTATTTAATAGCAGAATGATCAGTATACACAACACATTTAGTTCCAATTAAATATGATCGAAATTTATCAAAGGCAAATATTATAGCTAATAACTCTTTCTATGTAGTGGTATATTTAAGTTGAGCTTCATTAAGAGTTTTACTAGCATAATAAATTACTTTGAAAATTTTATCATATTTTTGACCTAAAACAACACCAATAGCATAATCACTAGCATCACACATTAATTCAAAAGGTTTTTCCCAATTTGGTGAAATTATTACAGGTGCAGTGATTAATTTTTCTTTTAATGTTTTAAAGGTTTTACGGTAGTCATCATCAAAATTAAAAATTGCATCCTTTTCCAGTAAACGACATAAACGTTTTGTAATCTTCAAAAAGTCTTTGATGTAACTCCTGTAGAATCCAACATGTCCTAAAAAACTTCTAATTCCCCTTACATTGGTTGGGAATGGTAAATTAGATAAAACTTGTATTTTTGCAGGATCTACCTCCAAACCTTTTTCTGAAATCCGATGTCCCAAAACAATTCCTCCTGCTACCATAAATTGACATTTTTTCCCAATTAAGGACCAAATTAGTTTCTTCACAGCGTTTTAGAACTTTAGATAGACGTTCTAAACATGATTCAAACGAAATTCCAAACACTGAAAAAAGTCATCCATAAAAATTTCAATCCCTTTTTCAATCAAATCACAAAAAATAGCCATCATACATCTCTAAAATGTAGCAGGGGCATTACATAAACCAAAGGGCATTCTTCTAAAAGCAAACATACCATAAGGACTGGTAAACGTAGTTTTCTCTTGATTCTCAGGAGCAATTTGAATATGGTGGTAACCAGTATATCCATCCAGAAAACAAAAGTATTTATGCCCAGCCAGTCCATCCAACATTTGATCTAGAAAAGGGAGTGGAAAATGATCTTTCCTTGTGGCAAGCTTTAATTTTCTTTAATCAATGCATATTCGCCACCCTGTAACTTGTCTTGTTGGTATCATTTCATTCTTTTCATTAACAGTCACAGTTACTCCTCCTTTTTTAGGAACACAGTGAATAGGACTAACCCATGCACTATCTGGAAAAGGGTAAATAATTCCATTATCCAACCATTTTAAAATTTCTTTCTTAACACCATCTTTCATAATAGGATTTAATCTCCTTTGGGGATCAGCCCGTGGTTTGCAATTATCTTCCATAAGAATTCTGTGCATACAAATTGAAGGACTGATTCCTTTAATATCAGCAATTGTCCATCCAAAGGCTTTCCCGTGCTTCTTCAAAATTTCAAGCAAACTCTCTTCTTCTTTTTCAGTTAATCGAGAGGAAGTTATAACATGCAAGGTTGAGGATTCACCTAGAAAAACATACTTCAAATGATCATGAAGCATTTTTAACTCAAGTTCAGGATGTTTTTCTATTGATAGACATAAGATTCATCTTTCTCAGTCAAATCCAACAATTCAAAACTTTCACGAACATACTTTAAATCTTCCTCTTGAAAATCTTCAGAATCAAATAACTCCTCTTCTTGCTTATAATCCCATTCTTCTCTTTCAGCTTTCTCTTTATAAGTTGATTTGAACTGACATTCATTTAAATATTCAATAACATCCATCCTATAACACTCATCTTCTTTACCTCTAGCAGGATATTTCATCGATTTTGAAATATTAAATGTAACAGTCTGATCATTAACCCTCATCGTTAATTCCCCTTTTTTTACATCTATCATGGCTCTGCCTGTAGCAATAAAAGGTCTCCCCAAAATTATGGGTTTCTCTTTATCTTCCTCCATATCTAACGCAATGAAATCCACAGGAAAAATAAATTGATCCACTTTTAACAAAACATCTTCCATAACTCCTTTAGGATATGTGATCGAACAATCTGTTAATTGCAGAGTTACAGTAGTTGAGCTTATTTCTCCTAGTCCTAGTCTTTTTAATATTGATAGAGGCCTAAGGTTAATGCTTGCACCTAAATCACATAAAGCTTTTCCACAGAATCTTCCTCTGATTGCACATGCAATTGTGAAACTACCAGGATCTTTAAGTTTTTTCGGAAGCTTTTTCTGAATTATCGCACTGCACTCCTCAATAAGTGCAACAGTCTCATTTTCTTCAAACATCCTCTTTTTTTAAGAATATCCTTCATAAATTTCGCATAGCTTGACATTTTTTCTAGGGCTTCAGCAAATGGAATATTAATGACAAGCTTCTTTAATATCTCTAAGAATTTTGAAAATTGTTTATCCAACTTTTGTTGACGAAGTCTCTCAGGAAATGGAGGTGGTGGTTTTTCTAAATCAACCTTAGGTGGAGAAATAGGTCTTTCAAAACGTTTTGGAGCGTCCTCTTTAAGTCTTTCAATCTCTTCTTTCTCTACTTCGGTTTCTTTTTGAATTCTACCTTCCAATTCTTTTCCACTTCTCAGTTGAATTGCTTTTACTTGTTCTTTATTCTTTTCTCTTGGATTCACTTCAATATTACTTGGAAGCATTCCTTGGGATCTATTACTTAAGGCATTTGCAATTTGTCCCAATTGATTTTCAATATTTCTGATGTTTGCTCCTTGAATTTGTAATTGATTTCCCATGTGTGATACTACCTCTTCCATAGACAACTTCTTCTCCTTTAATTGTTAAGCACTGTTATAACCTGAAGGATAAGTTAATCTATTTTTATTATTACCTTGGTTGTTCCAATTGCCCAATGGGCTTACTTGGTGGTTCCCCTATTATTGATTAACACCACCCTGGTTATTATTATTCCAGTTGAAATTTGGATGATTCTTCCAACCTGGGTTATAATAATTGGAATATGGGTTGTTAGGTTTGATTATAGAAATCACAGTTTCTGGTGAAGAATAATATTCAACCATTTGGCCTAATGAATTTTCTTCAATCATGAGATTTGGCTGAGAAAAATTCATCCCAAATTGGTCTATCTTCCTTGATACAGTAGCAACTTGATTTACTAACATTGTAAAAGCATCATTTTCATAAACACTTGCTACCTTTTTAGGATTTAACATTTCATAAGGCCATTGAAAATTATTAGTAGTCATTTGTTCAATTAAAGCATAAGCATCAGAAAATGGTTTAGACATTAATGATCCACCAGCAACAGCATCGATGATTGATCTCAGAGATCCAACTAATCCATTATAAAAAGTTTGAATTATTAACCAATATGGTATCATATGATGTGGGCATTTCCTGAGGAGATCTTTAAATCTTTCCCATGCTTCATATATTGATTCCCCTTCAAACTGACAAAAAGATGTTATATCATTTCTCAACTTAGCAGTCATAGATGGTGGAAAATATTTAGCAAAGAATTTTTGTGATAGTTCACCCCAAGTTCTTACTCCAGGTGGTAACGAATGTAACCATATTTTAGCTTTATCCCTTAGTGTGAAAGGAAAATGTCTAAGTCTAATAGCATCATCCGAAACACCATCATATTTAAAAGTAGCACACAACTCTAGAAAATTAGCAAGATGCAAATTAGGATCTTCAATTGTTCCTCCCCCAAACTGACTATTAGACACCATTTGGATAATAGCAGGTTTAAGCTTAAAAGAATTAGCAGCTACAGCAGGGTTTTGAATACTACCACGAAGTTCATCTACTGTAGGGTTAACATAATCTCTTAAAGGTATTAATTCTTGATGGATGCCAACATTTTGATCTTGATGATTTGCCATTTCTTGAATATTTTTATCTTTTTTTGTATTTTTAATTTTTTTGATTTTTCTGATAGTTCTTTCTAATTCAGAATCATAAGGCGAAAGTCTCTCACAACCTGAACTACGCATACAACAATAAAACAAAACAAAACACAACACACTAAAAAAAACAAAGAATGTGAAAATTTAAAATTTCTTAACTCTCTTTAAAATGCAATTATTTTTCTTTCCCTGGTAACGGCTCCAAAAACTTGATCCACCTGATATTTATACTTACAAATATGATATAAAAATTGGCAATGACACCAAAAACATGATCCCGCCGGATATATATATGCTTATGATTTTGATTTATAATGTGGACACTACGAAAGTATAAATATTATTTATCAAGTAATATAGGACTTTCTGATTAAGCCTCGAGATATCAAACCCACAGGGAAATGATGAAAATCTTTAAAGGAATCAGAAAATTATCTTTTTACTTTTTTTTTAATGGTTTTTGAGAAGTATGTCTTGATTTTGAAAAGTTTTGAAAGTTGATTTGTCTTTTGAAATTTTCTTAATAAAATGTTAAGCAAGAAATTAAAATTATAATAACAAATAACACTATATGTAAAACACTATTAACTAGAATATATTTTTCTTTCCTTTTATGAAGTAGTAATAATTATTAAAATATTGTTGTGGAAGTATTTAAATTTGTTGTGACAGATAGAAGCAAATGTGTTCTTTACCCTTACTTGGTTCTATAAAGAACATATGTTAATTTGAAATTTTTATTATTTTGAACATTGTTAGGCAGGGAAGATACCAGTCTCTTACTCTAGAGTTCCCTCGATTCCCACCAATTGTGGGCTAACTTCTCATAACAAAACTCAAAACATCAAACCAAATTAGGGGGTTTTAGCCTGTCACTCTAAAATCCTCTAATTTTACTCCCTTCCATAAAAATATCTTCTAATATTACGTTCAATTATATGGACTACAATTCTCACCCATATAAGTGCATGTGATTCTTACTAACTTTTATGAGACAATACCGCATTGGATCTTACATAATCTTAAGAAATTCTACAACTTAACAGGCAAAATTAACAAGTAAACAAAGTTTTCAGAATCAATCTTCACAACTTCTTCCAACTTTAAACACTTATACTTTCCACAACAATTCTCTATAAACTAATTACTTCTCCATTTAAGAAAGAAAAAGATAAAGTAAACTACTTAGAATGCATTGAGAAAATACAAAAACACATTGATTTGAATTTAAAAACCATAAGAAAAACAACAAACAAAAACAAGTATTAATTAAAAAACTAAAAGTAAGAACAAAAGTAAACACTTATCTGAAAATTCTCTCTACTAGACTCAGGAAGTTTCTCTGAAACTTTAACTCTTCACTAAACTACTCCTCAGAGCGGATCTCCCAACTCCGATGACTCAGAATAAACTTCAAACTTTAATAGAAACTAAACTAAAAGAAAGAAAAGAAGTGGGAAGAAGAAGACTTCACTCTGATCCTTTTCTCCTTTCTACTCTCTACTCCTACTCTTAATAAAAACTCTCACAAAATAAAAGTAATATACTGTAAAAAGTCTCTTCAAAATGCAAGTGGAAGAGTAAAAGAAAGAAAGAACCCTTCAAAATGCAAAGGAAGAGCCCCAAAAGAAAGAAATAACCCTTCAAAATGCAAAGGAAGAGCCCCCTAATCTTTCCTAAGACTCTCTTTAAATATTAAACCAAAAGGTGCCTTGGTGTCTCTTCAAATGTGTCCAGATTCAATGTATCTACCAAAGAATGCACCCCTTCATTCAAACTTGCCGCCCAAAGGAAGTTATGGAAGTTACCACCAAGAGTTGCATCCCATCCCCATTGAAAATGGTGCCAAATTCCTTTAGATTTCGATTTTTAACTGTAGCGGCTAAGCGCCGGCCCAGCGACGCTTAGCCGCTAGTGCCAAAATTTTGATTTTTCATTTTTTTGCTCCAAATTTGATCCAATTTTGCTCCTTTCATCATGACCGTCCATTTTCATCATACCTGCAAGAAAAACCCAAAATACCTTCCATTAAAGTGCATTATCATTAAAAATAGGTATAAAAATATGCATAAAAATACTTTATATTTTAGGTGTATCAGCTCCTCCAGAGACTAGGCCGGCCGGCCAGGTCAGGAGAGGTGGCTAAGGGTCAGGTGAGCCAGTGTCCAGGCCTTAATGGTGATTAATTGGGTTGTGATGGCTTTGGGTAAGGGATCTTCCAAGGTTTAGCCATTTTAGGAAAAAATCCTCCTAAATTAGGTGACCCTTGGTCAATGGCTCACCTAGCTTGGGCTAGGTGGATCTAGGGTGGCCACTAGGGTTCAATTGGTGGCTATGGAGGGGTTGGTTTGGTCACATTTGGTTCCATTTGATTAGTTTAGGTCATACGTTCAATTTTGGGTTATATAGGTCAATGTTGGGCAAGTTTGGGTTTGAGCTTGAGTTGAACCCAAATTATTGATTAAAATTGTGTATATGATTGCCATAAATTATTTAGAGAAGGATCGGAGTGGTTTTGGAGTGGTTTGGGGGATCAATTTGGCTTTATCTGGGATTTTGGTCATTTTGGGACAAGTTGGGCTAACTTGGGTTTAGGTTAGGCTAGAGTGCGGTTTAGGCCCAATTGAAGGTTCCAAAATGTCTAGGAGGATATCATAAAGAGTTCCCAACATTAATTAGGTGGAAATTTGAGGTTTAGGCCAATCAATATGAGAGATTTTGGGCATATGTTTGATTTGGGTCAAAATTGGGTAAGCTTGGTTCAAGTGGTTTTGGACGAGACTTGGTCTCAAATTGAGGCCAATTGATGATTCAATTCAATTTAGGGGAGTGTTATTAAGGGTTTATAATTGAAATTGGGGAGAAATTGATTGGGGTTAGGTCAATTTGGGGGATTTGGGGTCACTTAGGCAAAATTGGGGATTTTAGATTTTAAGTGGAATTGAACTCAAATGTGGGTTAAATTGGGCTTGGATTTGATTTATATTGACATTTAAGATGTTTAATTAAAGTTTGGAATTGAAATTGGGCAAGATTGAGGTCAATTGGGTAGACATTGGGTTTAATTTGGGCACTTTTGGGTTAAATGGGTCAAATTGGGACTTTTGGTTAAATTGGGCTAAATTGGCCAAATTGGGTCATGTGGTTGTTGAGAGAAATGAAATTGGGAATATTTGGGAGGTTTTGTGAATTTATGAGAATTTTTGTAATTTTTGGAATTTTGGGCTAAGAGAGGCATTTTAGTCATTTTGGGGATTTTTGGGAAATTTGACAATTTTGGGTACTTTTGGTTACTTTGAGTGGTAGGGAGTATTTTGGAATGATTTTTGGAGAATTATGAGTAATTTGGGTGATTTTGGAAATTTTGGGGGATTTTAGGGTTTTAGGGGTATTTTGGGTATTTTAGGTATTTTGGGTATTTTAGGGCAAAGGGGTTAAAAATTTGAAATCTTTGGGAAAAGTGAGATTGGTTGAAAGTGAGTAATATAACATTGTTTATATTGAGCCATGGACCAAGGTTCACCCTCATTTGGTCCTCTATGTGTTGGTATTAGCCAAACCCCAGCCTGAGGCTAAGAGCTTGGGAAGACCACTAACATGAGTTTCCAAAGAGTTAGGGAATCAAAGTGGGATGTGTTTTGTTTAGGGTTGTGAGTGTGTAGTGTAAGTGTGGTGTAAGCTCTAGACCTCCCATGGTAGATCCTAAGGTCTGACCACCTATAGGAGACTTCCCCTAGGCTTCCTTATGCTTGGTCTCTTCCTCCCAAAAACTGGAGGTAAGGCCTTAAGCATATGAAAACTCTCAGTGAAGTGAGAAAAGTTTGAATTTCTTTGGGGAAGGATTCCATGACTAGTCTTCTAAGAAAGTCACCAGGAGAGTCCTATGGCTAGACCCTTGGCTGTTCTAAAGACAAGTTAGACTTCAACCAAAAGTGAGGTCACCAAATGGACCTGCAATAGGTTTGGTGTGCTGGGAAAGCACACTACACATATTGGTGTTGACCGACGAGATCAATAAAACCAACATAACTGTCTGATCCAAAACTCAAGAAACACATAATTTAGCGAGGAAGTTTTCGTTGGGGATTATTTGGTTAAAACTCTCAAATCCCGGGAACTCCTGTCAAGGAAGGAAGATGGAATACTTTCATGAGAGAAGCTATGTATTTCAAGCTTCCAAACTCTGAAGGAGTTCGATTCGAACAAATTGGAAGTTGGAATTTGGATTTAAAATTTGGATTTGATTTCAATTTAAGTTTTGAGTTTGAATTTTAATTTAATTTTTAGTTTTTTTTAAATTTTAATTTTTAGTTTCAATTTTAATTTTATTTTTTATGGAACTTACGAAAATTTTAGAATTTATGGAACTTTAAATTTTATGATTTTAATTTTGTGGGAAATTTTGAGATTTAAGTGAGTGTAAAGGGGAAATCAGAATTTCAGTACCGATCTCGAAAAGTGTGAGTCAGAATTTAGGTACTGACCTGAAGAATGAGAACTGGAATTGTGGTATTAGTCTCGAGATGAGAATCAGAATTTCGATACCGACCTCAGGATTTCATGGGTGTGGGAAAATTTCTCGGAAAGGTGATGGAAAATATAGGGAATTTTGGGGGAATTAGATGACTAAGCTTCTTTCCCAGAATTTCATGGAAGGCGAAAAATTTCTCAGATAGAAAATGGAAAATATAGGGAATTTTTGGGGGATCGGACGACTAAGCTCCATTCCCAGAATTTCATGGAAGGCAAAAAATTTCTCGGATAGAAAATGGAAAATATAGGATTTTTTGGGGGAATCACTCAACTAAGCTCCATTCCCAGAATTTCATGGAAAGTGAAAAATTTCTTGGATAAAAAATGGAAAATATAAGGAATTTTGGGGGAATCGGACGACTAAGCTCCGTTCCTATAATTTCATGGAAGGCAGAAAATGTCTCGGATAGAAAATGGAAAATATAGGGAATTTTTGGGGAATCAAATGACTAAGCTCCGTTCCCAGAATTTCATGGAAGATGGAAAATTTCTTAGATATAAAAAGAAAAATATAGAGAATTTTTGGGGATCTTGGGGAGGAAAGCTCAAGGACTCACATCCGGCCCATGGATAACGGGAGGGACTCAGAACTTAGGTACTGATCGTGAAATTTCATTTGAGGAAAATTTGGTAAAACTTAGTATTGACTTTCAAAGAAAGAAATTTGGTGCAATTCGGCCAAGACCGGAAGCCATTTGTAACATTTGCAGAATTTCAAGCGAAAGATTCAATGATGAGTGCAAGGACTCATAATTTCGAGAGAGAGAGTATTATCATTTGTTTGTTTTCAATTCATCATTTCCTTTCAATTTATTTTGTTTCATTTTGTTTCATTTGGTTTAAATTTTGATTTTAAAATTTTGATTTTGATTTTAATTTCATTTGACTTAAGTTTTGGGTTCATTTCAATTTTAATTTTATTTTGTTATCATTTTATCCTTTTCTTCTGCATTATTCTTTTGCCCTTTTCATTTCGGAACCAAAACATGGTTCAACGGCTTTCAAAGGTCGCGTTGAAAAATATTTCTGAAAACAGAAATCTTCATTAATTTTGTTGAAAATAGTACAATTGATCATATGCTGATAAGCATCCAAATGTTGATCATGTGTAAAAAACTTAACAGATCTGACATATCATTTCATCTGGGTATTGCAAAGTGGCGACACCAATTGCCATGACCCAATGTAAGGGGTAGTAGATTTTTGCTGCTTGAAACTGCTACGGGGATGAGCCAACCTGCCATGGTTATGCTCTGGAACAAAAGTCCCCTCACGAACATCCGGAGGTACTGTCATCACAGTGGCAAAGGACGAAGGTTCTCCAATTATGGATTTGGCTTGTAGTAAAACGACACTTTATCTTCATCCATTCTTCTAAAGGTAACTGACACCCTCTTTCTTGTAACTCCTGGGATGCAGTGTTTTGCTAAGTCTGCTCCATTTTCTTTTAACACCTGCACTGATCCGACTGGTAGAGGGATTTCAATAGAACCTCTGAATTCTCCCTGTCCGACAGTCTGGATTTCTTGTCCAAACAAGATATTACTTTCAATTATAAAAGAGACCATGCAGAAGGATCTCATAAAGTCATGGTGATCGATATGATGCGGGATACAATCTCCCTCCTCATATTTATTTATGATGCAGCTGTTAGGAATACTGTCTGCCGACAACACGTGCCACTCGACCATCCTTTTTATCATCTTCTTTATCTGCGGTGGCATCAAATCCATCTCATCATGCTGTAAAATCCCTGGGGGATTACCTTGTCGATCTACAGTGAAGTTATAGCAGCAGCCACACTGAATGGTGACTCTTCCCTTCCCTTGTTTCTATTTTGATGGCTCTGTATATGTACTCAGCCTCAAGCGACCCGCTCTGTCAAAAGTCTGAAGAGTGTCAATGGAGTATAAAATTTCTTCTTCATCCTTCCTCGAGAATACATCAGTGTATTGCTCAAGTTCTTTCAGGATATTGACAAACTTTTCTTGTATGTCTTCATAGTGTTTAAATTCTTACTTTCTGATTCTTCTAATTTTTTCCATGACGTAGTCTGGAACTCCTCGCAGCGGTAGCGGTGATAGGACGAACTGTGGTACGTACGGCTCTACATCAGGGTATTCCCTGCTCCTGAGTAACATTGAGGCAACTGCATATGCCTCAAATGTACCATACTCCTCTAGCTGTATAACGTGACATCCGGGCACTCTGAAAATGCCTCTGTCACTGTAGGTAGTCTGGGTAAACTCAAGTTGCAAGTCGGACACCCAGTAAAAATTTGTTCCATCAGATCCAGTGTCGGCGCAGGATCCTTTGCAGTCTCTGGGTCGGTATCGATGCACGGTGTGCTGTCATTGGTTTCTTTCATTTCAGGATTGTAAGAATCTTCTGGAATGGGTGATAGCGCAATGACTAGCTCCCGAGCTTGTCTCCTCTCCATCCTATCTAAGAGATGACCCTTGTGGCGATTTGCATTTCTTCTTTTCGTACATGCCAATGACGCATTTGAAACTCTTTCGGCTGAAGCAGCAACAAGATCACCTTCTGGAGTAGTGCTCATAGACGGGATCTGACCGTGTCTCGTGGCGGAGAGGTGAAGTCGATGAACCCTTCAGTTCCTCTATATCCTGAAGTCTGTCCGGTCTTTCTGCGACCACTCTTCTTCATCGACTTCATGTATGTAGTCTCCTTTTGTGTGTTTCCTTTTCAAGACGTGAAGTCCAAGCTGTATATGGAAGCAAACACCAACTTGCAACCCGATACTGCCTGCACAAGTAAATAGGGGAAATGTCAGTGGGTGGTGTTGTGCATGAACAAGAACGAGGAAAAACATATTATCTTTTTATTTTAATAATTTTTTTATAATTAATTTAACACCATTATTTTATTTAATATAATTTTATAAGAATTAGAGTTAGAAATTTCAACAAGTATATTTTATTTTGTGAGAAAATTTACTTTATTTCATTTGACTTCTTTTTTTTTAAGATTTGGACCCAGTCACAAACGCTGGCTCTATTCAACATCGGAATAAAAGTCTTTCTTCAAATTTCTCATGTCGCGTAATACTTCTTGAGATATCGTTCATTGATTGACGACATGAGTCTGTCCGCTTAAGAATCTACTAGCTGGCACGTCCCTCTAGGGTAAACGTTTTCCACCATGAATGGTCCTTCCCAGGTCGGTTCAAATTTTCCACATATCTTACGATATGCAAGAATAGGTCTTCTGAGAATGAGCACAAGGTCACTGATGCACCAAAAATATATACAGTTTTTGTTATATGATTTTACTCATTTTTTATGGTATTACACTTTAAAAGGAAGGTATTTTGTATATTTTTTGATTTTAGGTACAAGAAATGGTAATTGGAGCAAAAAGAAGAAA
The DNA here is from genome assembly GCA_022702705.1 of Papilionanthe hookeriana x Papilionanthe teres. Classification (NCBI taxonomy): domain Eukaryota; kingdom Viridiplantae; phylum Streptophyta; class Magnoliopsida; order Asparagales; family Orchidaceae; genus Papilionanthe; species Papilionanthe hookeriana x Papilionanthe teres. The sequence continues at coordinate 150,662,822 of CM040423.1, forward strand.
AATTGGTGCAATTTGGAGCAAAAACGACCAAGAAAACAAATATTGACTTGACACCTTTCGATAATTATTTCTATATTTAATCTCTTTTACACTTCTTGCATATTTTTGAATGAGATTACACTTTAAAGAAATGTTATTTTTATGCTTATTTTGTAGGGCTATCTGTTAGGAACCCAACGCAACTAAAACGGGGCCAAACGAAGCTGAAAGGAGCAAAATGGTGGAGCTGTGCAGAATGGGCGCTGGCGGCGCCAGAAATTGAGGGCACAATTTTTGGGCGCCGGCAACGCCCTATTCAGCGCCGGCGGCGCTTCGGACAGTTGGGATGCGATATTGGGCAGTTTTGGCCATATACATCGAATCTGGATGCTTTTTGGAAGGTTTCTTCATGCACCTCTTGGGAAATTCGTCCCTACTCTATTTTAAACCGAATTTAAAGCCAAAAATGAGAGGAGATGATAGGGAAAACGTGGAGAATGCTTAGAGATCTTAGAATAGGAGTAGAAATATAGATTTCTACCCTTTTTGGAGATATTGGTGAGGGGATTTTGAGAGAATCTGTAAGAGAATGTTTTAGCATTGCATGGATCCGCGAGAGACTTTGTTGGACAGATTTTCATCTTTCTTTCAAGGGGAAAAGCTAAGTATTGTGTTCTTCATTATCTTATGATTTTGTAAACACTTATTTTGTGCATTTGCTTTGAAATGAAATTTTTCGTTGTGTTTTCTTCGTGCTTTGTGATGTCTTTCTCTTACTCTTTCTTCTTGTTTGAAAATAGTGGCATAAGAAGTTTATGCCATTATTTCCATTCTACTTTTCTTTTGCAATGAGGAGGACTCATGTTTAGAATATTGGGATGCTTGCTAAAAGAAATTTTAATTATAAATATGATGGTTTTTAATTGCACTTCATTTACATTACAAAAATGGCTCGTTGTATTGTTAAAATTTATTGTAATTGCATTGTCCCAAAAGGGCAGTGTAATTCTCAACAAAGTGGAACCACATTCAATGTCCTTGAATGAATTGCGTAGTTCATGGGGATTGAGTGTAAATAAATAGGGAAATATGGTTTCATGGGCGTCGAATTGGAGATTTCAGGGTGATAGGCTGAGATCCGCAATTTGGTCCTAATATTGGTAACTAAAGTCGAAGGTTAGCCTTCAGGTGAAGGGTGAGTGGGAGCTCCGTAGTGACAACCGGTATCCTCCCAGCCTAACCTTAGACTAAGCCTAGAATTTGCCAATGTTCTTTATAGCACTCTGAAGAGGGGGTACTCGGAAGAGGGTAAAGAATAGGATTGCTCCTATTTGGCACATACAATATTTAATGCATCTCATTCCTATACATTATCCAATTCATTACATGAGAATAGTAGTTTTTATTATCTCAAAATTCACCAAACTAATTCCCCCAAAAGGGTTATCTTTAGAAGTAATATTTGCATTTAGGAGTAGTTATTATTATTACATATAATCATCTACATTTAGGAGTAGTTGTTAGAAACACCACTTATATCATCCTTCCAAACTAAGATTGTTTGTAATAGACTAGAATTTGACTAAGAACATCTTACCTCGCTTACCTGTGGGATTGATAAATGGGACTCCATTAGAGCCTTGTATACTTGTGTTTGAAATTGTCACTTTACAAAATCTTTATAAATATAAATCTGAGGTCTTAAATTCTTACATAGAAAAAAGTCGCATCAAGTTTTTGGCGTCATTGCCGGGGAAGCTTCGGTAAGAACTTTAGGAGAATTTTAGTTAAACATATAAGACTTAGATTTGGAATTTATAATACTATATAGTGTGTTTAATTATTGTGTGTTTATTTTCAAAAAAAAAAATCCAAAATACCAAAAATATTTTTGATATATATCCTATTAGTTAAGTTTTTAAATTTGTCCGTGTAGTTCAAGAGCTGCAGACCTTGAATCTTACGACTTGGATTTAGAGAGAACTTTTAAGAGGATGATGAATCAGAAAAGACTCCATGGATTTAATGTAGAAATGGCGGATCGACAATATAATGAATATTCAGATTTGGATTATAATTCTACTAGCTTTGAAAGAGTAAACCCCGAAAGAGTAATGAATTTTCAAGCAGATATGCTTACTTTATTAAGTTCTCAGATTGCTGATATTGAGAGGAAGTTAGATCAATACATAAAGAGTTATCCTTAAGGTCCTACAGTTATTAAGAAAAAACTATTTGGATAGTTGATTGAGCCTAACTATTTTGAAACTGTCTGAGATGCACAATCCTTATTCCGATTATTACAATCCAGTTAGGAAGATTATTCAAACTTTAACTGGAATACTAATTTTGGAGGAGAAACCAATTTTGGGAAGATAATCAATTTAATCAGATATATGATTGGAATAATCAGGATGATTGTAGCGATGAAATTTCTTTTCCTTATAGATTTTACTCTAACCCACAAGATTAGGAAAAAGAATTACTATTAGAAAAGGATATGATTCAATTGGTATGTGAGCTAGAAAGTCAAGGGGCCGCTATAAAGAATATAGAAAACCAGTTGGGGCAGATTATGAATGCAATTAACAATTACCCTCAAGAGATTTTACCTAGTGACCCTGAGATAAAACTTAAGCAGATGAATGATGAGCAAAATAAAGATATCAAACTAAGACTTGGAAGAGAAATTGATGATATATTTCAAAAGAACTTTGAGTTAAAAGATGAGGATAAGGAGATTGAAAGACCAATGAAAGAAATTTTTAAGGAATTAGAAAGATATATAGAAAGACCACCTTAACTCTTTACTCAGTACCAAGGGAAAGAATTGGAAGATAACTTAAATCATAAGAGTAATATAGAAGAATTCGATCCAGAATCTGAATTATCTAGAGATAATCCGATCTAAAATTTAGGAGATCTAGAATTATCATATACATATCCATTTCTTTTGAATTTCAAAGATGATATTAATATGCGGATTGAGAAAATCAATAGAAGAATATTGGATCTGGAAAGAAATATGAGGAGCAATGGTATGAATCAATTTGAAAAAGAAGAGCTGAAAGAAAAATTACAATTTGAGAATTTTGTAGGAATTCCTGGATCTGAAAAGACCGGGCGATTGATCGAGGATTACTTAATTGGAATTTTGATCTAGGAGGAATCATTTGTCTGGCTAGCGACCTTAAACCAAGCTCTTTATTGGAGGCAACTCATAGTTATCAGTGTGCTTTGATTTAGTGTGCTTGAGATTCATGATTGTTAGAGTTATATTGTATTTGTTTTAGAGTGGATTGACTTGATCTTTATGTGTTATTATGGATTGATAAGTTTGATTATTGATTGGTATATGTTTGGATTGTTAGTAGTTTGATTTGATCTTTGTGTGTCATGAGGGAGGTGATTCCTTAACTTTTTACTATGGTTAGACTTGTATGTTCTCTTGTAGTAGTTGGATTGATGAGTTCACTATAACTCGAGTCTTACTCGGACTTGAGTTTTACAAGAAAAATTATGAATTTGAACAATGATAGCTTCATCTCAATTTTGTTACATCCTTTCTCTAACTTTGTTTTCATTTGATAGGAGTCATGAACCTATTTGATGAATAATTTGTGGATGATCTTACACTACACTTTATAACACTTAGAGGTGCTTAATTAAATGGATTAGATGATGCCTGAGATTGGTGTCCGGAAACCAATTTATCAGGGATAATCTTATCTTTGGGATTATAATATATAAAATCAATTTAAAAAAGTATCTAATTTACTAATGTAGTGATTGTGTTAGAAATTGGAAGTAAATCAGTGAGATTGGATGAGTTAAAGTATAAATTAACCTCATTTATCATATGTGTGTTTATGTTTGTGTTACAACTTTGTTTAGGTCTTGCAGAACATTTTTATATTCCCTTGTTGATACCTGCTATGCTAGTTAAACTTTTATTTAGTGAATTTCATTCTGGCATGATTAGTTTAGATTTACTTTCTGCTACATATTATTTTGTCCTAATGAGTACTTGTAAATGTTTTTGATAGACATTTATGGTAGATAAAATTTCTAATTTTTTTTTCTTCCTGCTTATATTTTCTGTATTGAATGCTATATATGTTAAAAATTAATTTTGGGGGTAGGAAAAAAGATAAAATTTTAATGTGAAAATACTTCCTTTTAGTGTAATTTTATTACAAGCATGTTTTAAGTTAGATTTACTTTCTCCTACAGTCATTCTATCCTAATTATGCATGCATATGAATTTAATAGGATGTTGTGGTAGTAAGTAGATTCAACCTTTACTTTTTCTTCCTGCAACATTTTATGAAATTAATTGCAAAATATTTTATAATTTAAGTTTGGGGGAGAAAGAAACATAACTATCAAAGTTAAACTTTTTTTGTCCTCAGTAGCCTATATTTAGTTTGATATCACTTTTAAAATGACTTGTGGTATGTGGTGTTACCTTTAGGTTACTGTAATTTCAATCTTAGGAATGTTAGAAAAACAATCATAGTTGAAATCCTTAGTGAAGAAATTGTTCTAGAGTAAAGATATTTTGTAGGAAACATTGGGAAAATGATTTTGTTATTTATGGTAGAAAGGAGTTGAATATTTGAAAAGCTAAAATTCTTAGATTTATACTTAATGAGAATTGAGCCTTTATTGAAAACCTTTTTCGAACTAATACTGAGGGAAAGTTTTGAGTTTTGGATTTTAGAGAGACAATAGTGAAATTCAAAATTATTAAAGGCCTATACAGATATAGTAATCCTCACATAAAAAAGTGAAAAAAAGGGATTAAAAATAACCCCAAAAGAAAAAAAAAAGGTAAAAAAAAGGGATTGAAAATGATCTCGAAAGAAAAGAATAAAAAAGAAGATGAGAAAATAAGTGAGGAAAAGCTTGAGGAGAAGCATAATAAAAAATTGGTTTCACTTGAATCTTTTTAAATGAAAAGACTTAAAAACAATCCTAAACTTATTCTTATTTCAAAAGGTATTGGTCAAATTGGTATAGATAAGGTGCTTAAATTCTATTTTTATACTTTCTATGAATTTTTAGTTTGACAATTTTCAATAACTTTTGAAGTAAATAAAAAAATCAGGATTTCTAAGTTGAATATGAGATATTCTTACAGTCTAGTCCTAGGTTGATTTGCTGGAATTTCTCCTATGTTATACTATAACATTTCTGAGATGAAATTATAGGAAACTCTATTAAACCCACAACCATAAGTCAACATATTTTATTTTTAAAGTTATAGTGTTACTTGAGGACAAGTAACAGTTAAGTTTGGGGGATTTTGATGCACCAAAAAAATATACAGTTTTTTTATATGATTTTACTCATTTTTGATGATATTACACTTTAAAAGGAAGGTATTTTGTATGTTTTTTTGTTTTAGGTACAAGAAATGGTGATTGGAGCAAAAAGAAGCAAAAATGGTGCAATTTGGAGCAAAAACAAGCAATAAAACGAATTTTGGCTTGACACCTTTCGATAAGTCTTTCTATGTTTAATCTTATTTACACTTCTTACATATTTTTGAATGAAATTACATTTTAAAGAAAGTTTTTTTTATGCTTATTTTTTAGGGCTATCTGTTAGGAATGCAACTCAACTGAAACGGGGCGAATCAGAGCTAAAACAGAGCCAAACGGAGCAAAATGGTGGAGCTGCGTAGAATGGGCGCTAGGGGCGCCTGATAGGGCGCTGATAGCGCAAGAAACCCGAGGGCACAATTTTTGGGAGCTGGCAGTGCCCTATTCAGCACCGGTGGTGCTCCGGACGATTGGGATGCAATATTGGGTGGTTTTTGGCCATATACATCAAATCTGGACGCTTTTTGGAAGGTTTCTTCATGCACCTCTTGGGAAATTCATCTCTACTCTATTTTAAATCGAATTTGAAGCAAAAAATCAGAGGAGATGATAGAGAAAACGTGGTGAATTCTTAGAGATCTTAGAATAGGAGTAGAAATATAGATTTCTACCCTTTTTGGAGAGATTGGTGAGGGGATTTTGAGAGAATTTGTAAGGGAATGTTCTAGCATTGCATGGATCCGCGGGAGACATTGTGGGAGAGATTTTCATCTTTCTTTCAAGGGGAAAAGCTAAGTATTGTGTTCTTCATTATCTTATGATTTTGTAAACACTTATTCTGTGGATTTGCTTTGAAATGAAGTTTTCCGTTGTGTTTTCTTCGTGCTTTGTGATGTCTTTCTCTTACTCTTTCTTCTTGTTTGGAAATAGTGGCATAATAAGTTTATGCCATTGTTTCCATTCTACTTTTCTTTTGCAATGAGTAGGACTCATGTTTGGGGTATTGGGATGCTTGCTAAAAGAATTTTTAATTATAAATCTGATGGTTTTTACTTGCACTTCATTTACATTACAAAAAGGGCCTGTTGTATTGTTAAAATTCGTTGTAATTGTATTGTCTCGAAAGGGCGGCATAATTCTCAACAAAGTGGAACCACAATCAATGTCTGTGAATGAATTGCGTAGTTCATGGGGATTGAGTGCAAATAAATAGGGAAATATGGTTTCATGGGCGTCGAATTGGAGATTTCAGGGTGACAGGCTGAGATCCCCAATTTGGTCCTAAGGTTGGTAACTATAGTCGAAGGTTAGCCTTCAGGTGAATGGTGAGTGGGAGCTCCGTAGTGACAGCCGGTATCCTCTCAGCCTAAGGATTTGCCAATGTTTGTTATAGCACTCTGAAGAAGGGTACTCTGAAGAGGGTAAAGAATAGGATTGCTCCTATTTGGCACATGCAATATTTAATGCATCTCATTCCTATATATTATCCAATTCATTACATGAGAATAGTAGTTTTTATTATCTCAAAATTCACCAAGCCAATTTCCCCAAAAATGGTTATCTTTAGAAGTAATATTTGCATTTAGGAGTAGTTATTATTCTTACATAAAATCGTCTGCATTTAGGAGTGGTTGTTAGAAACACCACTTATATCACCCTTCCAAACTAAGATTGTTTGTAGTATACTAGAATTTGACTAAGAACCTCTTACCTCTCTTTCCTGTGGGATCGATAAATGGGATTCCATTAAAGCTCTGTATTACTTGATATGATACGTATACTTGCATTTGAAATTATGACTTTAGAAAATCATTATAAACATAAATCTGAGGTCATAAATTCTTACATATAAAAAAGTCACATCAGTCACCAATCTTGAACTACCTTTAGCAGACCAACTTATCATGGGCTTGAATCATCTTTTCTTGGTAGAGTTACATATTCTGCTGTGCAAGCAATCTTTTTCCTTTGAGACTTTCTAGTTCTGTCAGTCGAAGTTTGGAATTCTCTCTGTTGTAATTTGATTGGCGACAGTGATCTGTCGGCATATTTTTAGGTTGTGTGTTTTGAAAAGAGGGTCGCCTACAGAAATTGTCGGCAAATTTTCATATTTTAAATTTAATTTAAATATATATATATATAGTTTAAAAGATAACATTTGATTTTGAAAGTAATTTTAAGTTTAAAAGTTTTAAGATATGAAATCAAACTGATCTCACATCCCAAATAGTTTATATAAACGAGCACCGTACCACAAACCGTGTATACTATCCCGAAGAATAGACACACTCGCTCGAATGATGGGGCTCGATTAAATAAACTAGGAGATTTGTGACATCCGTTTGGTCCGCGAACCAATTTTATAAGCCGACAAGTTCCCCGCTTAATATAAATGAATTAAGCGAGGGTTTATATTACCCAGGTTCTTAAAGTTCCCTATAAGGGCGAGCCCCTATAGTTAATTACATCTTAAATGATGGGAATCATTTAAGAAAAATCTCGATAATGATCAGTGGTTTTGCTCTCAAGAATTTTCAAAGTTTAAGGTTTCAAAGGATTGAATTTTGGAATTTCAATAGGGAATGGATCAAATTTGGAACAGTTAATTTCAGGAGTTCAAAGGAAGAGAAGTAGGAGAAGTTGAGGATCCAAGAAGAATCTTGGCAACTTCTCAAACTATCATATTGTTTGGCTTCGATTTGGGAGTTTATTTAATGTTGCAATCCTTCCAATTTTATTTATTTAGGTCTTATATTTGTATGACATAATCACACAAATAGCCTCGAAGATATGAGGGTTTATGTCGTATCAAACAACTACCTCAGAGTCCTAAGACTGGTTAGGGCTTAATTTACATGACATGATCATCCAAATGCCTAATGAAGAGTTGAGGATTTTTGTTGCACTAGGCAAACTACCTCGAAATCCTACGGTTTGGTTGTTTAATTCTAGGAATGTTTAGCTGATGTAGATTTGTTTTGCTGACGCCGATGGCCGTGCTGCCCACCATGCTCCGAGCTCCTTGTTGTTGCAGAGGTTTAGTTTTAGAAGGTGACAATCAAGAGGTGAGAGAAGTCTTTTGTTTTAGAGAAATCTTAAAATCCAAGTGTTTTTTATATTTTAATTAAAACAAATCTTAAAGTAGTTTAAACGAGAACCGATTAAGATCCCGCGGTTACGTCATCCACGCACCATTATTTTCGTCGAATTCACTTAGTCCGGATGAATTTTCTAAACTCAGCTGAATGAGTTCCACACTTTCATTTAGACCGTGGGAAATCCCGTTAGCAACACGTGGGTTACATCATCCGAGGTATTCCAGATCATTCGACGAGATGTTTTAATTTAGTTGCAATTGTAGTTTTATTGTTACGTTTTGTGATTAAACTTTGAGTTGTTTTATATTTTGGAATGTTGTGCGGTGAATTTTATCTTACAATGACTTTTATTTTAGTTTTGGTTTCGATTTAGGGACTATCCTAAAGGTTTTGGTTTTCATGCAATGATCTTGTTTATCATGCAAGAAAAGTAAAGCACGAGTGCATGTAAGTAAATTGCAATAAAGTAAATTGTAATAAAATAAAAGCCTACCTGGAGGGTCTTCTCGTCATCCCAAGCTGCACTTAAAACACATGTTAATGCATTTAAATATTTTGCAAGAAATTCCTAGGTAAAGCTAAGAGAAGGGTTTTGGTTGTCTACCAAAATCCTAATCCTATAACTAGTCATTTCCTATGACGTCTAGGTTCTTGGTTTGGTTTAAGGATGATTTTCTTCATCAAAGAGCAATTAAATTCAATTGTTCTTCTAAAACATCCCGTCATATTGAGGAAGTGCTTAGGACGGGTCCTAAACATCTTTTCAATATTTCTGGGATTGTTTTTTTTTTAGTCCAAGTGAATTTTTATTGTACGGATGAATTAATCATCCAGGGGTTTAAGTTTTGTTCCCTTGTTCAGTGAACTAGGACATTTAAATATCCTATAAGTGAAGTAACACTTCACTTGATACTTCATTTAAGAGTTATAATAATAAGAGCTTTAAAAGGGCAAATCAACTTATTAAGTATTTTAATGATTTAAACTTAATGATTTAATTTTAATTTTGACTTAATTATAAAAAATTTAGTTTAAGTTTGGAATAGTGTTCAAGTCCTTTATGTTTTAAGTTTACTTTAAGTGTTTGGTTTAACTCTTAATGATTTTATTTAGGTGTGTTGTTAAATGATTTTAATTCAATTTAATTTAAGTTTAATTTAATTTAATTTAATTTAATTTAATTTAGTTTAATTTAATTTAATTTAATTTAATTTAGTTTTAATTTATTTTAATTTATTTTAATTTAATTTAATTTAAATTGATTTAATTTAAAATTTTTAATTTAAATTAATTTTAAATTTTAATTTAATTTAATTTTAATTCAATTTAATTTGATTTAATTTATTTTGATTTAATTTTAATTTTTATCTTAATAGGATTTAATTTAACTTGATTTAGATTTTAATTTAATTTAATCTCAACATCTTAAATTTAATTTAATTTAATTTAAATTGTTTAGCATTTTAAATTTTAAGTTAGGATTATCCTTTTAGTTAAGAATTAAATATTATTGAAGTGATTAATTTAAGGATTCATAAATTAAAGGATAAATATCCTCTTAATAATATCCCTACTTTAATAATTCCAATTTCTATTATTCTTGAAAATTTCAATTAATTAATTAATTAAAGTTTTATTTTAATTATATTTGAAATGGTTAGTAGGTTTCTTCCCTCAATCATTTAAGTTTCAATCATCCAAAATCAGTTTAAAATCAAATATTTTACCCTCCCCTTTTTGATTAATCCTAAAATTTTAATTAAGGGTTGAAATTTTTAATTACCCTTTTGCCCTTTAAGCTTAATAATTCTATAACTCACTAAAATAAGCTCAAATGAACTTAAAATTTGTATGTAACCTCACTCACATGTCAATTAAGACATTAGAGGAGAAAATGTGATTTTTTTGTATTTAATTTATTTATGTAATTATTTTTAATGGAAAATAGGGGTTTTAAAAAAAAATTCAATAACATGACCAAGGAAATGTTTCTGTCCTTAAGAAAATTATGGGATGTTCCTAATAACCAAAGGACCATTTGGACCAATTTTAGTGATTTTTTGGATTATATTTTATTTATTAGAATTATTTTGAGTTTTGGAGTATTAATTAATCTAAAAAATGAAATAAAGGTTGAAAATTGGATTTTATATTTTTCAAAAATCTCTCTGATATCAGGGAAGTCAGAGAACAAAATTTTATATTTTTCTGATTTTTCTTTGATTTATTGGAATTATTTTAATGGAAATGTGAAAGAAAATCATTTTTAATTCAAAAATTGTTTTAAGCCTTTAAAATTCAATATCTTACCCTAGAGACTTAGGAAAAATATTTGGTTTGTTCCTAGGTGATTAGAATTTAAAATGTGACATTTTGGTGATTTTTAATATTTTTATGATTTTTTTTTTATTTTTTAATTATTAAAAATATTAAAATATGGTAGAAAATCAACTTTTTTAGAAAATTTTAATTTTAATTCTCATAGACTCCTCTGACATCAGAGAAGCCCCAAAACCATTTTTGTGAATTTTTGAAAAGTATTTTGTGAGTTATGAATTTTTAAAGTTTAATTTTGGTTATGTGGTTTAATTAATCCATTTGGTGGGGTTAATCAAATCCAATTGACTTCAAATTTTATGTGATGTTCCTCTGATCCTAAAGATCAGTGGAGAATTGTTTTCAAGTTAATTTGATGTGTAGTTAGCCCTAATTAATTAAAATTCAGTTTTGAGCAATTAGGCCGATTAGGGTTGTTCCAAGTGAATTAGTTCAAAATCTATTTTTCTAGGGTCCTACTAGTCGCTAAGAAACATCACCAAATTTTCCAAGAATTTATTTCTCGACATGCTAATTATTGAAATTAAAATACTCAAAACGAGTAACTTGCGATTGAAAAATTAATAACTTCTCATAGGGATGGCCTCGACTTTGGAAAATTTAGGGAATATTCCCGAGTTCGGAGGCTTAAAAGACTCTATGGTCTCATGCCATGGTGAATTGCACTATGCGAATGGAGAATTAAAATAATACAGAGAGTAAATAAATCATTAAAAATAAAATACTTGATGAAATGACTTGATTTCTTTTCCACATTATTCTCCTCTGTTCACTGAGCAAGAAGGTATTTTTATTTTATTTTTATGATTTTTCTACACAAAGTTATGAATTTTTGAAGTTCTGATAATTAAATAAATAGAAAAAAATACCCTATTTTCCTACTTATCCATGTGGCGCCATGCAATCCTCGGCAGCTCCGAAAGGCCACGCGGCGCGTTTTGATTCGGCGCCGCCATCTGAGTCAGCTGCCACGGGGCCCGCGGTTCACGTACCATCCCCTGGTCCGACGCCATCTGAGCCATTCGCTCGATACACGCGCGATCCAACGGCTCCTGGTCATCTTCTACGACTGGTGTGCACCTGTGACCGTCCACACTAAAACCCTAAGATCTCACTAGATTCTCAATGGATTTTCGTGTTCTTACGCTCTATGGATTCGTCTTGAAGAGATGAACATATCCATACGGTTTATGTGGCATGAAATTAACCCAATCAAAATAGATAAGGTTCAGAAGCTCGGGAAGAAGAGAGAGCTCATACCTTTGCTCAGAGAAGTGTGGCTTCGATCTGAGAGTTGTGTCACCTTCGATTGGACCTAAGCAAGCTCCGGATGAAGTCTCGGCCTTGGGAATTGCTGGAGCCGATTTCCACCGGACCCGATTTCGACCTTTGGAGGCTAGAACAAATGGGTGGCACGGAGAGGGGGCTTTCACTAGGGAAGTCCTTCTCTTGGTCTTGTGCAGTTGTGGGTGTGTTTAATTTGATTTTGGTGGAGGATTTGGCAGTGTCCTGTTCTGGCCTGAGAATTGAGCTCCAAAATTGAGCTCAATCAGTGGGAGTTAGGGCAGGAGAACAGTGGGGATGGATTGTTCTTGGCTAGGGGAAGCTTTGTGAGGAGTTTGGAGGGATTCCGTGAAGGTGCGGGTTTAGCCAGACCTTTTTGGCCGAGAGGAATGGCTGGTTTAAATAGCCATGGCCATGGCTTCCCAGGGGGAGTTAATGGCTGGGATCAGCTGCTCTGGGCAAGGGAAGAACAGCTCTGTCGGCATATTTTTAGGTTGAGTGTTGTATTTTTGAAAAGGGGTCGCCTACAGAAATTGTCGGCGAATTTTAGATTTTTAAATTTAATTTAAATATATATAATTTAGAAAGTAGCATTTGATTTTGAAAATAATTTTAAATTTGAAAATTTTAAGATATGAAATCAAACTGATCTCACATCCCAAATAGTTTATATAAATGAGCGCCGCACCACAAACCGTGTATCTATCCTGAAGAATAGGCACACTGCTTGATGATGGGGCTCGATTAAATAAACTTAAAGATTTGTGACATCCGTTTGGTCTGCGAACCATTTTATTTGCCGACAAGTTCCCCTACTTAATATGAAAAACATTAAACAGGGTTTATATTACACAGGTTCTTAAAATTCCTATAAGGGCGAAGCCCACATAGTTAATTACATCTTAAGTGACGGGAATCACCTAAGAAAACTCTCGATAATAATCGGTAGTTCTACTCTCGAGAATTTTAAAGTTTAAGTTTTCGAGGGATTGAATTTTGGAATTTCGATAGGGAATGGATCAAATTTGGAACATTTTATTTTGGGAATTCAAAGGAAGAAAGGTAGGAGAAATCACAGATTCGAAGCGAACTTCGGTAATTTCCCGACTATCCTATTGTTTGGCTCGAATTTAGGAAAGTCCTAATGTTTATTTAATGTTTTGATCTTGCCAATTTTAATTAATTAGGACTTATATTCGTATGACATGATCATACAAATAGCCTCGAAGATATGAGGGTTTATGTCGTGTCGAACGACTATCTCGGAGTCCTAAGACCGGTTAGGGCTTAATTTGCAATGCAAATGCCTAACAAAAGGTTGAGGATTTATGTTGCACTAGGCAAACTACCTCGAAGTCCTATGGTTTGGTTATTTAATTCTAAGAAAATTTTACTGAAGTAGACTCGGGTTTTCGTCGATGACGATGGCCGTGCTTCGCCTATCATGCTCCGAGCTCTTTGTTGTTGCAGAGGTTTAGTTTTAGAAGATTGTAATCAAAAGAGAAGAGAAGAGTTTGGTTTTAGAAATCTTAAAGTCCGAGTGTTTTTTATGTTTTAATTAAAACAAATCTTAAAGTTGATTATAACAACACCGGTTAAGATCCCACGGTTCCATCCTTCGGCATCGTTATTTTTATCGGATTCACTTAGTCCGGATGAATTTGCTAAACTCGACTAAATGAGTTCCACACTTTCATTTAGGCCGTGGGAAATCCTGTTAGCAACACGTAGGTTACATCATCCGAGGTATTCCCGATCATCCAACAAGACGTTTTAATTTAGTTGTAGTTGTAGTTTTGTTGTTTTGTTTGTGATTAAATTTTGAGTTGTTTTATATTTTGAAATGTTGTGGCGGTGAATTTTATCTTGCAATGACTTTTAATTTAGTTTTGGTTTTGATTTTAGGGGCTATCCTAAAGGTGTGGGTTTTCATGCAACAGTTGTTTATCATGCAAGAAAAGTAAGTGCATTTGCAATAAGGTAAATTGCAAGAAGGTAAATTGCAATAAAATCAAAGCGTACCTGGAGGGTCTTCCCGTCATCCCAAGCTGCACTTAAAGCAAGTTCCTAGGTAAAGCTAAGGGAAGGGTTATGGTTTTCTACCAAGGTCCTACTCCTATAGCTAGTTATCTCCTATGACGTCTATGTTCTTGTATTTTGGTTTGAGGACGATTTTCTTCATCAAAGAATAATTAAGTTCAATTGTTCTTATAAACATCCTATCATATTGAGGAAGTGCTTAAGACGAATCTTAAACATCTTTTCAATACCTCTAGGAGTTGTTTTAAGTCCGAGAGAATTTAATTATACAAAATGAATTAATCATCCGGGAGTTCGAGTTTTGTTTATCTTGCTCAGTGAACTAGGACATTTGAATATCCTATGAGTGAAGTAATACTTCACTTAACACTCCGTTTAGGAGTTATGACAACATGAGCTTTTGAGGGCAAATTAATATTCAAGTGATTTGTGATTTAAATTAATTTCAATTAATGGGTTTAAGTTTGGAATAGTGTTCAGTTTGTTTTAGATTTATTTTGAATTCTTTATGTCTTTAGTGATGTTATATTTAATTCAATTTAATTTAATTTTAGTTTAATTTAATTTAATTTGGTTTAGTTTTACTTTCGATTTAATTTAATTTAATTTAATTTAGTTTAATACATTTTAATTTAATTTAATTTAATTTAATATGTTTTAATTTTATTTTATTTTATTTAATTTAATATGTTTTAATTTAATTTTATTTTATTTTATTTTATTTTATTTTATTTAATTTTATTCTATTTTATATCTCTTTTTTTTTTTAAAGAGGGTTTAATTTAATTATAAAAGTATTAATTTAATTGAAATTTTGGAAGGATTTAATTTAAATGTTTTAATCTTTAATTTAATTTAATGATTAAGTCTTTTAATATTTTAAATCTTGAATTTGGATTATCATTTTAATTAGGAATTAAATATTATTGAGGTGATTAATTTAGGGATTTTTTTAGATTAAAAAATAAATCTCTTCCTAATAATATCACTTATTTTAATAATTCGATTTTTTATTATTCTTCCAAGTTTAATTAATCAATTGATTAAGGTTTATTCTTAAAAATGATTGATGGGTTTCTACCCTTAATTATTTAAATTTCAATCATCCAAATCAGATTAGGATCAAATATTTTACTCTTTCATTTTATTAAGCCTAAAGTTTTAATTAAGGGTTAAAATTTTAATTACCATTTTGCCCTTCAAGCTTACTAATTTCATAACTCACTAAATTGAGTTTAAATGAATTTGAAATTTTTATGTGACTTCACTCATATGTCAATCAAGACATTAGAGGAGAAAATGTGATTTTTCTGTATTTAATTTATTTATGTAATTATTTTTTGTGGAAAATAGGGATTTTCAAGGAAAATTTAAGAATATGACCAAAGGAAAGTTTCTATCCTTAAGAAAATTATGGGACATTTCTAATGACCAGAGGACCACTTGGACCAATTTTGGTGATTTTTTGAATTATATTATTTTTATTATAATTATTTTAAGTTTTGGAGTATTAATTAATTTAAAAATAAAATAAAGGCGGAAAAATGAATTTTATATTTTTCAAAAATCTCTCTGATATCAAGGAAACCAGAGAACCAATTTTCATAATTTTTTGATTTTTCTTTGATTTATTAGAATTATTTTAGTGGAAATGCTAGAAAATACATTTTTTTAATTTTAAAATTACCTTAGGGCTTTAAAATTTAATATCTCATCATAGAGACTTAAGAAAAATATGGGGTTTGTTCCTAAATGATTAAAATTCAAAATGTGACATTTTGGTGAATTTTATTATTTTTGTGATTTTTATTATTTATTAATTATTAAAAATATTAAAATAATGTAAAAAATCAACTTTTTTTGGAAAATTGCAATTTTATTTTTCTTAAGTTCCCCTGATATCAGGGAGACTCCAAAACCAATTTGGTGAATTTTTGAAAAGTATTTTGAAAGTTATGAACTTTTGAAGTTTAGGTTTGGCTAAATGGCTTAATCAACCCATTTGATAGGGCTAACCAAGTCTAATTGACTTCAAACTTTTATGGTGAGTTCCCCTGATCCTAAAGGTCAATTGAGAATTGATTTCAAGTCAATTTGATGTATGATTAGCTCTAATTAATTAAAGCTCCATATTTAGTGTTTAAGCCAATTAGGGTTATTACAAGTGAGTTAACTCAAAAACCATTTTCCCTAGGGTCCTCTGGTCATAAGAAACATCACCAAATTTTCCTAGAATTTATTTCACAATATGCTAATTATTAGAATTAAAATACTCATAATAGTGACCTAGAATTGAAAAATCAATAACTCTTCATAGGGGTGGCCTCTGACTTTGGAAAATTTAGGGAATGTTCCCAAATTCAGAGGCTTCAAAAGCCCTATGATCTCATACCATGGTGAATTGTATACATGCATGGAGAATTGAAATAGTGCAGAGAGTAAATAAATAATTAAAAATAAAATACTTGATGAAATTAAATGATTTCTTTTTCACATTATTCTCCTCTGTTCACTGAATAAGAGGGTATTTTTATTTTATTTTTCTGATTTTCCTACACAAAGTTATGCATTTTTGAAGTTTAGAGAATTAAATAAATAAGAAAATCCCTATTTTTCTACTTAAGTGACGCGGCGCACGCTCGGCCTCGGCGGCTCCGAACGCACACGCGTCGTCTTCGATTCGGCGCCGCCATCCGACTCAGCACTCCAGGGCCCCGCGGTTCACGTACCATCGCGCTGTCCGGCTCAATGTCCGCTCGATACACACTCGTTCCGACGGCTCCCAGTCATTGTCTACGACTGGTGTGCACCCGTGACCGTCAACCTTCTAACACTAATTTCGCACTCGATTCTCAACGGATTTTCGTGTTCTTATGCTCTATGGATTCTTCTTGAGGAGACGAACACATCCATATGGTAAACATGTATTGAAATTGACTCAAATTAAATAGATAATCTCTGTAAGCTCGGGAAGAAGAGCGAGTCCATACCTTTGCTCAGAGAAGTGAAGCTTCAATCTGAGAGTTGTGTCACCTTCGATTGGGTCCAAGCAAGCTCCAGATGAAGTCCTTGGGGTACGGTGAATTGTCGAGGTATGATTTCGACCACGGCACGATTACAAAGCTTGGAGTATGGAACGGATGGGTGGCACTGGAGAGGGGGCTTTCACTGGGGAACTCCTTCTCTTGACCTTGTACAGGTGTGGGTGAGTTTAATTTGAATTTGGTGGAGAGTTGGGTGATGTCCTCTTTTTGGGTGGAATTTTGGCTGAGAAATTGGGCTCTGTTGGTGGGGATTAGGGCAAATTGTCCTCGGGGATCAAGCTGCTCTAAGTGTGGAGAGTGGTACGGAGCAATTTTGGCGGGGTTTCGGTAAGGTACGGTTCGGCACCTCTCATGGCCGAGAGGAGGTGAGGTTTAAATAGGAGAGGGTGGAGGGCCTCCAGGGGGTTTAAGGCTTGGGATCGGTTGCTTAGGTCGAGGAAGAACAACCATGGTGGCCATTGGGCATGGGGCGGCTCGAGCGGGGAGAATTGAATTTTTGGCTCCTCCCGAGGTCTCGGCCATGGTGTTTTCCGGCGGCTACAGTGGGTGGCCGGCCGAGGCTTGGTCACCATCTTGTTCGGGTGGGTCGGGGGCGTGGTTTAGTGCAATCGATTGGCCATGGACATGTGTAAAGGTATTTGATTTAAATGGAATGGGAGAAGGCTCATTTTGGCTTGGTTTGGGTCAACCCATGGAAATAGGCTTGGTGCACCTCCCCAAGACCTGATTTTGAGTCGAGGGAATCATTTAGGTCGGCTTAGAAGGAGTGGTGAAGTCTCAATCCATGGTGAGGTGGCTAAGCATGGTTTAGTGTGTGACATGCTTAAGGTGAAAAAGGGTTTAAAAGGGTTTAAGAAAGAGATCCCCTCTCTTGCCATTAATGGTTTGGTGAGGTGGAAAGTAGATTCCATGGCTCTCATGGCTCCCATGGGGCTCATGCATGGCTTCATGGCTCATCTTTGGCTTGGGGAAAAGTTTGGTCAATTTCATGAAAAAGGTTTTAAAAATTTTGGTAATTTAGGGGTGATTTGATGGGATTTGGCATATGGCTTGATTTGGATTTATTTTATCATGGATTTAGAACTTAGGAGATGGTTTTATCAAATGGATGATGATAGAGGATTGTCATGTGGGCTTTGGGCCATTTGAAATTATTTTTGATGGGCTTTTAGGAAGGCTAAGGGGATGGGCCTTTAGGTTTAAGAATGAAATCATGGATGGGAATTTTGTAGAAGTTTGGGCCAAATAATTGTTGGGTTTGGTTTAGGGATATGTCATGAGTGATTTGAAATGAATTTAGAGTGATTTGGGTTTGAATTGGGTTGGATTTGGGCCTCTTTGGTAAATGGGCGATGTAGACAAATTAGGCTAACTTGGGCCAATGTTGGGCTATGGTTGAAATTGATGTAAAATTAATGTTGGTAAATGTTTATGGGAGTGTTTTAAAGAGGTTTTGACTTTGGTTGGGTTTTGATTTTGGGGTTTGGGCTTATTTGGGTTAGGTTTGGGTCTAGGTCAAAATTGGGCCTTTAAGGTCAAAAGTGAAATTGGATTCAAATGCCAATCAAATTGGGCTTGGATTTGGTCTATATTGGTGTTGGGGATGTTGAATTGAAGTTTAGAATTGAATTGGACCAGAATTTGGGTCAATTGGGTAGGTTTGGTTTGACATTGGGTTCATTTTGGGTTAAAATGGGTCAAATAGGGGATTTTGACAAAAGTGGGGTAAATTGGCAAAATTGGCCCATGGTGTAGTTGAACAAAATGAAATTGGGAATATTTAGGATTTTCTGGAATTTTCTAGGAATTTTCTGAATTTTTGGATTTTTGGGTCAAGAGGGGCATTTTGGGTATTTGGAGGGTATTGGGGGTATTTTTGGAATTTTTGGTATTTTTGGCTATGAATGATCAATTTGAGTAATGTGGGAATGTTTGGGATTGGTTTTGAGGAATTTTGGATATTTGGAGATTTTTTGAAAAATTTGGGTAATTTCAAGGGTTTTGGGTAAATTTGGCGGGTGTAGGGTCCGGGGGTCAAAAATTGAAAATTTAGAAAATTGAAGATTGGGTAAATGTAAGTGGAATGAAATCATTTTGGTTGAGCCATGAAGCCATATCAAGCCCACATGAACCATGAAGGGACTCATTTGAGGCATTCATTATGTTGTTCCTAACCCTCTTATCCGAGGGCTTAGGGTTAAGGACCATCCATGTGAATCACCTTCATGAGTCGGGAGGTCGAGTTGGGTATGGGTGTGGTTTTAGGAGGTGTGTGAAAGTGTAGTGTATAAGTGTAGTGTGTGTGTAAGTCAGCCCTCACCGGACAGGGCCGCCGGGGCGATCCCAAGGCCGAAGAGTCCTATAGGAACTCATCCTTTAAACTTCCACATTTGATTTCAACCCTACTAAGTGATTAGGGGTCTACAATCAAGTTTGTGGAGGTTGCGAGGGAGTTAAGAAGTGGTTTGAATTTCTAGGTGGTGGGTCCCGATTCTAATCCTCTAGGATAGTCGAAAGGAAAAGCTGAAGTGCTAGATCTGAAGTACTAAAAGAAGAAGAGAAGACCTCATCGAAAATGAGGTCGACAAATGGACCCCCGATAGGTGTGGTGGCTGACGGAGCACACCGCGCGTATTGGTGTTGACCGAAGCGATCAACAAAACCAACACAAAAGTCCAAGTGACAAACTTGGGACGAGTAGAAGAGTTTCGTGCAGGGAGTGTCGAGTATATCTACGAGGCCTGGAGATTCACGAACTCTCGGCTGGGGAAAGGAAAAGGAGGTGAATCCCAAATCACATGATGCGGGGAATTTCGATTTAGATTTCATTTTGTTTCAGTTTAAGTTTTGATGTGTAAGCTCAGATTTTAGTTTGAGTTTCAATTTAGATTGAAGTTTTGTTAAAATTAATTTGAAGGGATTTGAACTTGAAATGAAAATTGGAATTTTGTAGTTTTAGATGTAACATCTTCAACCTCAAAAATTTGAATTGATTGGATTGAACCATTACAATGAGAAGAGATCTCAGAGCAATGCGGTATTGGATGTAAAATCCTTAACCTCGAGAGCTTGATTTGGTGTGCTTCATTGCGATAGGGAGAGAACCTAAAACGATGTGGTATCGGATGTAAAATCCTTAACCTCGAAAGTTTGATTTTGATGTATTTCATTGCTATAGGGAAAGAACCTAAAGCAATGCGGTATCGGATGTAAAATCCTCGACCCGAAAGTTTGATTTTGATGTATTTCATTGCGATAGGGAAAGAACCTAAAGCGATGCGGTTTCGGATGTAAAATCCTCGGCCCCAGAGAATTTGATTTTGATGTATTTCATTGCGATAGGGAAAGAACCTAAAGCGATACGGTCTCGGATGTAAAATCCTCGACCCCAAGAATTTGATTTTGATGTATTTCATTGCGATAGGGAAAGAACCTAAAGCGATGCGGTCTCGGATGTAAAATCCTCGGCCCGAAGAG
Organism: Papilionanthe hookeriana x Papilionanthe teres; assembly: GCA_022702705.1. Taxonomy (NCBI): domain Eukaryota; kingdom Viridiplantae; phylum Streptophyta; class Magnoliopsida; order Asparagales; family Orchidaceae; genus Papilionanthe; species Papilionanthe hookeriana x Papilionanthe teres. The sequence goes on from CM040423.1 coordinate 150,683,408, forward strand.
TTTGATTTTGATGTATTTCATTGCGATAGGGAAAGAACCTAAAGCGATGCGGTCTCGGATGTAAAATCCTCGACCCCAAGAGTTTGATTTTGATGTATTTCATTGTGATAGGGAAAGAACCTAAAGAAATGCGGTCTCGGATGTAAAATCCTCGACCCCAAGAGTTTGATTTTGATGTATTTCATTGCGATAGGGAAAGAACCTAAAACGATGCGGTCTCGGATGTAAAATCCTCGACCCCAAGAGTTTGATTTTGATGTATTTCATTACGATAGGGAAAGAACCTAAAGCAATGCGGTCTCGGATGTAAAATCCTCGACCCCGAAGTTTGATTTTGATGTATTTCATTGTAATAGGGAAAGAACCTAAAACGATGCGGTATCGGATGTAAAATCCTCAACCCCAAGAGTTTGATTTTGATGTATTTCATTGCGATAGGGAAAGAATCCTAAAGCAATGCAGTCTCGGATGTAAAATCCTCAACCCCAAGAGTTTGATTTTGATTGGTATTTGATTTTGCAAAGATTTGTAATGTTGATTTGAAAAGTGTGGAATTTTGGTGTTTCAAGAATTTCATGAGAGTTGTAAAAGATTTTTGTGGAAAGAAACAGATTAGGAGAGAATATGTAGATGTTACATATCCCATTCAAAAGAGTTGATCGAAAGTTGCTTGGTTTGGATTGGATACAATTCCTCGCCATCGGATTTGAATCGAAAACCTCATGGCTCAGTGTCGATGGAATCGGCTAGCTTCCATCCCGGACGAGGGAGAGAGTAGAACGGATTGGATTTCGATTTGGAATGTTGAGTTTGAATTTGATCGAGATTTGATTTGAGATCTGGAAGGTTGAATTTGAATTTGATTGAGATTTGATTTGAGATTTGGAAGGTTGAATTTGAATTTGATTGAGATTTGATTTGAGATCTGGAAGGTTGAATTTGAATTTGATTGAGATTTGATTTGAGATATGGAAGGTTGAATTTGAATTTGATTGAGATTTGATTTAAAATTTGTGTTCATTTTGTTTGTCCTTTAACAATTCAAATTTATTTTATCGTTCATTTAATGTTCATGTAAATTTGGCGTTCATCACTTTTTTTTTTAGATTTTTAAGGAAAGTTTTCTTTCATTCTTTTTGTTTCTTTTCTGTTCTTTGTTCGAAGTTCATTTAACTTTAATGGCGTTTCCCGGTCGACTTGCACTAAAAGAGGTGAAGGCTAAAAATGTGACATGGTCACTTTCATTCCAATCATCTTGAAGATACATCATACAACTCGATCCGAAATACATCTCATACAATCCATGTAGACTCGAAACGGAGTATGTATGATCTTTGTCGATCCATCCAAAAACGCATGCGTCGAAAATCCATGTACCGAATAGTGAAGTACATGGTCGATAACATCACCTTCCAAGCCATCCTTGGCGAGGATGTCGTATGGATGTGCGTTGGAGGTGTGATATTTTCCATGTAACTCACGGCTCGTAAGGCCGGAGGCTCTCTAGCTCTAGGTGCAGTTGGAAGTAGTAAGGTGCTTTCTCGTCATCCATCCTTCGAAAGTAGCCGAGATCCGCTTCATTGGTACTCCCGGTATGCAATGTTTAGCTACATACGCTCCGTTGCCCTTTAGTATCATGACGGAACCTACCGGTAATGGTATCTTTCTTGGCCCTCGGAACTCACTCGGGCCTGCTATCCGAGGTCGGATCCGAACATGATATTACACTCGTTCGGAAAAGAAGCTGTGCGAAAGGTCTTACAAAGTCGTGGTGATCGATGTGTGGGGGTATGCGATCACCCTTCTTGTAAATGTTAATGATGCGACTATTGGGTATGCAATCTGCCGCGGTACCCTCCACGTTATCATTCTCTTTACCATCCTTTTGATGACTAATGGCATTGGATCTACCTTGCCATGACGGAGTATCCCGGTGGGTTTCCCTTCTTGTCTTCTGCGAAGTTGTAGCAGCATCCACATTGTATTGTAATTCTCCCTTTCCCTGGCATCCATCTCCGGGGTTCCGAGTAAGTGTTTTCTCTTAGGCGGCTCGCTCGGCCCATTCTTTTCAAATCCGGATGCAGTCCACGATTTGTTGTTGTTCGTATTCTGAGAACACGTTTGTATGTAGCTCGAGGCCTTCTAGTATATTGATCCTCCTGCCTCTAATTCTCTCGAAGTATTCAAAAGTTTGCTTCTCGACATTCTGCTTTCTTTCTAACTCGTAATCTGGAATAATCTGCAAATGGCGAGGCCTGGTGACGTACTGTGGGATATATGGCTCAATCCCTTCACGTTCTCCTGCATACCTCGGCTCCTCAGGGATGGTCTCCGTCGGGACATCCTCCGGGGTTGCTTGCACGACAAGGTTATGCATTGCTGGTGGCTTTATCTGGTGGCGTGGTAGGCTTCCTTCTTCGATCTTCTTGAGATTTCCCTGGTCTCTTACGTTATCCTCGGAGCTGGCCTCCTTTCTTCGGAGTTCTGGCGAGCCGGTATCCTTGAAGTATATGCCTTGGTAGTAGCGCTTGCCTCGTCGCGGCTGGTCCATTGCTAGTTTCGTTAACATCTTGCGGATACGGCGATTTTTATTTCTTCGGCGAGTTGTTGTGAGAGTAACTCTTCATACTTCTCGAATCTACGTGGGCGCGGCGGCTGACAAGCTGCCCTCTGCTATAGCGACTACGGACTTGATTCTCTTGTCCTCCTCGGTGTTTGTTTTCCTTTTCTTCTTCTTGGGTTGGTGGCTTGGGCCACCCACTTTCATTACTTGTCCGATTGGGCGGTTCCTCTCGATCAGCCGGGACCCAGTCACCTTCCTCGTATTGCGGGCTCGCGGTGCGAAGTCGAGTCGATCTACATTATCGCTCCATCTTTCACCCTCTTTACGTCGAGTGCGAGGCTTACGCCATTTCTAAAGTTCAGGACCAACCGCCCGTTCGACATTTCCCTGCGAAAAGACAAGGAAAAGGATCAGGGGCTGTACTAAGAACAAGAACATTAAGAAAATGTTTATTAGAGACAAAGTTTTCTTTCTTTCTTTTTTTTATTATTCCTTTTATATTTTTAAATTCAACAGGAATGAAATGGGAGAAGATCGAAAAAAGATTTTGACTTGGAAGAGAGAACAAGGAAAACTTTATTATCATGATTTTATTTATTTTAGCACATTTTTTTTATTATTTTTGGGTTCAGACCCAGTCATAAGTAATTACTTCGCCCGTGCTTCTAGGGATGAAGAATTCATTCCTTCGAAACATCGGGTAGCGTAATACTTCTTCGAAGTATCGTCCGTTGATCGGAAGCATATGTCTTTCTCCTTGGCGATTCACGAAGCTAGTAGGAGCCTCTCGAGTAGGCGCCTCGATCACGAACGGTCCTTCCCAGTGGGTTCAAATTTTCCTCCATCTTGCGGTGTGCGAGAATAGGTCTCTTGAGAACGAGAACTAAGTCACCAACTTTGAAGGTTCTTGGGTGGACCGATACTGTCATGGGCTAGAACCATCTTAGCTTGGTATAGTTCTAAATTGCTGCTGCGTTGCAAGTCTTTTCCCTTCCGGGCTTTCCAACTCCTCTAGTCGTAATTTGGCATTGTCTTCGTCGTGATTTTGTTTGCAGCTGCAATTCGAGTGAAGGAAGGCTTGGACCTCTAAGGGTAACATCTGCCTCGGACCCATACACCGGAGCGTAAGGTGTAGCTTGAGTAGGAGTTACGAAGGTTGTCCGGTAGGCTCATAAGGCTTCTAATAACTTCTCGTGCCAATTTCTCTTATTATCGTCCAAAGTTTTCTTTAAAATTTGAACGAGAGTTTTATTAAAAGCCTCGGCCATGCCGTTTGCTCTTAGGTAGTAAATTGTTGAATACGCGAGTCGATTTCGTGTCTCACGACAAAATTGTTGATTTGCGTGCTTCGAATGCGACCGATTATACGAGATGATCTGCGCGGCACTCCGAAACGGTAGACAACTTGGTTCTTAAAAAGTTGTAGCACGTGGTGTGCTTTCGCTTCTCCAAGTGGAGCTGCCTCTGCCACTTGGAAAAGTAATCTATAGCCGCAAGAATGAAGCGATGTCCTTTTGAAGATGGTGGTTCATTGGACCCACTATATACGTACCCCGACATTCGAATGGCCGCGACGCAATTGTCGGATGTAGCACATTTGGACGTTGGTGTAGCACCACTCCGGTGCACTTGGCATTGGTGACGGCTCTTGGCGATTTTCATGCGATCGGTCATCATCGATGGCCGGTAATACCCTAGTCTTTTAATTTTCATTTTCATCTTCGGACCCGGTGGTGAGCGCCACGAGTCTGAATGCACCTCTTTAACAATTTCACGGGCCTCGGACCCGCTTAGGCACCTTAGCCGCATTTGATCGAAAGACCTTCGTATAACGTGTTGTTTATTAATGAGTAGGACGAGTTCTTTTCTTGATACGATGGGCTAACGACCTATCGTCCGGTAGTTTTCCTGTTTGCGGGTAGTACATTAATGGCTGTCGCCCGATATTACGTGTTTTTACATCACTTCTTTGCATCGATTCTTTTTATTTTTCGATTTATGTATTGTGTCTATGTCGAGTTTGTGATAGGACTGACGTCCGGTGAGCCGGCACTTCTGCGATTCATCTTGCAAGCAGGCAAATTTTTTTGTGAGGCGGGCTAACGCATCTGCTAAAGCGTTTTCTTTTCTGGGAATTTTGTAGATCATCGCATTCGGAATCTGTTCCAACAACTGTATGGCATACTGGAAGTATTGCTCGAGTCTTGGCTTTAAAATTCTGTACTGTCTGGCGATTTGTTGAATGATTAACTGCGAATCCCCGTAGATGTTGATGTTTGTTATCCCCATTTGAATAGTTAATTCCAGTCCTGTTATGAGAGCTTCATATTACGCCGTTGTTTGTACACGGCTCGTTAAGTGGTAGGAGTATCTTAACATCCCCCGCTCCGGTGTTATAAAGATTAGTCCGATTCTGCCTTACAGGGCACTATCACTTGTGATTCTTCGTCTTTGTGTGCTTGAAGATGCTCCGTCGAAATATAATTCCCAACGTCGATCATCGGGGTCTTCTAAGTTCATTTTTTGTTCATCGGCAAGTCGTCATTGAGAGGAGATTCTGCCGGCAAAGGGTGTCTTTGCGAGGAAGTCTGCTAGGACTTGTCCCTTTACGGCATGAAGAGGCACGAAAGTTATATCGAATTGCGATAATATCATTGACCACCGGCGAGTACGCCGAAAGCGTTGGACGGGTCATCGAGTATTGCAATGGATTAAATTTCGAGATCGGAGTTGACCTTATGAGAAAGCATGTAGTGCACGAGCTTTTGAGCGGCGAAGATCGGGGCCGAAACGAGTGCTTTTCGATTGTGGGATACTTTATTTCCGTTGGAAGTAAACGACGGCTAAGGTAGTAAAGAGCATTTTCTTTACCCTCATCATTGACACAAGTTAACGGGGCTCGAGAGAGTCATCTAAAGCTGCGGTATAAAGTATCAACGGTCTACCTGAGACTGGGGCTGCTATGACAGGAGGTGTCATTACATATTGTTTAATGTCCTCGAAGGCCTTCTGGCATTTCTCTTCCCAAATAAATTTGACATCCTTTTTAACTAATGCCGAGAAAAGCTGACACCTACCTGACAAGTTTGAGATAAAGCGTCGAAGATATGCCAGCTTCCCTTGAAAAGATCGTAGTTGTTTTAAGGTTTTGGGAGGCAGCATTTCTAAGATAGCTTTAATCTTTCCGGGTTTATTTCAATTCCACGATGTCGGACAACGAATCCTAAGAATTTCCGGAGGTGACGCCGAAGGCGCATTTTAAGGGATTCATCTTAAGGTTAAATTGTCTTAATCGTTCGAAAACAATTCTCGAATCATAAAGGTGGTTTTCCTTTACTTTGCTTTTGATGACCACATCATCCACGTAGCATTCGACTTGATTGTGGATGAGATCATCAAAAATTCTTGTCATCGCTCTACGGTAGGTTGCTCCTGCGTTCTTCGGTCCGAATGGCATCACCGTGTGTAGCAATATACTCCGATCGGCGTTCGAATGCTTGTAAGTTTTTCATCTTCCGGAGCCATATTTATCCGGTTGTATCACGAAGATCCATCCATAAATGAGAATATTTCATGTGTTGAAGCAATGTCGATCATTAATTACGGGATCGGTAGAGGGAATTCATCTTTTGGACATGCCTTGTTTAAATCTACGAAATCCGCACAAATTACGATCGACCATTCTTCTTCTCGACTGGTACCACATTGGCTAACCAAGTCGGGTATTGTTCTTCACGGACAAATTTGGCGTCTATTAGCTTTTTAACTTCGACTATGACTTGTTGTTCGATTTCTAGACGCATTCTTCGGAACCTTGTCACGGTGGAACGAGTAGGACCCACTCCTAGCTTATGGACTGCGACCTCTGGAGCTAATCCAGGCATCTCATCGTAGCTCCAAGCAAAACAGTCTTTAAATTTCATTAATAACTTGATTATTTCTTCGGAGTCTTCTTTATTGAGTAAGGAGCTAACAAAGGTAGGTCTAGGCTCTTCGCTAGTACCTAAGTTAACTTCAGTTAATTCATCTATTGTAGATTTGATCTCTTCTTCGAACTCTGGTGGAGCGTTTCCAATTTGTAAATCTTCGAGTTCTTCTGTAGTTTCCATGCGGTTTTCATTAGACTCACAAGTGACAACCAAGCAAAATTCGGTATCGTCGGTCGATCCTACTTGTGCCGAATCCGAGACCATGCTTTGAATTGGGTGGACGACCGGAGTTATTCCATAATTTTTCAAAATGTTGTGATTGACCTTTTGTCCATTGTCGAGGTAAGAAACCACGCTGAATTAAATTTTGAACACGGGAGAGTACCACTCAAAAGGCAATTCCATTAATTCTGATGAAGTAGCATCTTCAAATTGTACATTATTTTCAGTTTTGGAGGAAGGACACCACGGTAGAATTTGATGGGCTTTGCACCGCCGCTACGTACCTCTTTGACCACCATACCCTTGATCTTATTAGAATGGATCGGGGTCAGGGTCATAGTATGTACATAGTGGTTAATCTTCTCGTACATCGATTTATATTCCTCGTTCTTTTCATCTTCGGAGAGATCCTGAATTGCGGCTTCTTCCGACTTATTGTCGTTGCTTCTTGCTTGATCTCTTTTTCTTCTTCGAATTATATTCCCGATCAACATTGATGGGTGGTTTCCTCTGTCCAGCTGTCCTAACGTCTCGCCACGACCTCGTCCCCGGCCTCAACCTCGGATGCGAGTTGTGGAGAAACCTTCACCATCTCGTCGTAAGGGAGTGGTGAGTGACTGTTGGACTAGAACTTCGGGTTCTTCGTCGTCCCGAACTTCCTTTGCTTCATTCATTATGGTATCTCTGGAGAAGATTGTTTTCTTCGGGGGTGCGTAATAAGCTGCATCTTCATGGATTCCAATTTCATGTACGGAGAATGGTTGTAAGTCACCTTTGATGCACTGTTCCCCTCCATCGTAGTATTTGATGCACCGATGTAGGGATGATGGTACCATCCGGTTCTCATGTATCCATGGTCGGCCCAGTAGAGCGTTGAATGACGTTTCTGAATCAATTATGTGAAATTTCGCGATTGTCTTTGCCAAGTCACCGGTCTTTATTAGCAGTGTTATTGATCCGAAGGCTCTTTCTCTTTTCTGGTTGAATCCTCTTAATAACATTTTGTCCGCTTCGAGCTCGCGAGCATCAATTTCCAAGTATGCTAGCGTTCGAAGATTCATTATATTGATTGATGCTCCTGGATCCACCAATACTGCGGAGAGTGTAAACTTCCCGATTGTGAGCGAAATGTACGACGGTCGGTTGTGGTGCTGTGTCCGAAGTAGTAGGTCATTGTCCGTGAAGGTAACACCTCGTTGTTCCTTTAACGAGCAAACCTCATCTAAGGAATCTCCAGGTCATTTGAGCTAAGCAAATTTACGGATCGAGCAAGGCCTTGATCGGAGCTTCTCTCATCTCCTTTGATAAGATGAGAGCGTCGTAGATGCTCGGTTGGCCGATAGTTTCCTAAGATGGGCTAGCACGTTGTAGTCCACTTTATTTCCATGTGTCCCGATTTCTTCCCGAATGGGTATATCTTCTGTCGGGGTTGGTTCTTCCTGAACAACCACCTGCTTTTCGTTGTCCTTTGGACCCATTCTCGGAGGTAAAACTCTTCCACTTCTTAAGTTGACTTCGTCAATTTCTCCCGAATCCGGTATTGATTTTGCTTGGTGTTTCCTCTCGAATCGGAATGACGGGTTCTTCGGATTAGCTTCGAGTGCGAAGGCTCTAACTCTATTGTGACTGGAGCTCCTCGAAACTTGCAAATAGATTCATTGCTTGTTGAACTCTCGTAGCCTCCTTGGTGGATGTCTTCTTTGTCATTGTGATCGTCGAGATTGTGTATGATTTGAGAATTGTTACTTGTATCGGAATCGATGTCCGGATTAGGTTAGTTGTCACTAGTTACATAATCGTTAGAAACAGTCAAAACGTAGCCAACGCCATAACCCTTATCATTATAAGATCCCACTGGAGTGAGCAAATAATCATACAGAGTCAGAGGTTCGAGGGATTTCTCCCCCGAATCGAAAACAACCATCCTAGGATAAGCAGCCCCTAGTCTAGCCTTAAGAGCCTCGGTCTTCTCTTCTTCATCAATTTTCTTCTTTTCTTCAATCGTCTCTTGTTGAGGTGGTTCTTCTATCGCAAGTGATAATGCCGACTTGACAGGTTTCGAATTTTGGATTGAGGCTCGCACCGAAGTGGTTTGGATGCGATCCAAAATCCTCTTCGAAGACTTTGTCCAGGCGGCAGTCCATCCATCATCAGTCGCATAGGGATCTATCGGAACAATGAGATCCATCGAGATAACATTGACGGAACCTCCTTTCTGGGGTTCCTTCATGTACTCCTTCGGGATCGTTATATTCCCTTTTCGAAGATTGTCATTGAGCCAACTTTTGAAGGTAATACAATCTTCTATCTTGTGTCCAAGCATCCGGTGGTAAGGGCAAAAGTTGGGATCACCTTTCTTGTCGACTTCTTCGGTCTCTTAGGTTCCGGCGAGTTAGAAATGCGGAGTCTTCATCGAGCTGCGGAACATTTTCGGCACTTGCCTCATTCTTGAACGGATACTCCCCGCTCGAAGCTCCCTTAACGTACGTTGTGGATGAGGCGGTTGTTCATACTTGTTGAGATGACCGATAGTTGGGTCGGGGTTCTTGGTGATTCGTTGAATTTGCTCTGCGGCCGTTCGACGGTATTTGTATTGGTTGCTTGCCATTATCGACTCGCTGCGACGATCCCGGACTTCTTTTCAAAAGTTTTCACGGGCTTCGTTTGTCTGTTTTGTCGGTGAAACTTAATTGCTTCGCCTCCTCTTGCAAGCTTCCGGCCTTGCTTAACAACTTCTCGAAAGTCTTAATAGTAAATCCCTTGAGGAGAAGTGCTATCGGGCCATGAATGCTCTTAAGTAAAATGCCGACTGCATGCTGTTCTTGTAGCTGTGGCTCACACTTCATACTTAGATTCCTCCATCGAAGTATGTAGTCTACCAAAGTTTCGTTCGACTTCTGCTTCTCTACCACTAAGTCACCTATAGTGATGTGGTGTTGTGCTCCGGCAAATCGCTTGATGAAGAGGTTCTCTAATTTTGAAAATGTCTTCACCGAACCGTTTGGTAATTCCGCATACCAATCAAAGGCGATCCCTGACAGGCTGCTGACAAATTGTCGAAAGAGTAAAGCATCGCTTCCGCCAGCATTGCAACAACTGGCAAGAAAATGTGCACCATGCTGCCGAGGGTTTCCGGTTCCATCAAAGGTCTTGAACAGAGGTGGTACGAAGCCTTTTGGGTATTGTACTGCATCAAATTCTTCGGGGTAAGGTCTACCCGTCCGAATGGATGTCCCGCTCTTTGATTGTGCCAAGGCTTCTCGCACCTGCTATTCCACCATGCTCTTGATATCTTTTTCCGGAATCATGCTTTTTGTTGCATCCTTTTTTAATTGATCATCCCCGTTGACGGATGTAATCTCCTTTCCTCCTTCTACAATGTGAATAACTTCTGGGGGTGTTTCTCTTTGGGGTTGAACCTGACTCTGGAGAGTGGCTAGGGCTGCAACCATCTCTTCCATCCTTTTTGCCATTTGGGCGATCGTATCATCTTTCTCTTGAAGCTGCATCCTCATTACTTCCGGCTCCTCTCTTTCTGCGGTCACGAGAGCACCTTGTGAAGCCGACGAAGCTCGTGTTTCAACCATGTTAATTTCCGCATATTTATCATCCATGAACTCCGACGAGTCGACTTCATCTCCGAATTTTTCTTCTCTTTCTCTTGCTAATCGTTGAATATCAGTTCTTAGCTTTTCCATAGCATCTTCTAATGGTCTCTTCTGCACATCCTTGCAGTTGTCATGCGATAACTGTCAGGTTTCCTTCTCATGAGTCCTCTTCACTGCGGTAGCACTTTCTTCGGACTCAATTCTCCTGACGAGACTTTCCTTTTCAGGTTGTTTTAATCTTAATTGTCCGGTAGTGGGACGCCATACCATCCTTCTAGCAGTAGAAGGTCCAGGACAGGATGGTCTGTCAGCCAAATGCTGGAAGGTGGTATCCTCCCTAATTTGTAGTCCTGAAACAACGACAGGTGGACTAGCTTTCATTCTCTTATTTGTCTTTTCCGCAGCGATAGCAGGTTCTACCTCGCGGCCCAAGACGGGACTTGGGCGGCACCCGCCCCATCCTTCTTAAAATTTCTGACACAGGGCATTTTTCTTTCCTTGCTAACTTTTCTATCAGGGTTTGCAGTCGAGCAAATGGCGTAATTCTAGCCCTTTTCTTACGGCCATCGTTGTAATATGTGGGCTGAGGCAATGCAACGACGAATCTTACGGACGTTTTCCTCATCCTCTGCGGCGGAGAGGGATGGAACCTACTTCCTCCCAAAAGTGGTATGTATTCGAGCGGCGGTGTATATTCGGGCGAGTTCGGATTTCCTCCAGAAAGCAACTTCGGCGGCTACGGCTTCTCTAGCAATCTTTCTACTTCGTTACTCCTCCGAGTCCGGTGTCGTTGATGGAATTCTCGAGGTCGGACCCGATTTCAAAAACGGAAGGTCTTACAGGAAGATCTGTACCCTTCACAGTTTCATCACAGTTCTGAATTTCCTTCCCCTTTAGTCTGGCAGAAGCCGGGGTAGGTACAGAGACAACTAGACCGGTGGGAGTAGCAACAACAGTCCTTCTGCGAACAACAGTACTCCTCTCAGTTGGAATCTTTTGCAGAGGAGGGAATTCATGAGTTGACTTGAGGTTAAACTCAATCAACGGCTTCTCAGTTTCTGGTACTTTGTTTGCGAGTGAAAAGAGAGTGACGTCGGGGATTTTGATGTCGGCGTCCCCGAATCCTTGTCCGAATTGAATGATTCCATTATCAAGCAGTTCGTCTTTGAACACAGCCAGGTCCAGACCGTTGACGAAGGAGAAGATCAGTTTTGGGGCTTCCATTTCTGCAGGGCAGATTCCAAGTATTAGTCCCCGAATCGTGCTTCTTCTTGTCGTAAAACTTATGACGAAAAAGAAAGAGTCCGAACACATTTCCGTTTACCTTAGTGTATTTGTGGTATTAAAAGAAAATTTATTTAGATAATTGTTTTTCGAAAGGATTTGTTCGTTAGGACAGAGAATTATTAAAAGAAGAAGAGTTGTAGGAAGGGTAAAAGGAATTGATTAGGAACTGGAAAGGAAAAGAAAGTCTCGACCCGCCAGACCGCTCCTAAACTAATACCTATTGGGGGTCCACCCCACCTCAGAAATGAGGTAAAAGGATCTCGGAACCTCTCCGTTTAGGGGTGTCTAAACAATGGCTCCTAAATCCGAGAGAATGTTGGCTATACTTGCTCAAGGTAGAAATGAACATAGTATTCCAACGGAAGAAGGGTAGTTTGATCCACTAGGGACATGGATACACCACCGATTTTTGAAAGCGTGAATTATCTGATTAAAATGGAGAGAGGAATTTTTCCCCAGCGGAGTCGCCAGAAGTTGTCGGCATATTTTTAGTTTGAGTGTTGTATTTTTGAAAAGGGGTCGTCTACAGAAATTGTTGGCGAATGTTAGATTTTTAAATTTAATTTAAATATATATAATTTAGAAAGTAGCATTTGATTTTGAAAATAATTTTAAATTTGAAAATTTTAAGATATGAAATCAAACTGATCTCACATCCCAAATAGTTTATATAAATGAGCGCCGCACCATAAACCATGTATCTATCCCGAAGAATAGGCACACTGCTAGATGATGGGGCTCGATTAAATAAACTAAAAGATTTGTGACATCCGTTTGGTCTGCGAACCATTTTATTTGTCGACAAGTTCCCCTGCTTAATATGAAAAACATTAAACAGGGTTTATATTACCTGGGTTCTTAAAATTCCCTATAAGGGCAAGCCCCTATAGTTAATTACATCTTAAGTGACAGGAATCACCTAAGAAAACTCTCGATAATAATCAGTAGTTCGCTCTCAAGAATTTTAAAGTTTAAGTTTTCAAGGGATTGAATTTTGGAATTTCAATAGGGAATGGATCAAATTTGGAACATTTTATTTTGGGAATTCAAAGGAAGAAAGGTAGGATAAATCACAGATTCGAAGCGAATTTCGGTAATTTCCCGACTATCCTATTGTTTGGCTCGAATTTAGGAAAGTCCTAATGTTTATTTAATGTTTTGATCTTGCCAATTTTAATTAATTAGGACTTATATTCGTATGACATGATCATACAAATAGCCTCAAAGATATGAGGGTTTATGTCGTGTCGAACGACTACCTCGGAGTCCTAAGACCGGTTAGGGCTTAATTTGCAATGCAAATGCCTAACAAAAGGTTGAGGATTTATGTCGCACTAGTGCAAACTACCTCGAAGTCCTATGGTTTGGTTCTTTAATTCTAAGAAAATTTTACTCGATGCAGACTCGGGTTTTGCCGATGACGATGGCCGTGCCGCCCACCATGCTCCGAGCTCTTTGTTGTTGCAGAGGTTTAGTTTTAGAAGATCGTAATCAAAAGAGAAGAGAAGAGTTTGGTTTTAGAAATCTTAAAGTCCAAGTGTTTTTTATGTTTTAATTAAAACAAATCTTAAAGTTGATTATAACAACACCGGTTAAGATCCCACGTTGCCCATCCTTCGGGCATCGTTATTTTTATCGGATTCACTTAGTCCAGATGAATTTGCTAAACTCAACTAAATGAGTTCCACACTTTCATTTAGACAGTGGGAAATTCCGTTAGCAACACGTAGGTTACATCATCCGAGGTATTCTCGATCATCCAACAAGACGTTTTAATTTAGTTGTAGTTGTAGTTTAGTTGTTTTGTTTGTGATTAAATTTTGAGTTGTTTTATATTTTGAAATGTTGTGGCGGTGAATTTTATCTTGCAATGACTTTTAATTTAGTTTTGGTTTTGATTTTAGGGGCTATCCTAATTTTGTTTTAGTTTTGTCCTTAAGAAAATTATGGGACATTTATAATGACCAGAGGACCACTTAGACCAATTTTGGTGATTTTTGGAATTATATTATTTTTATTATAATTATTTTGAGTTTTGGAGTATTAATTAATTTAAAAATAAAATAAAGGTGGAAAAATGAATTTTATATTTTTCAAAAATCTCTCTGATATCAAGGAAACCAGAGAACCAATTTTCATAATTTTCTGATTTTTCTTTGATTTATTAGAATTATTTTAGTGGAAATGCTAGAAAATACATTTTTTTAATTTTAAAATTACCTTAGTGGCTTTAAAATTTAATATCTCATCATAGAGACTTAAGAAAAATATGGGGTTTGTTCCTAAATAATTAAAATTCAAAATGTGACATTTTGGTTAATTTTATTATTTTTGTGATTTTTATTATTTTTTAATTATTAAAAATATTAAAATAATGTAAAAAATCAACTTTTTTGGAAAATTACAATTTTATTTTTCTTAAGTTCCCCTGATATCAGAGAGGCTCAAAAACCAATTTGGTGAATTTTTGAAAAGTATTTTGAAAGTTATGAATTTTTGAAGTTTAAGTTCGGCTAAATGGCTTAATCAACCCATTTGATAGGGCTAACCAAGTCCAATCGACTTCAAACTTTTATGGTGGGTTCCTCTGATCCTAAAGGTCAGTGGAGAATTGATTTCAAGTTAATTTGATGTATGATTAGCTCTAATTAATTAAAGCTCCATTTTTGGTGTTTAAGCCAATTAGGGTTATTACAAGTGAGTTAACTCAAAAACCATTTTCCCTGTGGTCCTCTGGTCATAAGAAACATCACCAAATTTTCCTAGAATTTATTTCACAACATGCTAATTATTAGAATTAAAATACTCGAATAGTGACCTAGAATTGAAAAATCAATAACTCTTCATAGGGGTGGCCTCTTACTTTGGAAAATTCAGGGAATGTTCCCAAATTCAGAGGCTTCAAAAGCCCTATGGTCTCATACCATGGTGAATTGTATACATGCATGGAGAATTGAAAAAGTGCAAAGAGTAAATAAATAATTAAAAATAAAATACTTGATGAAATTAAATGATTTCTCTTCCACATTATTCTCCTCTGTTCATTGAGCAAGAGGGTATTTTTATTTTATTTTTCTGATTTTCCTACACAGAGTTATGCATTTTTGAAGTTTAGGGAATTAAATAAATAAGAAAATCCCTATTTTTCTACTTAAGTGACGCGGCGCCGACTCAACCTCGAGCAGCTCCGAACGCACACGCGTCGTCTTCCGATTCGGCGCCACCATCCGACTCGCCGCTCTAGGGCCCCGCGGTTCACGTACCATCGCGCTGTCCGGTTCAATCCAGACCGTCCGCTCGATACACGCTCGATCCGACGGCTCCCAGTCATTGTCTACGACTGGTGTGCACCCGTGACCGTCAACCTTCTAACCCCAATTTCTCACTCGATTCTTAACGGATTTTCGTGTTCTTATGCTCTATGGATTCGTCTTGAGGAGACGAACACATCCATATGGTAAACATGTATTGAAATTGACTCAAATTAAATAGAGAATCTCTGTAAGCTCGGGAAGAAGAGCGAGTCCATACCTTTGCTCGCAGAAGTGAAGCTTTGATCCGAGAGTTGTGTCACCTTCGATCGGGTCCAAGCAAGCTCCGCATGAAGTCCTCGGGCCGGTGAATTGTCCGAGTATGATTTCGACCACAGCCCGATTACAAAGCTTCGGAGTCCGGAACGGATGGGTGGCCCGGAGAGGGGGCTTTCACCTGGGAACTCCTTCTCTTGACCTTGTACAGGTGTGGGTGAGTTTAATTTGAATTTGGTGGAGAGTTGGGAGATGTCCCGTTTTGGGTGGAATTTTGGCCGAGAAATCGGGCTCGTTGGTGGGGATTAGGGCAAATTGTCACTGGGGATCAACTGCTCTAAGTGTGGAGAGTGGTCTGGAGCAATTTTGGCAGGGTTTCACTAAGGTCTGGTTCAGCACCTCTCATGGCCGAGAGGAGGTGAGGTTTAAATAGGAGAGGGTGGAGGGCCTCCTAGGGGGGTTTAAGGCTTGGGATCACCGCTTAGGTCAAGGGAAGAACAGCCCATGGTGGCCATTGGGCATGCGGCAGCTCAGCGAAGGGAGAATTGAATTTTTGGCTCCTCCCAAGGTCTCGGCCATGGTGTTTTCCGGCGGCCCGGTGGCCGGCCGGCTGTGCACCGGTCACCATCTTGTTCGTGTGGGTCGTGGTTGGGGTTTAGTGCAATCAATCGGCCATCGACATGTGTAAAGGAGTTTGATTTAAATGGAATGGGAGAAGGCTCATTTTGGCTTGGTTTGGGTCAACCCATGGAAATAGGCTTGGTGCACCTCCCCAAGACCTGATTTTGAGCCGAGGGAATCATTTAGGTCAGCTTAGAAGGATTGGTGAAGTCTCCATCCATGGTGAGGTGGCTAAGCATGGTTTAGTGTGTGACATGCTTAAGGTAAAAAACGGTTTAAAAGGGTTTAAGAAAGAGATCCCCTCTCTTGCCATTAATGGTTTGGTGAGGTGGAAAGTAGATTCCATGGCTCTCATGGCTCCCATGGGGCTCATGCATGGCTTCATGGCTCATCTTTGGCTTGGGAAAAGTTTGGTCAATTTCATGAAAAAGGCTTTAAAAATTTTGGTAATTTAGGGGTGATTTGATGGGATTTGGCATATGGCTTGATTTGGATTTATTTTATCATGGATTTAGAACTTAGGAGATGGTTTTATCAAATGGATGATGATAGAGGATTGTCATGTGGGCTTTGGGCCATTTGAAATTATTTTTGATGGGCTTTTAGGAAGGCTAAGGGGATGGGCCTTTAGGTTTAAGAATGAATTCATGGATGGGAATTTTGTAGAAGTTTGGACCAAATAATTGTTGGTTTTGGTTTAGGGATATGTCATGAGTGATTTGAAATGAATTTAGAGTGATTTGGGTTTGAATTGGGTTGGATTTGGGCCTCTTTGGTAAATGGGCCAATGTAGGCCAAATTAGGCTAACTTGGGCCAATGTTGGGCTAGGGTTGAAATTGATGTAAAATTAATATTGGGAAATGTTTATGGGAGTGTTTCAAAGAGGTTTTGACTTTGGTTGGGTTTTGATTTTGTGGTTTGGGCTTATTTGGGTTAGGTTTGGGTTTAGGTCAAAATTGGGCCTTTAAGGTCAAAAGTGAAATTGGATTCAAATGCCAATCAAATTGGGCTTGGATTTGGTCTAGATTGGTGTTGGGGATGTTGAATTGAAGTTTAGAATTGAATTGGACCAGAATTTGGGTCAATTGGGTAGGTTTGGTTTGACATTGGGTTCATTTGGGGTTAAAATGGGTCAAATTGGGGATTTTGATAAAAGTGGGGTAAAGTGGCAAAATTGGCCCATGATGTAGTTGAACAAAATGAAATTGGGAATATTTGAGATTTTCTGGAATTTTCTGGGAATTTTCTGAATTTTTGGATTTTTGGGTCAAGAGGGGCATTTTGGGTATTTCGAGGGTATTGGGGGTATTTTTGGAATTTTTGGTATTTTTAGCTATGAATGATCAATTTGAGTAATGTGGGAATGTTTGGGATTGGTTTTGAGGAATTTTGGGTATTTGGAGATTTTTTGAAAAATTTGGGTAATTTCAAGGGTTTTGGGTAAGCTAGGCGGGTGTAGGGTCCTAGGGGTCAAAAATTGAAAATTTAGAAAATTGAAGATTGGGTAAATGTAAGTGGAATGAAATCATTTTGGTTGAGCCATGAAGCCATATCAAGCCCACATGAGCCATGAAGGGACTCATTCGAGGCATTCATTATGTTGTTTCTAACCCTCTTACCGAGGGCTTAGGGGTTAAGGACCATCCATGCGAATCACCTTCATGAGTCGGGAGGTCAAGTTGGGTATGGGTGTGGTTTTAGGAGGTGTGTGAAAGTGTAGTGTATAAGTGTAGTGTGTGTGTAAGTCAACCCTCACCAGACCAGGCCACCTGTGAGCGGTCCTAAGGCCAAAGAATCCTATAGGAACTCATCCTTTAAACTTCCACATTTGATTTCAACCCTCTAGGTGATTAGGGGTCTACAATCAATTTTGTGGAGTTTGCAGGGAGTTAAGAAGTGGTTTGAATTTCTAGGTGGTGGGTCCCAATTCTAATCCTCTAGGATAGTCAAAGGAAAAGCCTAAGGCTAGATCCTAAGTACTAAAAAGAAGAAGAGAAGACCTCATCAAAAATGAGGTCAACAAGCTCCAATGGCCATTGGGCATGGGGCAGCTCAGCAGGTGGGAATTCCAAACTTTTGCTCCTCCCAAGGTCTTGGCCATGGTGTTTTCTGGTGGCTGTGGTGGCTGGCCGGCCAGGGTCAGGTCACCATCTTGACCAGTGAGGGCAGGGCTTGGCAATGGTGAAGTCAATTGGAGTTGGCCATGTGTAAAGAGGGTGAATTGAAATGGAATGGGGGAAGGCTATTTTTGGCTAAGTTTGGTCAAATACATGGGTTGGGCTAGGTGCACCCTCCAAGGGACTTTGGGTGCTGTGGGGAATCAGGTAAGTCAGCTGGTTTTGAGTGGAGAAGTCCCCATCCAAACATATTTAGATTAATTTTGGGTTAAGGGTAATCATAGTTAAGGCTAATGACCTTAATGGAATCTAGAAAGAGCTTCCTCCATTTTCCTAATGTGGTATGGTCACATGTCAAACCTTTCATGGCTCCACATGGGGCTTAAGGATGGCTTCATGGCTCTTATATGGCTTGGGAAAAGCTGGCTTGGTTTCATGGAAGTAGGTTTTAGGAATTTTGGTATTTTGGTGTGAAATTTGGATGGTTTATCATATGGCTTAGTTTAGAAAAGTTTTATTGTTGATTTTGAACTTAAGGATGATTTTAATTGAGTAAGGATGAGATGAGATTGTAATGTGGGCCTTA
Source organism: Papilionanthe hookeriana x Papilionanthe teres (assembly GCA_022702705.1). Lineage (NCBI taxonomy): Eukaryota > Viridiplantae > Streptophyta > Magnoliopsida > Asparagales > Orchidaceae > Papilionanthe > Papilionanthe hookeriana x Papilionanthe teres. The sequence continues at coordinate 150,701,869 of CM040423.1, forward strand.
GGATAGGTTTGGGCTTTTAAAATTTGGTAAAGGTGGGCTTTTAAAATGGCTTAAGGGAATGGGCTTTTATGTTTCAAAATGGGCTTTTAGATAAAAAAATTTGCAAAGGGCCATGCTAAATAAATGTTGTGTTTGGTTTAGGGATGTGTCATGAGTGATTTGAGATAAATTTGAGGTGATTTGGAATTGAATTGAGTCTAATTTGGGTCCCCTTGGTGATAGGGTCAAAATAGATCAAGATGGACTAACTTGGGCTAAGGTTGGGCTAATGTTGGGTTTGATGTAAAATCAATGTTGAGAAATGCTTAGGGGAATATTATGAAGAGTTTTCAACTTTGGTTGGGGTTCATTTTTGGGACATGGGCCCATTTGGGTTAGGTTTGGGTTTAGGTCCATTTAAGGGATTTTGGGTTTGGGTTGAATTTGAGTAAGGTTTGGGTTCAAATTTTGGGCAAACTATGTTAGTGTTTTGTTTATGGGGATGTTATGGAAGATTTAGAAAAGATTTGGGGCAAATTGGGGTTGAATTGGGTTGGTTTGGGCTAAGTTTGGGTTATGGGTCAAAATTGGGCTTTAAGCTTAAAAATGAAATTGGGCCCAAATGTTAATCAAATTGGGCTTGAATTTGGTCTAGATTGATATTGAGGATATTTAATTGAAGTTTAGAATTGAATTGGACCAAAATTGAGGTCAATTGGAAAGGTTTGGTTTGACATTGGGTTCATTTGGGTTTGACTTTTGGGCAAATTTGAGATTTTGGCAAAAGTGGGGTAAATTGACAAAATTTGCCCATAGTGTAGTTGAACAAAATGAAATTGAGAATATTTGGGATTTTCTGGAATTTTCTGGGAATTTTTGGAATTTTTGGATTTTTGGGTCAAGAGGGGTATTTTGGTAATTTGGAGGGTATTTGGGGTATTTTTGGAAATTTTGGTATTTTTGGTTATGGATGATCAATTTGAATGGTTGGGAATGTTCAAGGTTAATTTTGGGGAGTTTTGGGTGGTTTGGAAATTTTGGAGGTTCTGGGTAATTTTAAGGGCTCTTGGTAGGTTAGGTGGGTCCGGGGCCCCAGGGGTCAAAAATTGAAATTTTGGAAAAAAGAAGATTGATCAAATTTGAGTAGAATAGAATCATTTTGGTTGAGCCATGAAGCTATATTAAGCCCATATGAGCCATGAGAGGACTCATTTGAGGCATTCACTATGTTGTTCCTAACCCTCTTAACTAGGGGCTTAAGGGTTAAGGACCACCCATATGAACTACCTATATGAGTCAGAAAATCAAGTTGGGTGAAAGTGTGGGTTCTAGGATTTGGAATGTGTGTGTGAGAGTGTAGTGTATGTGTAAATCAGCCCTCACCAGACCAGGCCACCCAGGTTGATCTTAAGGCCAAAGAGTCCTATAGGGAGCTCATCCTTTAAACTTCCACATTTGATCTCAACCCTCTAGGTGAGTAGGGGTTTACAATCAAGCTTGCAGGGTTTGCAGGGAGTTAAGAAGTAGTTTGAATTTCTAAGTGGTGGATTCCATTTCTAGTCCTCTAGGATAGTCAAAGGAAAAGCCTAAGGCTAGATCCTAAGTACTAAAGAGGGAAAGAGAAGACCTCATCAAAAATGAGGTCAACATGATCCAGAGAGATGGTAGCTGAAGCTCTAGCGGAAGAACTGCCTTGGACCCGTACACAAGTGCATAAGGTGTAGATTGTGTCGGTGTTCTGACTGTCGTCCTGTTAGCCCATAAAGCTTCTAGCAATTTCTCGTGCCATCCTCTTTTTTTGTCGCCGAGCGTCTTCTTTAGAATTTGAACGAGCGTCTTGTTAAAGCATTTTGCCAAGCCATTTGCTTTGGGATAGTAGATTGTAGAGTATCTTCAATCTATCCCGTGTCTTCTAACGTAGTTTTTGATTTTCGTGCTTTTGAAGGCGGACCCATTTTCAAAAATGATCCTTCATGGCACACCGAAGCGATAGACACCTTGATTATTAAAAAACTGTAGAACTTGTTGTAATGTAACTTCTTGTAGCATAACTGCCTCTGCCCACTTAGAGAAGTAGTCTGTAGATGCGAGTATGAATTTGTGTCCTTTCGACGACGGAGGGTCTATCGGTACTACTATAACCTTGCCCCAACACTCGAATGGCCGCGAGGCAATCGTAGGGTGTAGAATATTTGGAGGTTGGTGCAAGACCACTCCGTGTACTTGGCATTGATGACATTTCTTTGCTTTGTCCGTGCAGTCTGTCATCATTGTCGGCCAGTAGTATCCGAGTCTTTTGATTTTCATCTTTATCTTTGGTCCCGACTGGTGATCTCCACACAATACATGTACTTCTTTGACGATTTTCTGTGCTTCTGCTCTATTGAGGCATCTGAGCCACATCTGATTGAAGGATCTTATGTACAGAACACTGTTAATTAAGGCATATGAGAGAGCTCTCTTTTGAATTTGATGCGCTGCTAACTTGTCTTCTAGTAATCTTCCAGTTTGCAAATATTCTATCAATAGCGGACGCCAATCTTCTGTATCATCATCCACTGTGGCTTCTATTTCTTCTTTTCCAATCTTTTGCAAGCTATCGAGATCGATTTGTGACAAAATCCTTGTACCATAATATCAATAGAATCTCTGGGTGAACAAGCCAATTCTTTAGCAAGTTTGGCTAAAGTGTCTGCGTGGGTATTGTCTGCTCGAGGGATCCTATAGAATATCACACTCGAAATTTGCTCGAGTAGTTTTATTGTGTTCTAATGGTATCTTTCTAATCTCGGTTTCAGAATTTTATACTGTCCAGCCACTTATTCAATGACGAGTTGTAAGTCACCATAAACGACAATGCTTGTTATTTCCATTAGTATTGCTAACACCAAACTGGTGATTAGAGCTTCTTTCTCTGCCTCATTTTTGGTACACGACTCTAACAAGTGATACGAGAATCTCAGCATCGTCTGATGATCACAGAAAAATATGTTAAGAAATTCATACATATTTTTGATGAAATTGCACTTTAAAGAAAGGTATTTTCTTTATTTTATTGCAGGAATGAAGATTTATTGGTGATAGAAGCAAAATGCATGAAATGGAGCAAATTTGGATCAAAAACGAAGAAATTCATGCAAATATAACTACTTCACCGACGACGAGATCGAGGCAGCTGACGGTGAGATCGTGAGGAGAAATTTCTGAAGGAATTATAACTACCTCGCCGACAGCGAGATCGCGCGGTTTGAAGACCTTCTAGAAGCCCTGCTGACGGCGAGGTCAATTACCGCCGACGGCGAGCTAGTTTAAAATGCATATACATTGAACCTGGACACTTTTTAAAGAGGTGTTTAAGCACCCCTTGGACCTTTGCTTACCTCTATAAATAAAGGCCGAATTCTAGAGTCTTTAGTGTGTGTTTTGAGTCTTCTGTGAGTCTATTTCTAGTGTCTTAAGTGTAGTTTGAATGAGTTTAGTAAGTTTATTCGTTTAATTGAGTACTATTTAGTTGCTGTACTAGAAGGAAAAGTTAAAGGAACTTCAAGGAGTCTGCTTGGGAAGGAAATTAAGATAAGTATCTTTGTTTATTGTTTTTAACTTTAAATGAAATCCATGCTTTGTTTTATTCTCATGCATTCTGAGTAGTTTTCTTAGTCTTTCTCCTTGTTTATGAAAATTATGTGGTTTGATGAAATTAAATAAAGACACTTAATATAATATAAATAAATTGTGATAATTTTTACTTAAAACTTAATTTACTTTCAATCTGGCCAATTGAGTAGTTAAAATATGTTGAATTATCAACTATAGTAAAAATTACATCCAATATTTAGGGAAATCAAAAGCCTTAGAAGGAGGGTGCAAATAAGTAAGGAAATATTAATTATCGGGCGTAGAATTGGATATTTTAGTGTGAAAGACTAAAATACTCAATTTGATCCTACTGTTTGAGAGCTGAAGTGTAGATGTTAGCCCTCAGGTGAGGGGAACGTGGGAGTTCTGAAGTGGCAACAGTATCCTCCCGACTCTAGCCGCAGATTCGCAATCAAACATAGGATTAGTCAATGTTCTTTGCACCTGGACCAAAGGGTAAAGAATAGGAATGCTCCTATTTGTCACAATACAATTTAAAAATTCTAATTAAATTCATCATTTCACTTAATTTTATCAAAAAAAGGAGAATGATACTTTTTCTGAATTAATTAAATCAACTTATTTCAAGCATTAGTTTACTTTAGTTTATTATAGTTACTTAGAATTTCTGTTCACTTTATTAAGTAATTCCTTTAAATTTAGTTGATAACAATTCTGTTAAAAACTTCCCTGTGGGATCGATAACCAGGACTCCACTAGAGCCCTGTATTACTTGATACGATACGTATACTTGCGTAGAATCCACATTATACATTAAAACATATTCCTATATTTAAAGCGGGATCAAGTTTTTGGTTCCGTGGCTATAAACATAAATTACATACATACAAAAAGTGGGTCAAGTTTTTGGCGCCGTTGCCGGGGAAGTAAAGAAATTATTTACTAAAGTAACGGACTAAGCTAAAAATTTATTTTAAAAATTGTATGCGAAAATTTGGAAACTAAAATTTAATACCTTACGATTCAGAATTAGAGCGTACAATTAAAAGAATTAGAAAACAAAAAAGAGAAATTATAAATTTAACGCAAATGGCAAATATTCCTAAAAATCAAAATAACAATCAACCAAGACCATTACGAGATTATGCCAACCCTACATTAGATGAAATTCATTTAACTATTAAAAACCCTGATGTAGCTGCTAATTCATTCGAACTTAAACCTGCAATTATCCAAATGGTACAAAACAATCAATTTAGTGGTTCACCTACTGAAGATCCTAACTTACATCTTGCTAGTTGTTTAGAACTATGTGCTACTTTTAAATATGAAGGAGTATCTAACGATGCTATTAGACTTAGACTTTTCCCTTTTTCTTTAAGGGATAAGGCTAAAATGTGGTTAAGTTCGTTAGCACCTGAATCTATTAAAACTTGGGGAGAATTATCACAAAAATTTCTATCCAAATATTTTCCACCATCTAAAACTGCTAAGCTTAGAAACGATATAACTTCTTTTAGTCAGTTTGATGGAGAGTCAAAATATGAATCTTGGGAGAGATTTAAAGAACTTCTTAGGAAATGCCCACATCATGCTTTAACAGATTGGTTAATTATTCAAACTTTCTTGGATTAGTAGGATCTTTAAGATCAATCATCGATGCTGCTGCTGGAGGATCATTAATGTCAAAACCATTTGATGAAGCCTATGCACTAATTGAAGAAATGGTAACTAATAATTTTCAATGGCCTGCTGATAGATTAAATCCGAAAAAAATAGCTAGTATTCATGAAAATGATGCACTATCTATGTTAGCTTCACAAATTGCTGCTATATCTAAAAAATTAGATCAATTTGGAATGAATTACTCTCCAACTATATTAGAAGAAATTTCATCTGGACAACTTATAGAATCCCAATCTCAATATGAAACAATTAATGCAATTAACAACATGCCCAATAATCATTATGCAAATTATTATAATCCTGGATGGAAAAATCATCCTAATTTTAATTGGAACAATAATACAACTAATCAACCATGGATGAATAATATGACACAACAATCGTGAAATCCATCTAATCAAGGAAATCCTAATTATAAAACCAATTATCCACCTGGATTTAATAATAATAACCCTCAATTTAAAGATAAGAAATTATCTGTAGAAAAATTAATATTAAATATGGGTCAACATCTACAAAATTAAGGAAATCAATTATAAATACAAGGAAATCAATTACAAAATCAAGGAACATCTATCAAAAATATTGAAACTCAACTTGGACATATCGCTACTACACTTAATAATAGAATACCTGGAACATTTCCTAGTAATGTGAAAATAAATCCTAAAGACAAGGGAAATGAACAAATTAAAGCGATACAATTACGAAGTGGAAAAGAATTAGAACCTCAAATTCGTAAAGAACTTGAAAGTCAAAAAGAGGAAGTGGAAATTGAAAAGGAAAAGAATCAACGAGATCTAAATTTAGAAAATCCTTTAATACCTATGAAAATTTCGTTGAAAAACCTCCACCACCATTTCCTCAACGACTAATTCAACATAAAAAAGACAAACAATTTGCTAAATTCCTTGAAATTCTAAAGAAATTAACGATAAATATTCCTTTCGTAGAAGCTTTAGAATCGTATGCCAAACTATGTAAAATTCATGAAAGATATTTTAAATAAAAAAAGAAAATTTACCGATAATGAAATGGTTGCACTTAGTGAAGAGTGTAGTGCTATTATTCGAAAAACTTCCCGAAAAATTTAAAGATCCCGGTAGTTTCACTATACCTCGCGCTATCGGAGAAAAATTTTATGGAAAAGCTTTGTGTAACTTAGGAGCAAGCATCAATCTAATGCCTCTATCAATTTTTAAGAGATTAGGATCGGGAGAAATTTCACCTACTTCAGTAACTCTTCGCTTAGTCGATCGTTCGTTACATATCCTAAAGGAGTTATTGAAGATGTATTAGTAAAAGTGGATAAATTTATCTTCCCTGTAGATTTTATTGTTCTAGATATGGAAGAAGATAAAGAAATTACTATCATTTTAGGAAGACCATTTTTAGCCACTAGAAAAGCTATGATCGATGTTCAGAAAGGAGAATTAACTATGAGAGTAAATGATCAAAAAGTAACTTTTAATATTGCTAAATCAATGAAATATCCTGCGCTAGAAAAATATGATGAGTGTTTTCGAATGGAAGTACTCGATCAATTACAAAAAGAACATTTTAAGGAATATTATGAAGAAAAATTAGAAAAGGAAAATATTGAATTAATTGAAAAATCCGATATAAATGAAAAATTAGATTATATTTAAGAGAAATATGAATTTTTGATAATGGAATAGAAGTATTTATGGATGATTTCTCTGTATTCGGAATAACATTTGACACATGCTTAAATAATCTTGAAAAGGTATTTGAAGTATGTGAGAAAACTAATTTAGTTCTAAATTGGGAGAAATGTCAATTTATGGTTACAGGCGGCATTGTATTAGGGCATAAAATTTCAGAAAAATGCATGGAAGTAGACCCTGCAAAAATTCAAGTAATAACTAAATTACCACCTCCAACTACGGTAAAAGGGGTAAGAAGTTTTCTTGGACATGCTGGATTCTACAGTGCGCTATATTAAAGATTTTTCAAAAATTACTAAACCTCTATGCCAACTTCTTGAAAAGGACAAGAAATTTGAATTTACAACTGAATGCCCGAATGCTTTTGAATTATTAAAAGATAAATTAATTACAAGCACCTATAATAGTTTCACCTAACTCGGAGAAATCATTTGAACTTATGTGTGATGCTAGTGATTATGCTATAGGAGCGAGTTCTTGGGCAAAGATATGATAAGATTTTCAAAGTTATATATTATGCTAGTAAAACTCTAAATAATGTTTAAATAAATTATACGATTATTGAAAGAGAATTATTAGCAGTTGTATATGCTTTTAATAAATTTAGGCATTATCTAATAGGAACTAAATGTATTGTACATACTGATCACTCTGCTATAAAATATTTAATACAAAAAAAAGAGACTAAACCAAGATTAATCAGATGGATATTACTAATGCAAGAATTTGATTTTGAGATAGTTAACAAAAAGGGAACTGATAATCAAATTGCTGATCATTTATCAAGATTAGAAAATCCTAGATTATCTGATACTGATAATGAAATTTTAGACAGTTTTCCTGATGAACAACTATATAATATAAATGAGTGGAAAATACCTTGGTATGCAGACATAGTAAATTATATTGTAAGTAATATTTTACCACCTATGTTAACTTTGCAACAACAGAAAAAATTCATTCACGATACTAAATCATACTTTTGGGATGAACCATACTTATATAAGCAATGTAAGGATCTAATTATTAGAAGATGTGTACCTTATGAAGAAATTGAACCAATTATTCAAAAATGTCATGATTCTGATTTTGGAGGGCATTTTGGGACAGATAAAACTGCATATAAAATTCTACAATCTGGATTCTACTGGCCTACTCTATTTAGAGATGTATATAGATATATCAAAACTTGCGATAAATGCCAAAGAATAGGAAACATTTCAAGAAAAAATGAAATGCCTCTAAATTTTATATTAGAAGTTGAAATTTTTGATGTTTGGGGATTAGATTTTATGGGACCTTTTATTCCGTCATTTGGAAACTCATATATATTAGTAGCTTGTTGATTATGTTTCCAAATGGATTGAAGCAAAAGCTTTATCTAGGTGTGATGCTAAAAGTGTTTCAAAATTTTTAATGAAAAATATTTTTACTAGATTTGGAATGCCGAGAGTGATTATCACTGACGGAGGAACTCATTTTAGAAACAAATACATTCACAAACTAGTGGAAAAGTATAATATTATGCATAAGATATCGATCGCTTATCATCCACAAACTAGTGGATTAGTCGAAGTTTCTAATCGAGAGATTAAACATATATTAGAAAAGTCCGTAAACCCTAACGAGTCGATCGGTCTATAAGACTAGACAACTCGCATTATGGGCATACAGAATCGCTTATAAAACTCCGATTGGAATGACTCCTTATAGAGCTTATATATGGAAAAACTTGCCACTTACCAGTCAAATTAGAACATAAAGCATATTGGGCGATTAAAGAATTTAATTATAATATGAAAGAAGCTGGTGAGAAGAGATTGTTGCAATTAAATGAATTGGAAGAATTAAGGAATGAATCATATGATAATGATAGGATTTATAAAGAAAGAATGAAATTATGGCATGATCGGAAGATTAATCAGAGAAATTTTGAACCAGGACAAGAAGTTTTGCTTTATAATACTAGATTGAAATTATTTCCTGGGAAATTAAAATCTCGATGGTTAGGACCTTTCACTGTAACTCAAATATTTTCATATGGAACTATAGAAATTGAAGATCCAAAAACAGGACATAGATTTAAAGTAAATGGACATAGATTAAAACCATATTTCGAAAATAGACGACCAAATTTTAAAGAGGTTCTAATGCTTAGTCAACCTGAACACTAACTGAACTAGGTCGGGCTGACGACGTTAAACCAAGCGCTTTATGGGAGGCAACCCATAGTAATCTTTTATTTTTTTATATATTTACATATTAGTGAATCTATATTATTAAAATAAATCTTACTACTCAAATTCTTATTTAGAATCATCACAAAAATTGAACTTATTATATGAGATCAGAAAATATTCAGACCAGAGCGAAAACGGGCGATTTTTACGAATCTCGCCGACAGCGAGCTCGAGTAACTAAGTCGCCGACGGCGAGGTAGTTTAAAATTTGGTTTCTTAAAGATTTTTCGTGCGGTTTTGGACGAATCTAAGCCATTCCTTCGTAATAAATTATTCCAAATCCGATTTTACACCATTTTCTTCCTTAGGAACGACTAGAGACCAATCCATTTCATCCAAAATGGCCTCAAAATTCCTAGAAACCACAAAAACTGAAGTTTTCAACTGGCGAAAATTTGTTAGTTCGGATGCACAACGAATCTTCAACAAAGGCTTGATGAAGAAAAGACTTATCAAAGAAAGAGGATTCGTCAATAGAGGAGTAGAGAATGCTACTACAAAAATCGAAGAAATGATCGCACAACGGCATTGGGAGGTATTTTGTTATACAACTTCCGCTGTAGTTATACCAGTAGTCAAAGAGTTTTACTCTAATTTACATGCGATCAACCATGGAAATGTGTACGTCAGAGGAAGATGGGTAACATTTACTCCTGCAAGGGTAAATGAATTGTTTTCTATAGAAAATACCTCTGTTTGTCACTATTCCAACTTTGTGCCTTCAAGATATAATATGAACGAGATCTATAGATATCTGACTGATGAACCGGATGATTGGGAGTTACGACAAGACGGGTATGTTAGTTCTTCTGCATCACTTCTAAACCCTGTCTCGAAGCACTGGCATTTCTTTATATCATCAAAATTATTACTTACCATGAGAGTAAATAAAGTTTCAAAGGAATGCGCTATTTTAAACTATTGTATTCAAATTGGATTACCTATCGATGTCGGATCAATAATAAGTAAAGTTCGCATCGGGATTAATCGTGCATGGGTCGCTGCATGGACTTGGACACCCATCTACTATATTTGCTTTATGCAGTTAGTACCAAGTTTCTTATGAGGCTTGGGAAAAAGTACTTTTACCATGGAAACCCCTGGATCCTACTGATATGTTTCCTACTTTGGATAACAATGATGAGATCACCGTTATTTCTGACAGATCATCACAGAACAATCCTTTAGCAAGACCTATTACTGATAAGACTAATTTTATTCTGAAAAAGATTAAAGGATTGGAGAAAGAATTGCAAAATGTGATGAATTCCATCGACAATATCTCCGATATGTTTCGATCATATCGATTGGAAAATGAAGGAGCACTTTAATCATACTCGGACATCCTGAGGCTAGTTTTATTCATCTACTAAGACAGAAAGGATGGATTAATGAAGAATCTACTCGCAGAATTCCCTTTCGGACCTTTCTACAATTTATTTCGTGCACTCGCGTCGCATCGGGAATATCGCAGAAGATATTAGTTCGTACACGGAATAGTAGGAAGGATTTATATGTTTATGTTATATTTGTATGTGTGAGTGTTTGTTTTGGAGTTTAAGTTTTATTATGAGTCGAACTTTAGATTTGATAAGATTTTATATAAATTGTTATGTCTCAGCATTTAGAGTGTTGTGGTTTGGATCGCGATGCCGAGTGGTATGGATTTGAACAATTAATTTAAGTATGTGTGAAGTTGTTAGTGTGAAATTTGTAAGTTTGATGGATTTCATTTATAAAGATATTTTGTTTGTTTTGTGTGAATTTTTGTAAGCATAGTACCTAATCTTCTTATTAATATTCAAATTAAGTGATCGGAAGATTGATTAATGGCAATTCGAGGTTGAAAATGATTGACGAAATTCAAAAATTGAATTTTTTAGGACCTCGCCGACGGTGAGAATTATCTCGCCGACAGCGAGAAAACCCGCTGACAGTGAGACCGAGCTCGCCGACTGCTGATTCAAAAACTTTTTCCCGACGGCGAGAAAAATCTCGCTGACAGCGAGAACGCGAAAAGACCTATATTTGACCGGTCAACCGACACTATTCATCATCCCCTTCCTAAAATTTTCGAAAAACTGACCTAGGGCTTGAGAGATCTTGGATTTGAGGCGATTTCAACACTTTTTGACACCGGATTTCATCTTCCCTTGGTAAGAGCTTCACTCCTATGCAAAAATTTTTGATTTTCACCTTTGATTTCTTCTACATTGGAATATTTTGAAAAATTTTGAAATGTGAAGAAAATACTTGGAAGAATTTCATAAAAATCGATTTAAATGGATTTTAGTTGTTGTGGGAAGCCTTTTTAGTAATATTTTAGAGTTTAGTTAAAAATTTTGTAAATTTCACAGATCGAGAAATGGCTCCACGACAAAAGCGAAGATTAGATTTTGATGAAACTCGATTCATTAATGCGAGAGCACAAACACGATATTTTCAAAATATTCAAGCAAGAAAGTGCATACAAGATCGAGTTTTCAAGAATCCAGGAGGAGAAGTAGAGCGAGTTATAAAGGAGCGAGGATGGGAAAACTTCTGTTTCGTTACCAACAGAGCAGCTGTAGAAGTTGTGAAGGAATTTTATACAAACTTAACACAGGCTGAAGATGCACCGGTTAGAGTTAGAGGATTTTTCGTAGATTTCAAAGACTCGCTAGAATAAACGCATATTATGAAGTTCAAGACACCTGGAGCGAATATGAAACTTTTGGAACTATGGAAGGACCACTCGGAATAGGTGATCGACTTTCTCACCGATGGGAAAGGAGTCCGGAAGATAAAGCAACGAGAACGGGTAAACTTCCCTCTTTCTATGCTAAATGCAACATCAAAAGCCCGGCATTATTTTATTTGCTCTACTTTGTTACCTACCTACCACCATAGTGAGGTAACAAGAGATGAAAGTGCTTCGAATTTCGTATTCGTAACTGTAAGAGTATTAATGTGGGAAATGTTATATATAAAAACATATTAACTACTCGCTAGAAATGAAAGTGGAGGAGGATTAGGACATCCTGGTCTTATCTATGCACTTTGCCAATTATCTGGGGTAGAGGCAAGAGATGATGAGGAATGGATAAAGCCTATGAAACCCCTAACTCAGGCTAATATAAAGAAATATGAATCCCACGAAGGATGGAGATCTGGGACAAGGGATTATGTACCTTCTTCAAGTAGAGATATACCCTCTACTAGTTATGAACCACCCCTCGCACACTACTCCTACCCTTCAAGGTCCGATGAATGAATTAACCCCGAGTAGAAAGAGTTTTGAGTTATTTGGAGAAAATATGGAAAGAAGATTCGAGCATATAGATCAAAGAATCGGAGGCTTGGAGAGAATACACGATTATGATAACGAATATCTCCGACGACATTCGGAGTACGAGATTGCATACTATGAAGCCGAACGTCGATATAGGAGTGGTGATTTAGATGTTGTCTTTCCCGAGTGCCCCGATATTCACAAGCACTGAGCCTTCTCAGCTTGGAGATCAGGGTGATGATATAGCTTGGGATTTTGATGCAGAGGATTAGAGCTTTTGTTTAGTTATTTGGTTTGTTTTAGATTTGTTGTTATGTTGAGAAACTTTATTATTTTAGATGTGATTATTTCGTACTTTCTGTAGACTATGGACTTAGTATATTTTGTTTGTTTGATTGAGCTATGATGTTATATTTCTTATGTGTGTTAAATTAGTTGCAAATTTTTATATATATAGGATGTTAGTTTTTCTTTAATGTATTATTGTAAATGTATGTGTAGTAACAAATTAAGTTTTCTATGTTATGTTCGATACTTATTTTAAAAATTTTCATCCCCGCACTTTCTTTTTAAATATTATATATGGAAGAATACTAACAGACAGATGCTCTGTAAGTAATGAAAAAGCTCGCAAAAATTTCAAAGAAAAGAAATACCTAAAGCTCAAAGGTATGATGAATTTTATTTATATACTTTCCCTTTTCACTATATAGTATAGATAGAAAAATTTAAGTTTGGGGGAAGGTAAAAATACAAATTTAATTATTAAATTGTTCTCAAATTCTATTTTCAAAAGTTATTAAATGATTTTCAATAGTAATTTTCAATTCAATAAATATGAGTTGCTTTATTTAATTATTATATAAGTTAAAGAAAATACTTCTAGTAATTCAATTAAATTAATATAAGAAGATATTTGGTTAAAAGGAATAAGAATATAAGTAGATTATTTAAAGTAAGGGAAACTATATTCTAAAAATTGGAAATTCTTAAGTATATAGATGAAAAAGAAAGGATAGAAACTTAATGAAGTAAAAATTATGAAATATATATAAGCAAAGAAGTATTTTAAGTTTCAAATTTAGGAAGAGAAATTGAAGTTCAAAATTATTAACAGGCTTTCCAGATACAGTAATCCTCACTTGAAAAAGAAAAAAAAACAAAAAAAAGAAAAGAAAAGAAAAGAAAAGAAAAATATAAGTGAGGAGAAGCTTGAGGAGATGCCTTATCAAAAATTGGCTTCAATGGATTCAACCTAAAGGGTAGAACTTAACTATATTTCTAAACTTATATTTATGGATTGGTATTTTACTAAATAGAGTTTTCTTGAATTTCCTATCATCTAAATATCTTAAGTAATTTATTAATTTTTAATATTGTCTTTCCCGAAATAAATAGAAAGCTAGAAATCTTAGACCTAATAACTAAATAATCTTATCTCTATAAAATTAATTGAAATTACTTAGAAATATTTCTTTTTAACTTTATTATAATGTTATTTAAAATTAATTCATATATTATTTGAGTTGAAAAATTTTATTATAGAAATCATTATTTTTATTTAGTATTAAAATTACTTGAGGACAAGTAATAATTAAGTTTGGGGGATTTTGATCACAGAAAAATATGTTAAGAAATTCATTCCTATTTTTGATAAAATTGCACTTTAAAGAAAGGTATTTTCTTTATTTTATCATGCAGAATGAAAATTTATTGGTGATAGAAGCAAAATGCATGAAATGGAGCAAATTTGGATCAAAAAGGAAGAAATTCATGCAAATATAACTACTTCGCCGACGGCGAGATCGAGGCCGCCGACGGCGAGATCGCGAGGAGAAATTTCCGAAGGAATTATAACTACCTCGCCGACAGCCGAGCCCGAGCCCGCCGACAGCCGAGATCGTGCGGCTTGAAGACCTTCTAGAAGCCCCGCCGACGGCGAGGTCGTTTCCCGCCGACAGCCGAGCTAGTTCAAAATGCATATACATCGAACCCGGACACTTTTCGAAGAGGTGTTTAAGCACCCCTTGGACCTTCGCTTACCTCTATAAATAGAGGCCGAATTCTAAAGTCTTTAGTGTGTCTTTTCGAGTCTTCCGTGAGTCTATTTCTAGTGTCTTAAGTGTAGTTTCGAGTGAGTTTAGTGAGTTTATTCGTTTAATCGAGTACTATTTAGTTGTCGTACTAGAAGGAAAAGTCAAAGGAACTTCAAGGAGTCCGTTTGGGAAGGAAATTAAGATAAGTATCTTTGTTTATTGTTTTTAACTTTAAATGAAATTCATGCTTTGCTTTATTCTCATGCATTCTCGAGTAGTTTTCTTAGTCTTTCTCCTCGTTTATGAAAATTATGTGGTTTGATGAAATTAAATAAAGGCACTTAATATAATATAAATAAATTGTGATAATTTTTACTTAAAACTTAATTTACTTTCAATCTGGCCAACTGAGTAGTTAAAATATGTTGAATTATCAACTATAGTAAAAATTACATCAAATATTTAGGGAAATCAAAAGCCTTAGAAGGATGGTGCAAATAAATAGGGAAATATTAATTATCGGGCGTAGAATTGGATATTTTAGTGTGACAAACTAAAATACTCAATTCGATCCTACCGTTTCGAGAGCCGAAGTGTAGATGTTAGCCCTCGTGTGAGGGGAACGTGGAGCTCAAGTGGCAGCCAAGATCCTCCCGACTCTAACTGCAGTTCAGCAATAAAACATAGGATTAGTCAATGTTCTTTGCACTTGACTAAAGGGTAAAGAATAGGAATGCTCCTATTTGTCACAATACAAATTAAAAATTCTAATTAAATTCATCATTTCACTTAATTTTCTAAAAACAAGGAGAAGGATACTTTTTCGAATTAATTAAATCAACTTATTTCAAGCATTAGTTTACTTTAGTTTATTATAGTTACTTAGAATTTCGTTCACTTTATTAAGTAATTCCTTTAAATTTAGCCGATAACAATTATGTTAAAAACTTCTCTGTGGGATCGATAACCAGGACTCCACTAGAGCCCTGTATTACTTGATACGATACGTATACTTGCGTAGAATCCACATTATACATTAAAACATATTCCTATTTTTAAAGCGGGATTAAGTTTTTGGTTTCGTGGCTATAAACATAAATTACATACATACAAAAAGTGGGTCACCTGATATGGAGTCAAGAAGATTAAAACAATTCCTGCTTTGCTTGTTATCACTGTCTGTTGTCCTTTACCTCTTCAGGCTGATGATGCTCCGTCGAAGTACATTTCCCAACATCTGGCACTAGGCTATTGTATTTATAGTATATGTTTGTCTGGTAGTTTGTCATTGAGCGGGGGCCCAGCTAGCAGTTGGTGCGCTGCGAGAAAATCTGCGAGAATCTGTCCTATGATAGCGTGAAGAAGCATAAAAGTTATGTCAAATTGTAATAGTATCATTGACCACCTTGCTAAACTTCCGAATAGTGTTGGTCTGGTCATCAAATATTGCAATGGATTAACTTTCGAGATCAAGTTGACCTTATGAGAAAGCATGTAGTGTCTGAGCTTTTGAGTGGCAAAAACCAAAGCTAGACAATGTTTCTCAATAGGAGGATATTTTATTTCTGCTGGTATTAGACGCCGACTAAGGTAGTAGAGTGCATTCTCTCTACCCTCATCATTGACTTGGGCAAGTAATGCCCCGAGGGACTCGTCTAAAGTCGTAGTATAAAGTATCAGTAGTTTACCCGGCATAGGGGCTACCAAAAAAAAAGGTGTCGTTAGATATCATTTAATGTCTTTGAAAGTTTATTGACACAGCTCTCCCCAAACGAATGTGACATCCTTTCGAAGTAGGTTGAAAAAGGGTTGACACCTTCCTAATAGATTAGATATGAAGCGTCTCAGATATGCCAGTTTTCCTTGAAAAGAACGTAATTGTTTCAAGGTTCTTGGTGGACGAATTTCTAATATCACTTTAATCTTTTCTATGTCGATTTCGATTCCCTGATGACTGACAACAAATCCTAGAAATTTCCCGTAGGTAACACCAAAAGCGCACTTTAAGGGATTCATCTTTAGATTGTATTGCCATAATCTTTCAAATATGATCCTCAAATCATTTAGATTATTTTCCTTTACTTTGCTCTTGATGACCAAATCATCCATGTAGCATTTCACTTGGGTGTGAATAAGGTCATCAAAGATTTTTGTCATTGCTCTTTGGTATATTGCTCCTGCATTCTTTAAACCGAATGACATCACGGTGTAGCAGTAAATCCCGATTGGAGTTCTGAATGCTTTAAGCGTTGAATCCTCTAGAGCCATCTTGATTTTATTGTAACATGACGATCCATCCATGAAGAAGAAAATTTCGTGTGACGATGCAATGTCCATATTAATTCCGGTATTGGCAATGAGAATTCGTCTTCTGGACAAGCTTTATTCAAATCCCTGAAGTTGACACACACTCGAATTTGTCCTTTATTCTTCTTTACTAGCACGACGTTGGCTAACCATGTCGAATATTGTTCTTCTCAGATAAATTTAGCATTTGTTAATTTCTTTATTTCTTCTGTAACTTCTTGTTTTATTTCGAGGCGCATTCTTCTGGGAGCCTGATTTACTGGCGTCATATTTTGATCCACTCTTAGTCGGTGAACTGCAATCTCTGGGGATAGTTCAGGCATTTCGTCGTAGCTCCAAGCAAAGCAGTCTTTGAATTCTGACAGTAACTTGACCAAGTCTGTAACCTCTTCTTCGTTGAGCAAAAAACTTATGAAAGTAGGTCGGGGTTGCTCCTCAGTCCTAATATTGTTTTCTTTTAATTCGTCCACAATTGATTTGATTTCTTCATCGAACTCCAGCTGAGCCTCTCCTATTGGTTGATCTTTGTATTCATCTTGGATGTCCAGGCAATCTTCTTCTGCCTGACTAGTAACAACCATGTAAAAACCCGAGTCATCGACAAGTCCGATCGTACAGAACCCAAGGCCTTCTTTCAAGTTAAGTTTCTTTCCTTTTGTATTCCATAATTTTATGAACGATTGTAACTTATCTTTTGGCATTTTCTTTGGTACATATCATTGTTGAATTAACTTTTGTACACATGGTGAAAAGTAACCAAAAAGTAATTCCATCAATTCATTAGAATCGTTTTCTTCGAGAATTGCACAAGGTTTAGAAGTAGAAGGAGAAGCTTTATAAAACTTGATCGGTTAGAAACCATCATTATGAACTTCCTTGACTTCCATACTCTCGATCTTTTGAGGATGGATCGGAGTTAGAGTCATGGCTTGAACATAATGATTAGTCCGATCATACATTGATTCACATTCATCCCTTTCTGTGTCATCTGTAGAGATCTTGAACTATGGCTTTTTCTGACTTATCATCATTGTTTCTTTATCTTCTATGAGGGAAAAAAATCAGGTCATTAGAAGTGTACTCATATATTGTAGAGGCATCAGTCCCAATTTGTATGGAAGGGGTGGTTATGTCAATCAAGGAAGACATAAATCAGACAGCTAATTTAGGAGTTTTCTATAATTAGAAACTTCTTTATTTAAATTATTTCTATTGTCTTTATTCTGATTTGTTTCCTTTTTAGTTGAATATTTAGATTAGGAATATGTATT
The DNA here is from genome assembly GCA_022702705.1 of Papilionanthe hookeriana x Papilionanthe teres. Classification (NCBI taxonomy): domain Eukaryota; kingdom Viridiplantae; phylum Streptophyta; class Magnoliopsida; order Asparagales; family Orchidaceae; genus Papilionanthe; species Papilionanthe hookeriana x Papilionanthe teres. The sequence continues at coordinate 150,719,944 of CM040423.1, forward strand.
ACTAAGTTACCTAAAATATATTACGCACTTTATTTTATACCAAAAATAGATTGTAAGATTATTATTTAATGGAATGAAAACAAAGTGAGAATGCATCGAGCCTATTCAAGATTCGACCTATTTTTCTTAGAACTTTGACATGGTATCAGAGTCAATTTTTTGTTCTAACCAGAGATAATCGTTGAAGGACTGTCAAGACTCCCTTCCCTTCCTTTGCCTTGATTCTCTCTTTTCTGCTCGTCGTCTCATTATTTGTTTGCTTGCGTCGTCTTTGTTTTAATTCGTCTTTCTCTTTGACTTGGCCAGTCTCGATAGAGCCTCAGTGGCTCCTGCCTTTGACATGGTATCAGAATACTCGAGCTTCTACTCTTTCATCTAATTAATTCAATCTCTTACATAACCCATCCATCTGTGATTGATATCTACACATTCGATTTTGATTGCCTGCCTTGGAGTCGAGATATGTCTAGATTTCAGGAAGAGTTATGATCTGGTTATCCTTTAATGCGGTGTTGAAATAGATTTCACAAATCCAGGCTTGAGCAACTTAAATGATTTCAATATTGTCCTTTTGACTTCCTTACTCCTTGATAAGTATTGATGGGGAAGAAGATGAATAAGAAGGCTCCAAACCCTTGTAAAGCTCAGAACCTGATTTCTGTGGGATCCTAAAAATTTTGGTTCATGATGAATCTGGTGGTGACGGGGATAAAGATAAGAAGGCTTCGTTCGCTACTGATATCCTTCGTTAGCCATTGATGTTTTTGCGGCATCTTCGACTGCTTCTTCTGTTGCTTCATCCGCTTAGACTTCGGCTTCTTCGTCTCACTCAAGGATTGAATGCTTCGACACTCCTTCCTAGACTGACAGCTTCGGCTTTGACACTTCTTCCTAGACTGACGGCTTCAGCTTCGGCAAACCATAGATCTTCAGCTTCGGCAATCTCGGCTTCAACATTCACGACTTCGGTACTCGCAGCTTTGGCACTCTCAGCTTCGGCACTCTCGGCTTCGACATCTCGGCTTCAACACTTTTGGCATGATGATCAGGGAACAAATTGTTCTGGTCATCGAAAGAAGAATCAATAGCATTTGGATTGTATAACAGGACGCAGATCCTACTTGTGAGCTATGATCGGTAGCATTTGGAGCAGGACGCAGATCCTACTTGTAGGCTATGATCGATAACATTTGGATCATTTAACTGGATCCTATTTGTGGGCTATGATCGATAACATTTGGATCACGTAACTGGAAGCAGATCCTTCTTGTGGCTATGATTTGAATTTCATGACAACAATGATAAATAATTTCTTGCTATTCTTTGCTCAAATTATGTTATGGTTCAGAAGTTGCCTTTGAGGCATTGACACTTTCGGCTTGGGCACTCACGTCTTGATGATTTTTAGTCCCGACAAAATTTATTGTTAGCAAATTAATGCTTCTTGATCAGTCAACATTAATTTGAGAGGAGATATCAATCTGGAAAATCTGAAATCAGACAGTTAATTTAGGAGTTTTCTATAATTAGGAGCTTTCTTATTTAAATTATTTCGAATGTCTTTATTCTGATTTATTTCCATTTTAGCTGAATATTTAGATTAAAAATATGTATTACTAAGTTACCTAAAATAAATTATATAAAATATTTCGTACCTAAAATAGATTGTAAGATTATTATTTAATGAAATGAAAGCAAATGAAAAATGTATCGAGCCTATTCAGGTTTAAGAGCCAAATTTTTACCCTAACGACCAGTAGACATTGGAGGACGGTCAATAATTTCTTCCCGTCAGCCTTCTTACAGGGAAGGAGGAAGTATTTCTTTTCCTTATTTCCCCTCCGCCTTGAAATCGTTCGGAGGGATCTTCATCTGCCGTCAACTGCATTCTCAGCGATGTCTTCGATCTTCGACTGCGCCATCATTCGAATACTTCGTTTGGACTGCTCAACCGCTCCGTTCGGATAGGTCGTCTGCTTCGTCTAAACCCTCCTCTGCTTCGTCTGTACTGCTTCGACGGCTTCATCTGACTACTCGCCCGCTCGTCTACTCACCTAGATTGCTTCGCCTGCTCGCTTGGTTCGCTCGACCGAGCTATTCGGTCATCTGGATTGCTTCTTCTGGTTCAACTGCTTCGCTTAATCGTCTGCCTCGACTGTTCGGTCGATTAATTTCTTTGTTAGTTCTGTCTACTACGCTCGCTCCTTCTACTTCGTCTGCTTCATCTTCGACCAGTTCCGTCTCTCGCCTCTTTTTTCTAACTCCATCTTCGACATCTTCGACTGCTTCTTCAGTTGCTTCATTCACTTCGACATCGGCTTCTTCATCTCACTCAAGGATTTTTGGCTTCGACACTCCATAGGCCAACGTCTTCGGCTTTGTTACTCCTTCCTAGTTCCTAGACCGACGGCTTTGGCTTCAGCAAACCCTAGATCTTTGGCACAGCTTCGGCATCTCAGCTTCAACACTTTTAGCGTGAAGATAGGGGAACAAATTGTCCTTATCGTCGCAGGAAGAATCAATAGCATTTAGATTGTATAACAGGACGTGGATCCTACTTGTGGGCTATGATTGGTAGCATTTGGATCAGGATGCTGATCCTACTTATAGGCTATGATATATAGCATTTGGATCGTGTAACTGAATCCTACTTGTGTGCTATGTTTGGTAGCATTTGGATCAGGACGCGGATCCTACTTGTAGGCTATGACCGATAGCATTTGGATCGTGTAACTAGATTCTATTGTCAGGCTATGATCGGTAGCATTTGGATCGGTAGCTGGAAGCGGATCCTTCTTGTGGCTATGATTCGTATTTCTGGACAACAATGATAACTCTTGTTATTCTTTGCTCAAATCATGTTATGATTTAGGAGTTATCTCTGAGGCTTCAACATTCTCGGTTTTGACATTTTGGGCTTTGGCATTCACGTCTTGATAATTAGTGGTCCCGACAGAGTTTTTGTCAGCAAATCGACGCTTCCTAATCAATCAAGATCAATTCGAGAGGGGATGTCAACCGTAAAAGACCGAAATCAAAAGTAGCCAATTTGTGAGTTTTCTATAATTATGAGCTTTCCTTATTTAAATTATTTTTAATGTCTTTATTCGACTTATTTCCTTTTAACTGAATATTTAGACTAAAAATATGTATTACTAAGTTACGTAAAATATATTATGCACTTTATTTTGTACGTAAAATAGATTGTAAGATTACTATTTAATCGAATTAAAACAAAGTGAAAATGATCGTAGCTTATTCGAGATTCGCATCTATTTTTCTTAGAACTTTAACATGTTATATTTGTCGAGATTGTATGCAAAGATTAATTTTTTGTATAAGAAAGTTATAAACAATTTTAAAAAAATCAGAGTATAATAAAAATTTTAAATATCACTTTGTGGACAAATAAACATGATTTTTATTTGAATGATTATCTTCAACCCAAAGTTGCGTTTGCATAAGACCTTAGCATCTCAGCTAACTAAAATAGAAGAACAAACAAACATGGCCTTAAGCCACATGTTAAAAATAGTTGCACTTCACGTAGGGGTTGAAAAATAAAAAAAATGCATTAATGAGAAATATTGCATACCTGCATAAGTGTGCTACTTTGTTTGTGCGCTTAACTTAATATATATATATGACTTATCATTCTTGAACACTCACTTTAATTTTTTTTACTGGAAACGATTTGGTTTGGAGCACAAAGCGCTAAGAAAAGCTTTAGAAGAACTGAGCAATGAAAACGCTTCTGCAGTGAAACCCTGCAAACAAATTAGTAAGTCCTAATTTTTTAGAGCTATATGAATCTTTACCATTAATCATTTTAAGATTTTAAACTACAACTATATGCTCACATTAGAATTGTTCTAAGCTATAAATGTCTTGTATACTTATTTTACAAACTATTGCTAAAACACATGTTCATATCATGCCTAATTGACATAATTTGGTGGTAACTCCTTTGTAGTTTGGAATTAAATTACGAAATAGCAATGTATACAGTAGAAGTAATATAAATTAAATTTTTGTGTTAATATGTTCAATAGAAACCTTTATATAGTGTATCATAAGTTGCATAGTGGAATGAATCTTGATAGATTTAAGTTTGCTTTAAATTTAATTAACTAAATAAAATATAAAATTTAAAAAGTTCAATAAAATCAAATTTTAAAATAGGTTAATTGTAGCTTACTCGGAACCATAAATTGTTTTTAGCCAACTCGATAAAAGAAATTTACTCAATATCCTGCAACTTTGACTCTCTGACTCTCTCTCTCTCTCTCACACACTTTGTCTCTCTTTTTTCTTCATTCTCTCTCTATAATGTCACTTGTAGGAGGGAAAAAAATCAAGTCATTAGAAGTGTACTCATATATTGTAGAAACATCAGTCCCAATTTGTATGGAAGGGGTGGTTATGTCAATCAGGAAAGATTGAAATCAGGCAGCTAATTTATGAGTTTTCTATAATTAGAAGCTTCCTTATTTAAATTTTTTCCAATGTCTTTATTCTGATTTGTTTTCTTTTTAGCTGAATATTTAGATTAGGAATATGTATTACTACGTTACCTAAAATAAATTATGCACTTTAATTTATACTTAAAATAGATTGTAAGATTATTATTTAATGGAATGAAAACAAAGGGAAAATGCATCGAGCCTATTCAGGATTCGACCTATTTTGCTTAGAACTTTGACATGGTATCAGAGCTAATTTTTTGTTCTAATCACAGATAATCGTTGAAGGACTGTCAAGACTCCCTTCCCGTCCTTTGCTTTGAATCTCGTTTTTCTGCTCGTCGTCTCATTATTTATTTGCTTGCCTCATCTTCATTCTACTTTGTCTTCCTCTTCAACTCAGCCAGTCTCGAAAGAGCCGTAGTGGCTCCTGCCTTTGACATGGTATCAGAATACTCAAGCTTCTACTCTTTCATCTAATTAGTTTAATCTCTTCCATAACCCATCTATCTGTGATTAATATCTACACATTCGATTTTCATTGCCTGCCTTGGAGTCGAGATCTGTCAAAATTTCAGGAAGAGTTATGATCTGATTATCCTTTAATGGGGTGCTGAAATAGGTTTCGCAAATCTTGGCGTGAGGAACTTAAATGATTTCAATATTGTCCTTTTGACTTCCTTCCTCCTTGATAAGTACTGATGGGGAAGAAGATGAATAAGAAGGCTCCAAGCCCTTGTAAAGCTCAGACCGGATTTTTGTGGGATCCCAAAAAAATCGGTTCATGATGAGTCTAGCGATGACGGGGATAAAGATAAGAAGGCTTTGTTCGCTACTCATCTCTTTCGTTAGCTATTGATGCTTTTGTGGCATCTTCGACTACTTCTGTTACTTCGTTCGCTTAGACTTCGGCTTCTTTGTCTCACTCAAGGATTGAAAGCTTAGACACTCCTTCCTAGATCGACGAGCTTCGGCTTCGACACTTCTTCCTGGATCGACGGCTTCGGCCTTCAGCAAACCCTAGATCTTCGGCTTCGGCAATCTCGGTTTCAACACTCACGGCTTCGGTACTAGCAGCTTCGGCACTCTCAGCTTCGACATCTCGGCTTCAACACGTTTGGCGTGAAGATCAGAAACAAATCGTCTTGTTCATCGCAGGAAGAATCAATTGCATTTGGATTGTATAACAGGACGCAATCCTACTTGTGAGCTATGATCGGCAGCATTTGGATCAGGACGCGGATCCTACTTGTAGGCTATGATCGATAGGTTTTGGATCGTTTAACTGGATCCTATTTGTGGGCTGTGATCGATAGTAATTGGATCGCGTACTGAAAGCGAATCCTTCTTGTGGATATGATTCGAATTTCATGACGACAATGATAAATGATTTCTTGCTATTCTTTGCTCAAATCATGTTATAGTTTAGAAGTTGCCTCTAAGGCTTTGACACTTTCATCTTGGGCACTCACGTCTTGATGATTTTTAGTCCCGACAGTTTATTGTTAGCAAATTGATGCTTCCGATCGATCAACATCAATTTGAGAGGAGATGTCGATCACGCAGCTTAATTTAGGAGCTTTCTTATTTAAATTATTTCCAATGTCTTTATTCTGATTTATTTTCATTTTAGCTGAATATTTAGATTAGGAATATGTATTACTATGTTACCTAAAAGAAATTATACACTTTAATTTATACTTAAAATAGATTGTAAGATTATTATTTAATGGAATGAAAACAAAGGGAAAATGCATCGAGCCTATTCAGGATTCGACCTATTTTGCTTAGAACTTTGACATGGTATCAGAGACAATTTTTTGTTCTAATCACAGATAATCGTTGAAGGACTGTCAAGACTCCCTTCCCGTCCTTTGTTTTGATTCTCGCTTTTCTGCTCGTCGTCTCATTATTTATTTGCTTGCGTCATCTTCGTTCTACTTTGTCTTCCTCTTCAACTCAGCCAGTCTCGAAAGAGCCGTAGTGGCTCCTGCCTTTGACATGGTATCAGAATACTCAAGCTTCTACTCTTTCATCTAATTAGTTTAATCTCTTCCATAACCCATCTATCTGTGATTAATATCTACACATTCGATTTTCATTGCCTGCCTTGGAGTCGAGATCTGTCTAGATTTCAGGAAGAGTTATGATCTGATTATCCTTTAATGGGGTGCTGAAATAGGTTTCGCAAATCTTGGCGTGAGGAACTTAAATGAATTCAATATTGTCCTTTTGACTTCCTTCCTCCTTGATAAGTACTGATGGGGAAGAAGATGAATAAGAAGGCTCCAAGCCCTTGTAAAGCTCAGACCGGATTTTTGTGGGATCCCAAAAAAATCGGTTCATGATGAGTCTAGCAATGACGGGGATAAAGATAAGAAGGCTTTGTTCGCTACTCATCTCTTTCGTTAGCTATTGATGCTTTTGTGGCATCTTCAACTACTTCTGTTACTTCGTTCGCTTAGACTTCGGCTTCTTTGTCTCACTCAAGGATTAAAAGCTTAGACACTCCTTCCTAGACTGACAGCTTCGGCTTCGACACTTCTTCCTAGACTGACGGCTTCTGCTTCAGCAAACCATAGATCTTCAGCTTCGGCAATCTCGGTTTCAACACTCACGGCTTCGGTACTAGCAGCTTCGGCACTCTCAGCTTCGACATCTCGGCTTCAACACGTTTGGCATGAAGATCAGGGTACAAATCGTCTTGTTCATCGCAGGAAGAATCAATTGCATTTGGATTGTATAACAGGACGCAAATCCTACTTGTGAGCTATGATCGGTAGCATTTGGATCAGGACGCGGATCCTGCTTGTAGGCTATGATCGATAGGTTTTGGATCGTTTAACTGGATCCTATTTGTGGGCTGTGATCAATAGCAATTGGATCGCGTAACTGAAAGCGAATCCTTCTTGTGGATATGATTCGAATTTCATGACGACAATGATAAATGATTTCTTGCTATTCTTTGCTCAAATCATGTTATAGTTTAGAAATTGCCTCTGAGGCTTTGACACTTTCATCTTGGGCACTCACGTCTTGATGATTTTTAGTCCCGACAGTTTATTGTTAGCAAATTGATGCTTCCTGATCAGTCAACATCAATTTGAGAGGAGATGTCAGTCACGCAGTTAATTTAGGAGCTTTCTTATTTAAATTATTTCCAATGTCTTTATTCTGATTTATTTTCATTTTAGTTGAATATTTAGATTAAGAATTTGTATTACTAAGTTACCTAAAATAAATTATATAAAATATTTTTGACCTAAAATAGATTGTAAGATTATTATTTATTGAAATGAAAGCAAAGGAAAAATGTATCGAGCCTATTCAGGATTTAACCTATTTTTCTTAGAACTTTGACATGGTTTCATAGCCAAATTTTTACCCTAACAACCAGTAGACATTGGAGGACGGTCAATACTTCCTTTTCGTCGGCCTTCTTGCAGGAACAGAGGAAGTATTTCTTTTCCTTATTTCCCCTCCGCCTTGGAATCGTTTGGAGGGCTCTTCATCCGCCATCAACTGCATTCTCCGCGATGTCTTCGATCTTCGACTGCGCCATCATTCGACTACTTCGTCTGGATTGCTCAACTGCTCCGTTCGGATAGCTTTTCTACTTCATCTAAACCCTCATCTGCTTCGTCTGGACTGATTTGACAGTGTCGTCTGGACTGCTTGCCCGCTAACTCAACTAGATTGCTTCGCCTGCTCGCTTGGTTCGCTCGACCGAGCTGTTCGGTCTTCTGGATTGCTTCGCCTGGTTTAATAGCTTCGCTTGATCGTCTGCCTTGATTTTTCGATCAATTAATAGCTTCGTCAGTTCCGTCTACTACGCTTGCTCCCTCTTTTTCATCTGCTTCATCTTCGATCAGTTTCGTCTCTCGCCTCTTTGTTCGAACTCTGTCTTCGACATCTTCGACTGCTTCTTCTGTTGCTTCGTCCACCTCGACAGCGGCTTCTTCGTCTCACTCAAGGATTTTCGGCTTCAACACTCCTTAGACCAATGACTTCGGCTTTGTTACTCCTTCCTAGTTCCTAGACCGACGACTTTGGCTTCGGTAAACCCTAGATCTTTGGCACAGCTTCGGCATCTCGGCTTCAACACTTTTAGCGTGAAGATAGGGGAACAAATTGTCCTTGTCGTCGCAGGAAGAATCAATAGCATTTGGATCGTATAACAGGACGCGGATCCTACTTGTGGGCTTTGATCGTTAGCATTTGGATCAGGATGCTGATCCTACTTATAGGCTATGATCGATAGCATTTGGATCGTGTAACTGGATCCTACTTGTGTGCTATGTTTGGTAGCATTTGGATCAGGACGCGGATCCTACTTGTAGGCTATGACCGATAGCATTTGGATCATGTAACTGGATTCTATTTGTGGGCTATGATCGGTAGCATTTGGATTGGTAACTGGAAGCGGATCCTTCTTGTGGCTATGATTCGTATTTTTGGATGACAATGATAACTCTTGATATTCTTTGCTCAAATCATGTTATGATTTAGGAGTTATCACTGAGGCTTCGACGTTCTCGGTTTTGATATTTTGGGCTTCGACATTCACGTCTTGATAATTAGTGGTCCCGACAGAGTTTTTTGCTGGCAATTTGATGCTTCCTGATCAATCAACATCAATTTGAGCGGGGACGTCAATCAAGAAAGACTGAAATCAGACAGTAATTTAGGAGTGTTCTATAACTAGGAGCTTCCTTATTTAAATATTTCTAATGTCTTTATTCTGACTTATTTCCTTTTTAGCTGAATATTTAGATTAAAAATATGTATTACTATGTTACCTAAAATAGACTATGCACTTTATTTTGTACGTAAAAGAGATTGTAAGAACACTATTTAATTGAATTAAAACAAAGGGAAAATGCATCGAGCCAATTCAGGATTCAGTCTATTTTTCTTAGAACTTTAACAGGTTATATTTGTCGTGATTGTATGCAAAGATTAATTTTTTGTATAAGAAAGTTATAAACAATTTTAAAAAAATCAGAGTATAATAAAAATTTTAAATATCACTTTGTGGACAAATATACATGATTTTTATTTGAATGATTATCTTCAACCCAAAGTTGCGCTTGCATAAGACCTTAGCATCTCACCTATAACTAAAATAGAAGAACAAACAAACATGGCCTTAAGCCACATGTTAAAAATAGTTGCGCTTCACATAGGGGTTGAAAAATAAAAAAAATGCATTAATGAGAAATATTGCATACCTGCATAAGTGTGCTACTTTGTTTGTGCGCTTAACTTAATATATATATATATATTTATATGACTTATCATTCTTGAATACTCACTTTAATTATTGTAGATATTTAAATATACTTGCAAGGATAAAGGAGCATAAAGTACATCAATTTGTAAGATATATCTGGCTCAAAATACCATTTAATTATGATCGATTAGTGTATGACACATTCAAAAAACAAACATATTAGAGTTAGATGAAATGATGATATCGATGATATGGGAACATCCCAATTATTATTATTTTGATTGTGACATGGAATTCTTGACATTGGATATTTTCAAGCTACACAAGCAAATTAAAAAACTTAAGACTTTTGACTAATGTAAAAAAATTGGCTAGATCTCCCTTATATGGAAATCCAATTTAATTTTCTTTGTCTTATGAAACTTTGAAGTATTCAACTCATTGGAAGCAAATGAAAACATTTGTAACCAAATTCAGGAACTAATAATGGTTTCAGAATGAACTTTCAATCGTGTTAATATAAGGTTGATGATTCAATTCCACAAACAAACTAGCCCGCAATTTGTAGTCGCCAACCTTAAACGCACAAACACATGATTGACATTTATTGATTCAACAAAAACTAAACTTATCGGGAGGAAACCGTGCACTTTAACCAATTAACGAGAGTTCGAAGTAAAAAAGTCGTAAATCTCATATCTCACAAAGCAACTATTGTAAAAAAACCTGCACCCACTTTTATTTCCGCATTTGCTAGGAAACAGGTCTTCAATGTGAGCCAAACACTCGATGCATGAGGACTTCTTCAGATCACCCGTGCATTGTGCCATTCCGTAGATGCTCACACCCTCCAGGCCAGTGATATTGCTTGCCACCGTCTTCGCAAACAAGTTAGCTTCCGGCGCCGCCACCACCATAGTTTTTAGATTGCCAACCATCAGCTTCACCGCTGGCACAAATATTGATGAATTCTGTTCTTCCTTTGTATTAAATAGAAAACTTTCAGCTCCAGGAATGGTCCAATTCCCTAAGAAGTTAACTATATCATAACGGACGAAGCATAGATCGTAGAATATGTATGCTTGTGTTTGACTAGCACAATTTGTATGAAGTGTTGTTCCTGCATCTTTGATGCATTTCTTGCAGAGGTCAGTGTTGGCATCCCCTCTGCACTGAGCGAGACCATAGAGAATGCTGTCATTTTGGGAGGAGGAGAATATGGAGCTCGTAAAACGTTTAGCAGGAGCAACCTCAATGAGATAATATATGGTGCTTACGATGCGGGCTTGCAGGTCGATGTTATCAGTGATATCTTTGGCGCAGGAGAATTTATATGTGGAATTGTCGCATTTGGTAAGGGGAAGAAGGAGAAAAGAACAGAGGAAGAACTTGTATGAGAAAGCCATAGGTATATAGTGTCTTCCTTGTTACAATGCCAAATAACAATCGATCTACTTACCTTGTTGATCCTTGCCTTCCCCCTTCCTTTTTATAAGTGCTAGTTTGAAGGTTGAATTGGTAGTTGCCATGTATTTTTAAAAATTTTTATACTTTACTGTTTCGTTTTTCATGAAAAACAAATATCCCAATATATATTTTTTTACCTAAATGAATTTCTCTTCCACAATGAAATTCATTTAGATATTCCACAACCATATGATTTGATTTTTATACTTTACTGTTTCGTTTTTCTGATTGTTTCTTCATTGCTGTCCATATGGTTCTTGATTATGGGCTTTTAGATATTCCACAGCCAATCCAACTTCATGTGGAAAATAACGTTTTTAATCAAGTTTTACTTCATTAAAAAAGACCAATTAAAAGAGAGAATTAAAAAATACTAATTGTCAGAATTATTTTAAAATTTAACATATAGAAAACAATAAACATAAGAAAAATTACACGAGTGACGAACTCGCCGTCTCCCCACCCGGCGGCAGTCGATTTTATCAATTTTACAGTTTTTTTAATTAATCATTTTTTAATATTAAAAACTTAAATATTCAAATCTTTTAAATTTCACCACTAACTTCATTTACCTATATTGGAAAATAATAATAATATAATTAAAAATAGAGAAATTTGAAAAGCATCTCAAAAATAATTTTTCCTCATTTCAAACCCAATTAAACAAATAAAACATATTTTATCAAAAAAATAACAAGTTAGTTGAAATCCTCTTTGCTAGCTATCACTACAGCAAAATCATCAAATGTGGCTCGAAATACAGGCTGATATTTTCTTACATGTTGAAAAACCGGCTGAAAATTGTCTAGTATTATTGTGGCGTCTTAAAACTTTCTGATTCATTCTGTCGACTCTTATGTCACTCAAATCGGCTGATTACTTGTTGACATTTCAAGTTTATTATGACCTAGTTTTTTTCTTTAATAATGCTCGACAACCACGACTTTTTCCGGCTACCACATTTTTGCTTGATTCCGCTAGAAAATGATAAACCTCGTATGTACCCCTCTTCCTTACTCAATTTCTAAGTATTCTCTCTCATCGATGCTACTTTCTTCCTCGCCATTGACTCTTTGGCTCATTTTAATGACAAGGATTCCAAACATAGCACTCATTTTGTATGTATGTAAAACTTAAACTTCAATTTCCACTTCTTGTTTAGGGTTTAGGATTAGGCTTAGAGGCATACCACTGAATTCGATGTATTTACATTTTTAGATCTTAAACTTCAAATTTTACAGACTTGCCACTCAATTCTTATGTATTTTCATTCATAGTAACTTGGTGCTTTAAAGTTATCCATAAAAAGATGTAGTTCACTAATTTTAATAAAGGTTCAAGTTTGCTAATTCTTGTGTGATATTAAGGATTTGAGTGCTATGTGTGTAAATATGAAAGCCTAGGCATGCATGAGATGTGTAAATGTATAAGAATTGTGTGATATATATATATATATATATATATATATATTTATATATATATATATTAAAAGAGAAAGGAGCACCAAGAGGCTCCCTACATGTTAAATAAAAGTGAAGTTACAAAAGAGCCCCAATGGGGTCAGACCAACTCAAAAATAATTCCATACCACCTCTCATAGAAACAAACTAAGACAAAACCACCCAATGGTGAAGACAACTCCAAAAGCAGAAGCAATACCACCTAGGCAGCCCATCAGGACAGATTTGAATTAATTCTGATATAAGGGATGTCCAATTGATCCCCAGCCAGTAATAAAGATAATGGGGGAGGGGGGAGGCAGAAATAAGAGTAGCTCCAGAAGACCTTGCTGTCCTAGCAAGCCAATTAGCAGGCTTGTTCCCTTCTCTAAAAATAAACTGGAAAGAATAATTGCATCTGTGTTGTAGAATTCTAATTTTGGACAGCCATTGCTGGTGATGCCAGGGAAGAATTCCATTATGATCCATATAATTAATAACATTAGAAGAGTCTAGCCACTTTCTTGGATAACCTTATCTCAGCAGCAGGAATGGAGCAGATGTTAGAAAAACCTTTCCATCTGATCAATTTCAGAATATAAGATAGGCAGTGTCTAGCCACTTTCTTGGCACAAGAGTCAATGTTTTCAAAAGCAGAAAGGTTTCTGCTCTTCCAGATAAACCAGGCAATAATCAGTGGAATGTCCCCCACCCTCTCTTTCTGCCATACCTCCCAGCAGTCCCAGATACATTTCCATGAAAAGCAGATAAGTTTGAGATTGAAGTACTGAAGACAGTTAGCCCACACTTGTTGGGAGAATGAGCATTGGAAAAAAAGATGCCTGGCGGATTCCTCACTATTCCAACAAAGTCTACACAGAGAAGGACCTCTCGCTCCTTTAAGTTTGAGCAGCATCATCGCTTGGAAGGATCTTATGGAACAGCTTCCAGCAGAAGGACATAGAGGGAGAAAGATTCTTATTCCAGATAGCAGCACCCCAAGGGGAGACCTGCCAGTGTAACAATTTAGAATATATAGCTTTAGTTAGGCTTTGGTTTTTATGAGCTACCCAAATGATTCTATCAGGTCGATTAGTAATCAGAGGTATGGAAGCAATCAGATCAGCAGAAGGAGCTTGAAGCAAGGATTGCAGCTTTGGGAGTGACCAAACACCATTATTCCAGCAGTCAACAACCTGAAGAGTTGGATCTTGAACAGCATTGAGGGCTGGAAGTAACCAGTCCTCAGGGCACCACTTATCCAGCCAGAAAGAAAGATGGCCATGACCCAGCTCCCAAGTAAACAGGGCAGCCGCCATGGATTCGTCGAATGGAATTCTGAGTCCAGAGGCGGCACAGTTCTTAGAAGAAGGGGTCTTTCTCGTTCTATCGAGGTGGACAGCTCTGCAAATGGCGGTGGAGAACGAATGCGGCGGCCGCGAATCACGCCGGAAGTCCGAGGAACTTGCTTCTGCCATATTGTCGTGGTTCACTCAGTCCAAAGAACCTCTTTATATTGATGAATTGGAGAAATTGCTTGATGAAAATATGGAGAGTTCTTTCAATACAAAAATTGATGATGGTAGTGTTGAAGAGGTTGTCGAACAATTAATGGTTATACATGAGAACTTCTTCGAGGAAATTTTGCATCAATTGAAGACCTGAGGAAAGCAGCTCCTGCGACCACCACTGTCTCTCAAAGTAGAAAGGTTGAGGAGAGTTCTGAGGACGAAGGATCAGATATGATTGTTGATGAATCTCCTCAAACTGAAGTTTAGGAGATAATAAAACTGAACAAATTCAAGTTGATGATGATGGATGGTGTGTCATGCTGCCTAGGCGCAGTCGAGGCAAGCAGACGGGTTAACATTCTTTTCTAATTATATATATATATATATATATATATATATATATATATATATATATATATATATGCGCTGTTTGCCGTGACTATTTGGTTGGCAGCTGCGTTGTCAGTCGTGAGTCCCCAGTGTCACGGGTTCAAGACTGTCCGAGTGCATCCGCTCGCAGGTGCGTGATCGAGTAGTTAGACACATGAGCGCTTGGTCGGGGGCTCGTATCATAGCTCTCCGGCAAAAAAAAAAAAAAAAAAAAAAAAGATTTTGTATTGAGGATATGGTGTTTTGATGAGATAATTTTTTTGGTTGATGTGGTAATTGCATATTTACTCCAGGTCTTGGTAGATCTGTAAGAGAATTTTAGTTTTTGGGTTCATTTTGGACAGTTCTGATTTTTAATACAATTGTGATATTTTTTTATTAATATATATATATATATATATATATATATATATATATATATATATATATATATATATATATATATATATATATAGATGTCCCTATCATGTTTAAGATTATGAAGTTATGTATAAATACAAATCAATTCATAATTGTTGACATGCATTTATAAATTTAATGCTTTAGGGTTGAGAAATTTACATATCTAGCTAGCAAATAAATCTACCGTATTTACAAAACTCGCACCAAATTTTTTGCATTTACACTACTGAATTCCTATGTATTTACATTTATAACACCTAAATTTGCATTTTTACATATATGTTTACTTACCTTTGCGTGAAAATAAGTGGATGATTATCTTTGATGAGTAGTGTTTTTCACATGTAGAAGCAATTCATCCCCAATATAGAACATATAATTTGTAAAAAAAAATGGATAATAGTTATTCATCAGGATAATGAAACTAAAATAAGATGAGAACTAATTTTTTGTAGCTGACTTATAGGAAATTGAAGAAAAACGAGGAAATAAAGTGGAATTAACATCAGATCCTTCTGGAAACTGAAATGAATCATTTGGTTGTTGTGGTGGAAAAAAATTGCATATCTAAGGGGTCTGATTTGGGTTTATGATGGCTAACATTGTAAAAAATGTTAACTTATATTTTATAGAGGGTTTAAACTAAAGATGGACATCTTGTTAATGCAATATTCCATAAATATGGATAGACTTTCCTTATTAAATATATCATAGGAAAAGTTCATAAAATTAAAATGGTGTAATATTTTTGTTTTATGTAAGTCACTCTTTTTGTTGATTTCACAATTCTCATTAACTATAAGATTAGTTCCTACTTTAATCTGAACGTTGTGAATCAATTTTATATTTTCAATCTCAATGCAAAAATCATTCATTTTTTTTCATCATTCATTCCATTGTAGATGTTCACAAGCTCGATGATACAATGTGTGGGGTATGGTGATAATAGCTTTTAATTTACATAGAGATATCAAAAGTATGTCTAAGATGAAAAAAAGGAATTCTTGAGAAGAGTTAAACCTTTCAAAAAGATAGTATTCCTTAGATGCAGATTTTGAAAACTAGCTTCTAAATGTGCTCCGGAAATATGATTTTCCACTAGCTAAAATAAGTCTAATGATGGTCAATCTATTATAATGATTGTGAAAATATGTATGATGGAAATCTAATAAGTAATATTAACTTATTTTCTTTACATTTACATACCACTGAATTCTTATGCATTTACATAACTTACACATAAACTTCAATTTTCACTTATATGTCATCTTACCTTTGCATGAAATTCCGTACTTCACTTTCGAAAGTTAAGATAGTGGTAATTTTTATATGACATGATAGAATTGGAAGATATACAACAACAACAACAACAACAAAGCCTTAATCCCACTAAGTGGGGTCGGCTACATGAATCCTTTTTCTCCATTGCGTCCTATTTAGTGTCAAATTTTCGTTTAATTCTAATAGATTAAGATCATTTTTTATGCAATAAGCCCAAGTTTTCCTAGGTCTGTCTCTGCCTTTCTTAACATAAGTTGTATTTAAAACATCTACTCTCCTAATCGGATCATCAGTGTGGTCGACGTTTAATGTGACCAAACCATCTAAGGCGACTCTCTCTAATTTTATCCGACACTCGGTGCAACTCCAATCCTATTACGGATATATTCATTTCGCATTTTGTCTCTAAGTGTAAAGCCACTCATCCATCTAATCATTCTCATCTCGGCAACACTTAACTTAACATTATGCTTCTCTTTTAAAGGCCAACATTCAGCACCATAGAGCATTGAAGGTCTCACCACCATCTTATAAAATTTTCCTTTCAGTCTAAGCAGTACTTTTCTATCACACAATAGGCCGGACGCATTCCTCCACTTCAACCAACCAACCTGAATTCTACTATTAACATCCCCATCTATATCACCATCGCTTTGAACAATGGACCCAAGATATCTAAATCGTTCACACCTTTTAATAATTTGATCACCCAAAGTTACACTTCGTCACTAGACCTACTATTACTAAAATTACATTCCATGTATTCAGCTTTAGTTCTACTCAAACGAAGACCTTTAGACTCCAATGTAGACCTCCATAATTCAAGTTTTTCCTGGACTTTTTCTCTTGTCTTATCCACCAGGAGGATATCATCAGCAAAAAGCATACACCAAGGTACATCCTCTTGTAAATGGCAGTAAGACCATCCATAAATAAAGCAAAAAGATATGGGCTTAAAGCCGATCCTTGATGTAAACCAACAGAAATAATAAAATACTTGGTCAATCCTCCTTCAGCTCGAACACATGTAACAGCTCTAGCATACATATCTTTAATGACTTGAATATAAGTCAAATCAACACCTTTCTTCTCAAGGACTCTCCAAAGAACATCTCTAGGAACCTTATCGTAAGCTTTTTCTAAATCAATAAAAATCAAATGTAGATCCTCCTTATTATCTCCGTACCTCTCCATCAAACCTCTTAATAAATGTATAGCTTCCATGGTAGACCCGCCCGGCATAAATCCAAATTGATTATGAGAAATCTTCGTAATACGTCTTAACCTATGTTCAATTACCCTCTCCCATAACTTTAAAGTATGACACATCAATTTAATTCCTCTATAATTTGCACACTCTTGTGCATCTCCTTTATTCTTAAAAATGGGGACCAAAATGCTCTTTCTCCACTCCTCAGGCATCTTTTTTGTTTTTAAAATAATATTAAAAAGTTTAGTAAGCCAGGAAACCCCCAAATCACCTAAACATTTCCACACTTCAATCGGGATATCATCGAGTCCTACGTGACTTTCCCCCTTGGTTTTCTTTAAAGCCTCATCAACTTCTTTTTACTAATGCGACGGTAAAAGTGAAAAGTTTTATTATTATTAACGATATTAAGATCACTAAGGTCGATCGTACTTTCAAGCATCATTAAAAAGTTTATCAAAATAACTCACCCACCTATGTTGAATATCTTTTTCTAAGAAAAGCACTTTTTGATTTTCATCTTTAATACACTTTACTTGAGTTAAATCTTTACTTTTCTTTTCTCTTTGTTTAGCTAGTTTATACATATATTTTTCACCTTCCTTAGTATCTAACATGTTATAAAGATCACTAAAAGCAGAATTTTTAGCGTCACAGATTATTCTTTTACACTCTCTGCGAGCCATTTTATATTTTTCCCAATTCTCTACGCTTTTACATTTAAACCAATTTTTATAACATAACTTCTTATATTTTATCTTTTCTTGCACATTATTATTCCACCACCAACTATTTTTATTTATAAAAACTTTTTCTTTCGATTCTTCAAGTACATCTTTAGCCACTTGTTTAATAAGTATTAGTTAATTTTTCCCACATAACATTCGCGTCTTCAGCGAGCATCCCAAATATTTAAATCTTGAATTTTACTCATAAAAATAATTTTATTTGTGTCTTTTAGGTGCCCCCATCTTATTCTACGATGTCGAATCCTAGTATTCTTTATTTTACAACTCTTCATCTTAAAATCTAGAACTAATAATCGATGTTGGGTACTTAATCGCTCACTGGAATGACCTTACAATCCTTACAATCTCGACGATCTCTTCTTCTCATAAGAAAATAATCATTTTGTGTTTTATTAGATCCATTCTTATAAGTAATAAGATGCTCATCTCTTTTCTTGAATAAAGTATTAGTAATAATCAAATCATACGCTAAAGAAAAATCTAAAATGGCTCTACCTTCTTTATTAATCACTCCATAATCATAGCCACTATGAATATTTCTGAAATCTTCTACCATTCTACCAACATGTTTGTTTAAATCTCCTCCAATAAAAATTCTTTCTTCAAGAAGTATCAAGTATATTAAGTCTTTTAAATCATTCCAGAATTTATCTTTAGAGTCTATATTTAAACCTACTTGAGGAGCATAAGCACTTATAATCTTAAAAATCTTGGTATCAATAATAATCTTAAGTCGCTATAATTCTATCTCCAACTCTATTAATTTTAACAACATTATCTTTCAAACTTTTATCTATAATTATACCTACACCATTTCTAGTACGACTCTTACTGTAATACCATAGCTTTAAAACCTAAGTTATCAATTTCCTTAGCTTTTTCTCCAACCCATTTAGTTTCTTGAATACATAGGATATTTATCTTTCTATGGATCATAATATCAACCAATTCCATTAATTTACCATCGAGAGTGCCTATATTCCAAGATCCTATCCTAATACTAGTATCATGGACTAACTTCTTTACCCGCATCCGTCCGTGATGTGGGAACCCTCGCTTACTTCGACACTACACCCGGCGCCGGCGTAGCGGCCCTCGCACACTTTCCACCGTATTCGAGCCATACAGCCGCGTCGCTTCCAGTGGACGCCCTAGCACTTACACAATGATCAAAAGGATTCATGTCATGATTTTTTTCGACAAGTTTTACGCTGGCTGTCGACTACCTAACGCAACCCTCCACTTTTCACATCCGGGCTTGGGACCGGCAACGGCAGTGTTATAGAATTGGAAGATATAAGTGTAATAATTAATGTTTACGTGTTAGAAATGCAAATACAAAGGAAGTGAGTAGTATGTATGTAAATGTCCCTAAGAAATAAAGCTATTGTAGGGTCGTGACTTTTGTTGAGCTTAGCAGAATCAAATGTGGGTGATTAGTTTTGATGAGTGGTGTTTTTGAAATGTAAAAGCAATTCATTATCAAAAAGCACAAATGATATGTATAAATAAATGGATAATAGTTATTTATCAGAATAATGTAAAAATAAATGGATAATAGTTACTTTAATGTTGTTGATTTATAGGAATTGAAGAATAATAAGAAATTAAAGTGGAGTTAAGATCAGAACCTTCATAAATCTGAAATGAATCATATTTGTTATTTTGGTGGAAGAAATTTTATATAGCTAAGGGGTCTGCTTTGGTTTTATGGTAACTGACAATGAAAAACATGTTCATCTGATATTCTTTAAAGGTTTTAAGCAAAAGATGGATACATTGTTAATATAATATTCAGTATGTATGGATGAACTTTCCTTATTAACAAAATCATAGGAAAATTTCATAAAATCAAAATGGTGTTCTTTTTTTTTTGTTTTATTTTTTATTTTTTTAAGACATCCTTTTTGTTGATTTCACAACACTTATAAGCTATGAGATTAGTTCCTACTTTATTTTGAATGTCGTGCATCAGTTTTTTATTTTCAACCTCAATGCAAAAATCATGAGATGTATAACGTGACAACTAGTTTATCTCAAGTGATTTATAAGGAACCAAGTAATAACATGAAAATAATGTGGAGTTATTATCAGATCCATATGGAATTTGGGATGAATCGTGTTAGTTATTTTTGTGGAAAAATTTTTGCATAGCTAACATTACAGGAATTTAGTTTTTACCGACAGTCAAATAATTTATGTAATAATGGATAAACTATAGGTAATATATTTATCGGCGGTTTAACTACGATAAAGTTGACATATCAAAAACTCTGTCTATTAGTCAACTACTAGCGGATTTAAAAACGGTTTACAATAACTAACAGTTATCCGACGCACCATAACCATCATTATAGATGCAAAAACATGTTTTGTTTGATCAGAGCTTTACCCTTGGTTATATAACCAAAGAAAATGTCCGTAGAAAAAATATTGCATTTTTGTTTGAAAAGTGTCGCGGTTTTCTCGATAACTGTAGCCAAATTATCGATTGACCCTACAAATTTACTGACGACTTTGTTCGTAACAAAAGTGCATCACTTTACCTATAAGTCTCTTGCTCAATAAACCGTTAAAAATTTGTTGCTTCTTCGATGAACCTTTGTAACACCGTCGATAAGTTATTAAAAACATGCACCATCAGAAAAAAGTTTAAAGCACTCTTTCAACGCTATAGTCTATACACCTGCAATCATAATAAATCAATCAAAACACAACACAACACAATAACAAAAATACTTAATGCATAAAACATATATAGAAATAAAAAAAAATCATTTGAATTGAAATAAACGAAATGTACAACTGCACAATAAAGCAATTTTTCGCTAACAATAAATTGTTCAATACACAACCAAACCAAAAAAATAACCCCCTACTTATCCTCCTCCTCATCTTATGTCCTTACCTCATCATCATCATCCCCACCATCATCCTGTATTGACTCCTTCCCTTTCTGCAACTTCAAACGTAGCGACACCACGATCTTTGTTTGCATTTGTAATCTCATGGTGGTTACCAAGGCAGCAACCTAGCAACGCATCTCCTGGTTCTGTGAAGTCGAAGCGGAGGCCAGTCAAACTTCATAGGCCGGTGTTTGGGACCCTAACCTCAAGACCCCACCTTTCTACTTCCCGTCGACAGCCCCCTTCAGAGGTCATACTCAGAAGGATCGTGAGATGTGCCCGAACCACAGGCCGACTGCTGAGGTTCGCTCTCCTTGAGCCTCAGGATGGCTTCCTACAAAACATATGATTATTGAAGGTGAGACACTAAATAAATTTTGATAATTAATAGAATTTTATAGTTATTAATCTTGTAAATTAATTGGGTCACTTGTAATTTGGTGTCCTCCCAGGACTGATCCAACTATCGCCTGTGGGTTAGCTCGGCTCCCATCGTTTCTCCAGTGTCTGTCAGTATATTGCAATAGTGAGCATAGATTTAATGTAAAACAAGATATCTTTTTTAAAAGTCTTATCAGCCTCCTCCTATACTCTGTATGCGGGAGGGCTCCACCGGTGTGCTATAAGGCCTCTATGTCCCTGCAGTTAGAGTGGCAATTCAACTTTGCTTGCTCCCTCTTCCTCTGATACTCGAGAGAGTCCTAGGCCCTGAGCTTTGTGGCAAACACATCCTCATCGAACCACAAAAGGCACTCACGTGTCTGGAATATATCATCGAACTGGTGTCGCAGATAATTGTTCCCATTGTGCTCGAAATCCTTGCAAAAGTGTGCCTCCTCTTAGAGGGGCCAAGGCCATTGCTTTTATAAATTGAATTAGAAATTATTAAATTCATAAAAATAAATACATTAATGAAATTACTTTATTCAGGGTTTACATTAAACTCACCAATCCACATATCTCGAATTGTGATCAGGATCTCCTTCTAGCATAAGTACGTGTGGTCATACTTCCTCCGAATTATATCTCTGATGGAATTGATGGCATATGTATGGGGAATAAATCTAAAATTAACATGTAATTAGGTGTTTATTAAATAAAAGATCACAAGGTTGTGTTAGCCACATTTTTGGTGAGGTCTAGTTTTTTCTCCTAGAACTTAGGATTTAGCTATAGGACTTTTCTATTGACAATCCCAGAAGACTAGTGATGGGACACATCACCACTTAGAAGTTCAAACCACATACTAACTCTTTTGTGAAGTCTCACATGAGTGGTCTCAAACCCTCAACACTTATTTGAGTAGGTTAAGACTAGGATAATGAAACTTAAAGAGAGTTCCCATAAAATCATGAGGCATTAGGAAGATCCTGGCTGGCTTTGCCATCCACCACACCCCTATACACCTTTCACCCACGTGTCTCACCCATACACCTCAATTTCCATCAAAATTCACAAATCACATCAAAATTCCATTCCAACCCAAATCCACTAAAATCAATCCAAGCCACAAAATCCACCTCTATCTACCACAATCCAAAATCAAATCCAATCCCACCCAATTTCAAGCCCAAATACAAAATTACCCATACTCAAATCCAAATTCATCCCATGTCTACTCTAACGATTTAAATTTTCACCAAGTCTATGCCCAATTTCGAGCCCAAATTTAATTCTCCTTAACTCGTCCTAAGAGCCAACTAAACCAATCCCAATTTTTAGTTTTTTTTTTAAATCAAAAGCCTGCTCCACTATGTCATGAGACTCCTCATCCAATTAATTAAAAATCAAACCATAGGCCTTGACATTCATGATTAATTTCTTCCACATTTGACTTCATGGTAAAGTCACATAAAATTCTCAAAATTCCTAAGTTTTTTCTCCATGAATAATGCTCAAGCCATATTGCAAGTAATGAGGCTTCCTCCAAACCACATGTGAGCCATGTGAGCCATGACAAGTTACTATTCATTATGAGGCAAAAGGAGGACCCCCTATAAGGATTCCAGTTATAGTACTTAACCTTACTCATGCTTCACCTAAACCCATGTTTAAGAACTAATCTCTATGTTTGAGACCTGATCACCCAAGCCCCCATGTTGGCCACAAGCTCAAGCCATCTTAGATGTGACACAAGCCTAATTGCATGAGTCAAACCCATGTCAAACCAAAAGTGACCCAAATCCCATTCAATTTAAATTCAACTTATGGACACTTGTCACCACCCAATTGACCTCACCACTATCCACCACTAACCTCCCATAGGTGGATAGTAACCACCAGTTCCCTGACCAACCACCATGGCTGGCGGTAAGCCCAAGACCGAGAACCACCCATAGGGGAAAACTCAAAATTGAAGGCATCCATTGTGGTTCACCTCCATTAGAGCTTGGAATCCACGTTACCACAACTTCAGCCTCCTTTTTTACCCGCTAGCTAGCCCAATCACCCCATTCCTTGGCCTATAAATTGGTCAAACCCTCACGACCAAATAGAGAGGGGGGTACAACCTTAAGGAAACTCTACCAGAATTGATCAAAGCTTCTACCACACTTACACTAAACTCATTCTCATCTTTCTTTGCTCTTCTTCCTTACAGAGAAACTCTAATTTCAGAGCCAAAAACCAGGAAATTTTTGGACATTTCACCAAATTTCTCTAAACATAAAATTGACTGTCCCAAAAGCTTCACAACACCTCAAAACCACTTCCACAATCAAAAGCCCTCGCACCGTCAACCATAGCTATAGACCATACTTAAGCCACTCTTTGCTCTAGGTCATAGTTATACCCATCCATAGAGCAAATCAACAAATGGAGGAGATTTGTCGTGCCAAAGCAAAGCTTCTCAACCAACTCAATCGAGGTCTCTCCTCTTGGGCAAAGATATATCTCAACAATCTCTAAAATCCTCTTGGCATTGGCCTTCTATGAAGAGGATTAACAATTCATGTCTACTTAGCCATATAGATAGGTTTTTCTAACTTTAATGCAGATATAGAAACAAACCTCATCGAATTTGGTTGAGAATCAACGAGATGTTAATTCTAGATCATGGACAGTTCTCGGTTCATTTCCCATTGAAAATACTGAATGGATGTCGCTCATTCCCATGTATCTAAATGGAAGGCACAAATCAGTTCATATGACGAATTGGTGCAGCTAAAGACCCCAGACCGCGGGTATATGTGGCGTACCTACATGGAAAGTGTAACGATTGGGATGACACCGGGTGACAGTTCAGAGACGCCCAGGTTGGCACCGCGCTAACGTGGTTAAGTAGATGAATGTGAGATTTCTTGAATTAAATAAATATAGAAAGTTAAATATAATTTTAAAAAGTTATATATTGGTGTAGAATAATCAGAAAAATAAAATAAAAATACCTCTATGCTTTTTGAATAGAGGAGAACTTAAATATTTGTTTACTATTTAATTTTTATTAATTAAATTTCCCATAACATAATTAAATCATAAAAAAATAAATAGTTATCATAATGACATAAAAGTTTTATGCTTGTTCATCATGTCCTCGTAAAGGTTCCTTGATTTCTCAAAAACAGAGAGCACCAATAGCCTTATAAGCCCTAATTTTGCATGATTATTACCTTTGTTTTATCAAAATAATCACAATAAATAAAAAATAAGAATATGAAATAACATTTAGTGAGTTCATTAAGGTCAGATGGATAAAAGAAAAATGAAAATAGATTTAAAAATTAAAAATATATTTTCTATTTATTTTCTTATTAAAATCAATTAGAAATTATAAAATTAAAACATAATTAAAAAAAATATGAAAATTGTCCTGATTGGTCCTCTGATCTTAAGTGACATCATAAAATGTTTCTAAGGACTTTAAACAAGTTTTAGGGAATTTAATTTATTTTCTTTGGGAATCCATAATTATAGGTTTAAATAATTACAATAAATAAATAAATATTTGAAAAATATAATTCGACCTTTGTTGTCTTAATTGGTCGATGAGTAAGGGATCAATGAAGTTCCATGGTCATTAAAGTTAAGATGTGAGAGCTAGGGGAAGCATTAACCCTAAGTGTATTGCTGACCTCACTTTTGTTGAGGTCTAGAATTTTTTTCGAATAGCCTAGGGTCTAGCAATATGATCTTTCTGGTGATAATCTTAGAAGACTAGCAATGGAACCCTCACCCCATAAAAAATCAAAACACTTCTTTGCTTCACTTGAAATTTTCAAATGCTTAAAGTCTAACCTCTAAGTGCTTAGGAAGATGAGACCAAGCATAAGAAAACTCAACAGAAGTTCCCTACAGGATGGGTAAGCCTTAGAACTGACCTTGGGTGGTCTGTGTGAGGCTCTCACACACACTTACAAATCACACTCTCACACACTACCTCACAATCCTAAACCAAACTTCTCCACACTTGATCCCTTATTTCTTTGGAAACTCATGTGTGTGGTTCCTCCAAGCTCTTAGTCCCAGGCTAGAATTTGGTTAGTACCAGTACATGGAAGATACAAATGGGTAATTCCCTTGGTCCATGACTCATAACCCTAAACCAAACTTCTCCACACTTGATCCCTTATTTCTTTGGAAACTCATGTGGGTAGTTTCTCCAAGCTCTTAGCCCCAGGCTAGAGTTTGGCTAGTACCAGTACTTGGAAGATTCAAATGCTTAAAGCAAGGGAACTTGGTCCATGACTCAAATGGGTTATCAATCCCTTTCAACCCCAATTTTACCAAAAATCCAAACATTTGACCCCTTTGCCCCTAAACTCCACCAAATGACCAAATTACCCCTATAACCCCAATTTTGCCCAAAATTCCTAAAATCAACCAATATTACCAAAATCTCTAAAAAATCATCCCATAACATTCCTTACTACTCAAAATAACCAAAGCACCTAAAATTTACTAAAATCCCAAAAAAATACCCCAAAACCCCTCCAAATTACCAAAATGCCCCTCATAGCCAAAATTTTCAAAAATTTCAAAAATTCTTAAAAATTCCCTAAATTCTCCAAATATTCCCAATTTCAATTTAAACCAATTTGCATGACCCAATTCTGAGCCGTTAAAACGTTGTTGGTCGGCGAGGTTTAATATTTTTGAAAAGATTTATAAGTATAGTTTCATAAAACGGAAAATTTATTTAATTTACTATATATATATATATATATATATATATATATATATATATATATATGGATTTTTTAAAATAATATTTTAGTTTTGGTGAATACGAAATCAAACTGATTTCATACAAACGTTAGTTTAGATAATTAAGCTCTTCATCACAAGACATGTATCTATCCCGAAGAATAGATATATGGCTTGGGATGAGGCTTGATATATAAACTAAGGAATTCATGACATCCGTTTGATCTGCAAACCGTTATTGACCGACAATTTCCTCTATCTAATTTGAAGGAATTAGATAGGTTTTATATTAATCTGGAGTTTTTAAGTTTCCTATAAGTGCAAGCCCCTATAGTTAATTACATCTTAGATAACCGAAGTTACCTAAGAAAACTGTTGATATAGATAAGGAAATATTTATATTAATGACTTTCAAAGGTAAGGTTTTCAAAGAAAATGTGATAGTCGAAAATTCAATAGGTGAATGGCTCAAGCTTCAGAACATTACATTTTATCATAATCCAAAGGAGTGAAGGCTAAGGGAAGAACATAGATTCAAAGAAAATCTTGATGTCTTCCCAAACTATCCTATGGTTTGGCTTTGATTTAGGATATTTATTTGGTGTTTCATCCTGTCAATTTTATTATTTAGGACTTACATTCACTTGATACCGATCATGTGAATGGCTTGGAAGATATGAGGGTTTATGTCATACACGATGACAACCTCGGAATCCTAAAGTGAGTTAGGGCTTATGTTGCACAACATAGTTGTACAGGGACCTAAAGAAAAGCTGAGGATTTATGTTGTACTAGACAGACTACCTCGAAGTCATATGGCTTGTTATTTAAACTAAGGAATGATTTTGTTGATGTAGATAAGTTTTGCTGTTGAAGATGGTCGTGCTGCCCACTATGCATGCTCCAAGCTTCTCGTCATAGCAGACTTAGTTTAAAGAAGTATCAATTGAGGAGAGGATAGAAGTGTTATGTTTTAGAAATATTTAAATTGAGGTGTCTTAATATTTTATTAGGGGAACATTAAAGTTAATTATAGCAACGCCGGCTATGATCCTACGGTTCCATCATCCCGATATCGCTATTTTCATCGGATTCACATAGTTCAAATGAATTTACTAAACTTAACTTAATGAGTTTCATACTTTCATTTAGATCGTGGGAAACCCCGTTAGCAACACGTAGGTTACCTCCTCCGAGGATTCCAGATCATCCAACGAGATGTTTAAATTTAGTTATAATTGTGAATTTTGTTTTGTTTGTGATTAAATTTTGAATTGTTTTATATTTTGAATGTTGTGGCGGTGAATTTTATCTTATTTTGATTTTTTTATTTTGATTTTTGGTTTCAGTTTTGTGGCTATCCTAAAGGTTTCAGTTTTCATGCAGGGTGACTTTGTTGTTTAGTATACAAGTTCGCAAGAAAGTAAAGTACAGTAGAGTTCAGGTAAGTAAATTGCATTAAAATAAAAGCATACCTAATAGGTCTTCTCGTCATCTCCACCTGAAACTTTAGTATTCTTGCAATAAACATTTATATTTTGCAGGGAAGTAAAACCCTATGGATATGTTCGTCATGAGCTTTAGAGGCCTTTATCACTTCATAATTCATTAAATTTAGCTCAAATGGCTTTGGACTTTTTATGTGACCCCACTTTTGGGTTAATTAAAAAATTAGAGGAGAAAATGTAATTTTTCAAATTTTAATTTAATTTATATATTTATTTTAATGCAAAATAGGGGTTTTCAATGAAAATTCAATAACTTGTTCAAAACAAGACATATGACTTTGAAATTTTTATGGGAGGTAGACCTAGACCACAGGACCACTTAGATCAAATTTCATGATTTTTAAAGTTTTAATTTAATTATAAAAATTATTTTAATTTCTGGAGTTTTAATTAATTATAAAATATTTTAAAATTTGAAAATTCAATGTTATATTTTGCTTACCCTCTGAGGCCAGGGAGCCCATAGAAACAAATTTTATATTTTTCTGATTTTTATTTCAATTATTAGAATTATTTTAGTGGAAAAATAAGAAAATTCATTTTTAGCTCTTTAAAAATTAATTTAAGCATTTTTAAAATTAATATCTTGATTTTGAGGCTTAGGAAAATTATGGAGATGGTCCCTAAGTGATTAGAAGACCAAATGTGGCAATTTGGTGTTTTTTAATATTTTTGTGATTTTTATTATTTTTTAATTATTTAAATATTTAGAATATGATTAAAAATGAAAATCTTGTAAAAATCCCAATTTTTTTTAGAAAAATCCTCTGATCACAAAGAACTCCCAAAACTAATTTTACAATTTTTTGAGTTATATTTTAATTATTAAAATTAGTTTAAAGTTCAAAATTATCATTTCAATTAGAAAATTCATTTAAGTGACTAAATGAATTCCAAATGCCATGAAATATTTATGGGAAGTTCTCTGACCCTTAAAATACAGTGGAGAATTGTTTTTGGGTTATTTCCATATTTAATGAACTCAAATTAATTCAAATTCAGTTTTAAACAAAGTTGATTATTAGGTCATTTCTTATTGATTTAACGCATGAAAATTTTATCCTAGGGTCCACTGGTCATAGGAAAATTACCATGATTTTTCTGGATTTTTATAACCAACATGCTAATTTTTGTAATTAATTTATAAAAACAAATGCAAAAACTTGGCAAATATAGAACTCTTCATAGAGGTCAACTTTGACTTCAGAAAAATCAGGGAAGATTCCCCATGACAGAGGCTACAACATGTTAAAATGGCAAGTCATGGTGAAATGTTTATATGCATGGAAAATTAAAAGACTGCAGAGGGTATTTAATTAATTAATAATCATACATGCATTAAATAAATTTCAAACAATTTCCACATTAAATGTTTATATGGATTTTTCAAGTTCAGGCAATTTAAATAAATAAGAAATTCCATATTTTTCTACTTAACCAGCTCAGCGCCTAATCCTCTGAAAATTTGATAGCTTTTTAATATTCATTTCATACTTGTTTTTGATGATATTGCACTTTAAAGGAATTTATTTTTGATGATTTCATGTAGGTACAATGATTTTAGTTCTTTGAAACAAAAGAAGCAAAAATGAGCAAATTTGGAGTGAAAAAGGACAAAAGTGTATTTTATTGAACTAGCGTCGAACGACACTCGCACCAGCATCAGACAGTGCCAGCTTCTAAAGAGTTACGACGTTTTGGCCGAATAATACGTCGAATGACGCTCCTAGCACCGGACAATGCCCTGTCACAATTTAGAATTAGATTCAATGTTATTGGCTGGATTTTGAAAGGTTGCTTGAGAAAACTCTTGGGAATTCTATTTTGATCGAATTTAAACACTTTTGGAGCCAAATTTCAAAAGGGGGGAAGAAAGGAAGAGAAGAGTTTAGAGGGAGTTTCTTTCCATTTTGTGTAGGAAGTTAGGTTTTGTGTTTTCTTTTCTAAGGAGTGTGAGAGGAGAGGGAAAGTGAGAGATTTTTTCTTCCCTACTATTCTAAAGAGAGAATTGTGTGTTGTTGTGAAGAAAGAAGATGAGTCAAAGGAATTCCTTGAGATTTGCTTGGGGAAGAGTTTGAGATAAGTTGTCTTTACTTTACTCTATTTGTATGACGTTATTTTTATATAAAAATCCATGTTTTGTTATCTTTTCCTTATGAGTCTTAAGTAGATTTCTTTGTCTTTCTAATTTTCATGTGATGTGTTGATGCTGTGAAATTGAAATGATGTGTCGATTTATTATGAAGAATTTGTGATGACCTTTTCACTTAGAACTTCATTTACTTTTTGATCTGGCTAATTGAATTGTTAAAACTTGTTGGGAAACATATTTTCCTAAAGGATTATGAGTTTCACAACAAAAGTGAAGGTCACATTCAATGTCCATGAATGAGAGATGTAGTTCATGGGGATTGAGTGCAAATAAATAGGGAAATATACTTTGATAGGTGTAGAATTGGAGATTTCAGAGTGACAGGCTGAAATCCTCACTTTGGTCCTAATGTTTAGAAACTGAAGTGAGAGTTAGCATTCAGGTAAAGGGAAGTGGGAGCTCTGGAGTGAGAGCCAGTATCCTCCCAGCCTAACCACAGATTTTGGGACTAAAGTTAGGATTAACCAATGTTCTTTATTTGCTGAAATCTGGGTAAAGAATATGAATGCTTCTATTTGGCACAATACATTTGTATCACTGATCTATGTCACAATATCATCACATTATGATTGGAAAGGAGGAAGACTCTTTCTTGCAACTATACTTTGTTATAGATTTAGTCATGTGTTAGTTTAACTTGCTAAAGTTTATAACGTGCTTTAGTAGAAATAGTAACAGAATCTGTTTGTCTTTACTTTAAGAATTAAACCACTTGCAATTGTGCTATGATTCAATAAGTGATTACTGTGCTACGTCATAAAATTAAAGCCTCCCTATGGGATCAATAACCAGGACTCCACTAGAGTCAGGTATTACTTAAGCGATGTTTATACTTGCGTTAATAATGTGACTCATTATCATGTATTATATATATATATATATATATATATATATATATATTTAAATCTGAGTTCATTAATTTTTACAAATTTAAAAAGTTGCACCATGTTTTTTGCGCCGTTGCCGGGGAAGCAAGGTAAAAGAAAAAAAATAACTGTTAAAATTTAACTTTTGTACTATTTGAAATCTTTTATTGGAATTGCAAGTCATAGTTGTGTGTGTCTGTTTATTGTTAGTGTGTTTATTGCGTTTGCATGCGTAGTATCAGATATATAGGTTTAGTGCTTTACGATTCTGAATTAGAGCGTATTTTTAGAAAAATTTGAAAACAACAAAAAAAATCTGCAAATCCTCAGAAAATGGCGAACACTTTAAACAATCACAACGAAAATATACCAAGACCTTTAAGAGACTAAGCTAATCCAACAGCAGATGAAATTTACTTAACTATTCAAAATCCTAATGTTGCTGCTAATTCATTTGAGCTTAAATCTGCTATTATCCAAATGGTACAGAATAATCAATTTGGAGGAACACCTAATGAAGATCCTAACTTACATCTCGTTAGTTTTTTAGAACTGTGTGGTACTTTTAAGTATGATGGAGTGTCGAACGATGTTGTTAGACTTAAACTTTTTTCTTTTTCATTAAGAAATAAGGCTAAGGCGTGGTTAAATTCATTAGCACCTGGATCTATTAGAACTTGGGGAGAGCTTTCACAAAAGTTTCTGTCGAAATATTCCTTCCTTCCAAAATTGCTTAGTTGAGAAATGATATCACATCTTTTAGTCAGTTTGATGGAGAATCCATATATGAAGCTTGAGAAAGATTTAAAGATCTTCTGAGGAAATGTCCTCACCATGCTTTACCAGACTGGTTAATAATTCAAACATTTTATAACGGATTAGTGGGATCTTTGAGATCGATTATTGATGCTGCTGCTGGTGGATCATTAATGTCAAAACCTTTTGATGAAGCATATTCGTTAATTGAAGAGATGGCTACTAATAATTTTCAATGACCCTCTGAGCGGGTAAGTCCTAAGAGAGTAGCTAGTATTCATGATTCTGATGCTATAACTATGATAGTCTCTCAAATTGCTGCACTTTCTAAGAAAATAGATCAATATGGAATGAATTATTCTCCAACACCCCCAGTGTTAGAAGAAAATTCATCATGACAGATGATAGACTCTCAAATGTCTTATGAAACCTTGAATGCTATACATAGTAAATTTAAGTTATAGAAAAATTACCACCTCTAATAACTGTGAAAGGGGTAAAAAGCTTTTTGGGTTATGTAGGATTCTACAGGCGATATATTAAAGATTTTTCAAAAATTTATAAGCCTCTATGTCAACTGTTGGAAAAGAGAGTTTGATTTTAACAATGAATGTTTAAAAGCTTTCGATCTATTGAAGGAAAAATTAATTGCTGCATCTATAATAGTTTCACCTGACTGGGAGAAACCATTTGAACTAATGTGCGATGCTAGCGATTACGCTATCAGAGTTGTTTTAGAGCAAAGACATGACAAAATGTTTAAAGTTATATACTATGCTAGTAAAACTCTTACTGATGCTCAAATTAATTACACTACTACTGAAAGAGAGTTATTAGCGATTGTATATGATTTTGAAAATTTTAGATCTTACTTAATCAGAGCTAAATGTATAGTGCATACTGATCATTCTGCTATTAAATACTTAATGCAAAAGAAGGATGTAAAACCAAGACTACTTCGATGGATGCTTTTAATGCAAGAATTTGATATTGAGATTGTTAATAGAAAAGAGGTCGATAATTAAATAGCTGATCATTTATCTAAACTTGAACAACCTAATTTGAATGACTTTAAAAAAAAATTACTGAAAATTTTCTTGATGAGCAATTATATAATACTATTGAAGAAAATTTACCGTGGTATGTTGATATTATGAACTACATCATTAGTAATATTTTACCACCTGATTTAACAATGCAAAAACAGAAAAAATTTAAGCATGATGCTAAATTTTATTTTTGGGACAATCCTTATCTGTAGAAGCAATGTAAAGATCTTATTATTAGGAGATTTGTGCCTTATGAAGAAACTGAAAAAACTATTCGAGAATGTCATGATTTTGAATTTGGAGGACATTTCGAAATTGATAGAACTGCACATACGATTTTGCAATCTGGATTTTATTGGCCTACACTTTTCAGAGATGTTTATAAATTTATCAAAACTTGTGATCGATATTAGAGAATAGGCAATATATCTAGAAGAAATGAAATGCCTCTTAATTTTACTCTGGAAGTTGAAATTTTTTATACATGGAGATTAGATTTTATGGGACCATTTATACCTTCATTTGAAAATATATATATACTGATTGTTGTCGATTATGTATCAAAATAGATTGAGACCATAACTTTACATAGGTGTGATCCTAAACATGTTTTGAGGTTTTTAATGAAAAATAGTTTCACAAGATATGGAATATCTTGAGTAATCATTACTGATAGAGGATCCCATTTTAAGAATAATTTGATTCAGAGATTGGTGAAAAAATATAATATTACACATAGAATCTCTACAGCTTATCATCCACAAACTAATGGTTTAGCTGAGGTATCTAATCGTGAAGTTAAAAAAATTTTGGATAAAGTCATTAATTCTGAGAAATTGGATTGGTCTGCTAGATTAGATACTGTTTTATGGGCATACAAAACTGCTTATAAAACTCCTATAGGAATGTCCCCTTACAGATTAATCTTTGGAAAAACCTATCACTTGCCAGTTAAATTAGAATATAAATCATATTGGACTATAAAGAAATTAGAAATTAATTTCAAAGATGTTGGTGATAAGAGACTGTTGCAATTGAATGAATTGGAAGAAATCAGAAATGAATCATATGATAATGATAGAATATACAAGGAATGAAGAAAAATATGGCATGATTGGAAGATTGTCAAAAAAGAATTTGAACTAGGACAAAAAGTTTTATTATACAATACAAGATTGAAATTATTTCCAGGGAAACTGAAATCTAGATAGACATGACCTTTCATTGTCATAAAAGTATATCAGTTTGGAGCTGTGATTATTGAAGAACCAAATCTGGAAGAATATTCAAAGTTAATGGCTAATGATTAAAACATATTTTGAAGGTAGTAGACCTAATTTTAAAGGGGTTTTAATATTGGATCAACCTGAATAACTGAAAGTTATGTCGGGCTAACGACATTAAACCAAGCGCTTTGTGAGAGGAAAGCTACAGTTATTAAGTATGTGCTTTGTTTTATATGTTATTTGTTCTTGTTTTATATGCTACTTAATTAAGTCTTATTCTTCATTAATTAGCATTAATAACATTTAAGAAATGAATCGAATCGAAATTTGGAAAAAAACTTGAACGAAGTAAAGTTTGGCAAAATTTGAAGTAGCGTCAGACAGCGCTGCTGTTCAGAAAATCATTTCTCGTCTTTAAAATTCGAGTTTTGGCGGTTCTAGGCAGTAAATCCTCAACTAGAGCTCCCAAAAACTGCCCCTAGACCCTGGAACTTCCAAAGGAATGAAGAGGAAGACCTAAATTCTTGTCCAAATGGATTCTGACTCGTTGGAAATTCAGAGATTTCAAATGTTCAACCTTAGAAAGTTCGTAAGTTTTAAGGTGCATCGACTTTTCAACAAAAATATCTTGAAAATGAGATTGATTAAGGAGCGAGGCTTTGTAAATCAAGGTACGAATTCTCCTACGATTAAAATGGATAAAATGATTGTTCAGAGACGTTGGGAAGTATTATGTATACTACTACCGCTATAGTTATTCTGGTTGTGAAGGAGTTTTATGCAAATCTTCATGGAATCAACCAAGGATCAGTTTATGTGCGAGGTAGATTTGTCACATTTACTCCTGCAAAAATTAATGACTTATACATGATTGAGAATGTGCCAATCTACCACTATTCAAATTTTCCCCCGACGAAGGAAAACATGAATGACATATACAGATATCTGACGGATGAAAGTGATGAATGCGAGATAAGAGATAGCAGGTATGTAAGTTTCTCGACCACACTGTTAAATCCTACGTCGAAACACTTACATTAATTCATATGTGCAAAATTACTCCCAACAATGAAAATCAGTAAGGTCACTAAGGAGTGTGCTATTCCAAATTATTGTATTCAAATGAGAATGTTTATTGATGTTTGTTCAATAATTGTTAAGTCTGTTTTGGGATTGATTGTTCATGGATCAAAGTATGGGCCTAGAAATCCTTCCATCATATTTCTCCTCTGTAGTCAATCACAAGTGTCATATGAGAACTGATAAAGAGTACTTCTACCTTTGAAGCCTATAGACCCAACAGATTCATATAATAACCAGGCAGTTGGTGATATTAATGATATGAGCATCATTGAAGATCAACCATCTCAAAGGTCAGCACCTATTCCTCCTTATTTTTCTGAAAGTTCACAGATTATCTTGAAGAAAATTAAGAAATTGGAGAAGGAAGTACAACATCTGATGAATGCAATCAACAATCTTTCTGATTTCTTTGATCATCTGGATTGGAGAATGAAGGGGCACTTTGATCATTCTAGATATCTTGTAGGAAGTTTGACGCGATTGATGAGAAGAAAAGGTTGGATTGAAGAGGATTCTTCTGAAGAATTTCCATTTCTTCCATTCTACATTTTATTTGTTCTTGCTCAATCAATGGAAGATCTTAGAATTGATGATAGTTTGGAGAAAGAATGAAAACTTGATTATTGTATTTCTGTATTCGTGTATCGGATTTCTTTGCTTTGCTTTACTTTATTTGGCTTGAATGTTATATTTTGACATGCTTGTTATTTTAATTTTCAGTGTTATTGTATTGTGGTTGTGTGCAATGCTGAATTTAAGATTATATGGCTTGAAAATGTGTAATGTTTAGTATTGTGTATGTGTATGACACTTGGATTGTATATATGAAAGTAATGTTATGTGTTGTTTGTGTTAAAAAATATCATTTGCCAAGGCTTTAGGGTGTTATTCAATGCTTAATTAGACTAATTAGACATCGGAGTGTGCTTGAAAAGATCGAAATTGCAAAAGAATGTCGGAAGCCCAGTTTTTGAACTGGCGCTGAACGACGCTGTCACCAGCACCGGACAGCACCAAAAGTCAGAGAGTTTGGCCATTTTTGTAGAATAATGCGCCGAACGACGCTAGCGCTTGAACGCAAAAAATGTCTGAAACTCCCAAATTTTTGCGATTTAATTTTGGGACCCACCATATTTGCCCAAATTATTGTCTTCAACCTCCAGCTAAGGTCGATTTTCACACCTAGGGTTCACTAGCATTTGGATTTGAAGCGATTTCGTGGTAGGAAAAGTTCGGATTTCATCTTCTCTTGGTAATAGCTACTTTAATTTAAAATTTTTCGATTTTGATCGTGGAAATCTCCTACATTAGGAAGATTTGAAATTTTGAAGTTTTTGGAAAAACTTTAGAGATTTTTCATGGATTTTGAGTTCTTATTCTTTTGAATTTATCTTGGAGTCGATTGCATTGTAATTTTAAAATTGATTTGGAAAAATTTGGTATTTTTAGATAAATGGCTCTAAGATTGGCTAAGTGGAAGAGGAATTTTGAGTATGATGAAAGTAAATTTATGAGTTTCAAAGCCTATTCACGTTTTAGTACGTTTCTTAGCAATAAGAAATGTATTCATGAAAGAGCCTTTGAAAATTCTAAAGGAATGCTTGAAGAACTGATTGTTAATCGTCAATGGGAAATTTTATGTTATTTAACTGCAAATGCGATGCTTGGTATTGTTCGAGAGTTTTATACTAATCTGTATTATTCTGAGAGTAAATACATTCTGGTTAGAGGCCAAATGCTTGAATTCTCCCCTGCTAGCATAAATGCATTTTATCAGTTAAGAGCACCAATTTCTTGTGAATATGAAAGTTTTCCTATTACAAATGAAACATTGGATATGATTGTAAACTTTTGACTGATGGAAAAGGGGAATGGAAGATTAAGCAGAGACTAAAAGTTAACTTCCCCCTTTCTACTTTCAATCTTGTGTTAAAAGCCTGACATTATTTCATTTCTGCAAGACTGTTTCCTACCAACCATCACAGAGATGTTACTGTTGATAGAGCGGTTCTGAATTACTATATTCAGAACATGAAGAATATAAATATTGGGGCTATTATTCATAAAAGTATTTTGACAAGCTCAAAAGGAGAAACTACAGGAGGACTAGGACGCCCCAGTCTGATTCATGCCTTATGCATTCAGTCAGCAGTGGTAATTCAAGATAATGATTAGGTAGTCCATCCCCTGAAGCCCATTACTAAACTGAACCTAAAGACTTATGAAGCCCATGTAGGATGAAAATGGAGTAAGAAAGCTGATGAGCTTCTTCTAGTCGAGATAGACCATCTACATCTAGGGAGCCTACTCTGCATGATGTTATGGATCAGTTAGAAATGTTAAACACCAGAGTAGAGGGACTAGAAGTAAGGAACAAGATTAATGATGATTATCAAGTGCGGTGGAGAGAATATGAGATAGCTTATCATGACGCACAAATGAGATTTTTCAGGGGAGACACTAATGTTGTATTTCCTACTTACCTTGAGTATACTCCATACCAGCCTGAAGAACCTGATGAAGGTGGAGCTCCTGCAGAAGATGAAGATTGGTAGTTTGTGTGTTTTTATTTTTTATTGAACTTAGTGATGTATTTGTGTTTTGTATTTGTGATGTACCTGAGACTCCTTATGATTTGTATCTGAGATGTTATATGTGCATTTGGATGTACTTGTAGTAGACTTTGTTGTTGATTTGTGATTTATGTGATGTGATAGTAAAGTTTTTATGTGTTTGGATTGCTAGTTAAATTTGTAAAAGTAACAGTTGGATGTTAATGTTATGTGTACTGTTTAATGTGTAAACTTATTTTTTATTAACTTCTAACCCATATTTGTGTATAGAAATGCTTCTTAATTATTTTAGGCCTATTGTTCTACTTTATGAAGAAAAGCCTGCTTAAACTCAAAGGTATGAAAAGCCCAGCATATTGAGGTATGAGTTATACATTTAGATCTTTTCTTTCTTCCATGTTAATTATATTCAAAATCTAAGTTTGGGGGATGGGAAAGAATTAACTGCTAGTTGTTCTCATTTAAAATTATTTTCAAAAAGTAGTAACATGATTTTCTGTAATAGAACTCAACTTCAGATAACTATATTTTGATTTTATTTAAGTATTTTATAAAATTGAATTAAAGTATTTGGTAATGAAAAGTAATTTTGTAATGTAAGATATTTGGTATAAGAGAATAGGACTATAGTCAACTATTCAAAGTAAGAAAAACTGTATGATTGAAATATTAAGAATCTTAAAATCTTATGTGATAGGAAAGGATTGAGTCTCTATGATGAATCATTAATAAGCTAGAGAAATGCCTATAAGGTAAAGGAATGTGGTAAGTTTCAAATTTAGGGTAAGAAGGGTGAAGTTCAAAATCATTAAAGGCTATCCAGATACAGTAATCCTCACTAAAAAGAAAAGAAAAGAAAAAAAAAAGAAAAGAAAAGAAGAAAGCAAAAGAAAAGAAAAAGAGAAGTGAGGAGAATTTTTGAGGAGATGCCTAATAAAAAATTGGCTTCACTTGGACCTACCTAAAGGGAAAAAACTTAATTACTTTCCTGAATGTAATCCTTTTAAGTGCCTTAATGGGACAATCTACAGGAATTTTTAAAATGAATAGAATACTATAACTCTTAAACTTGATTATTAGATATTCTTACACCTGCAGAATTTACTTGAATTATTCAAAGATCTTTCTGAAAATTTTACTATTATACTTATCTGAATCAAAATTATGGTATTCTAGAAAGAAAGTTCATTGCAGTGGATCATAATTTTATGTATTAACTAAAATTAATTGAGGACAAGTAATAGTTAAGTTTGGGGGATCTTGATCCACTGAAATTTTGATAGCTTTTATTATTCATTTCATACCTATTTTTAATGATAATTCACTTTAAAGGAAGGTATTTTTGATGATTTCATGCAGGTACAATGATTTTAGGCCTTTGGAGCAAAAGAAAGCGAAAATGAGCAAATTTGGAGCGAAAAAGGACAAAATTGCATTTTATTGAACTAGCGCCAAACGGTACTGTCACCAGCGTCGAACAACGCCAGTTTCCAGAGAGTTACGACGTTTTGGCGGAATAATGTGCCGAACAACGCTCCTACCAGCACCGGACAGTGATCTATCCCGATTTTGAACTATATTCAATGTATTTGGCCGGATTTTGAAAGGTTGCTTGAGGAAACTCTTGGAAATTCAGTTTTGGCTGAATTTAAATACTTTTGGAGTCAAATTTCAAAAGGGAGGAATAACGGAAGAGAAGATTTTATTGTTTAGAGGGAGTTTCTTTCCATTTTGTGTAGGAAGTTAGGTTTTGTGTTTTCTCTTCCAAGGAGTATGAGAGGAGAGGGAATGTGAGAGATTTCTTCTTTCTTACTATTCTAAAGAGAGAATTGTGTGTTGTTGTGAAGAAAGAAGAGGAGTGAAAGGAATTCCTTGAGGTTCACTTGAGGAAGAGTTTGAGATAAGTTGTCTTTACTTTACTCTTTTTGTATGATGTTGTTTTTATATATAAAATTCATGTTTTTTCATCTTTTCCTCATGAGTCTTGAGTAGATTTCTTTCTCTTTTTTCATGTGATGTGCTGATGTTGTGAAATGGAAATGATGTGTCGATTTATTATGGAGAATTTGTAATTACCTTTTCACTTAGAACTTCATTTACTTTTTGATCTGGTTAATTGAGTTATTAAAACTTGTTGGGAAACATATGTTCTGAAAGGCTTATGAGTTCCACAACAAAAGTGAAGGTCACATTCAATGTCCATGAATGATAAATGTAGTTCATGGGGATTGAGTGCAAATAAATAGGGGAATATACTTTGATCAGTGTAGAATTGGAGATTTCAGAGTGACAGGATGAAATCCTCAATTTGGCCCTAATGTTTAGAAATTGAAGTGTGAGTTAGCCTTCAGGTGAAGGGAAGTGTGAGCTCTGGAGTAAGAGACAGTATCCTCTCAGCTTAACCACAGATTTGGGGACTAAACATAAGATTAGCCAATGTTCTTTATACGCTGAAATATGGGTAAAGAATAGGAATATTCATATTTGGCACAATACATTTATATCACTTATCTATGTCACAATAATTATCAAATTATGATTGGAAAGGAGGAAGACTCTTTCTTACAACTGTACTTTGTTATAAATTTAGTCTTGTGTTATTTTAATTTGCTAGAGTTTAGAACGTGCTTTGGTAGAAATTATAATTGAATCTGCTTATCTTTACTTTAAGATCTAAACCACTTGTAATTTTTTTGTGATTCGATAAGTGATTTCTTTGATACGCCATAAAAAAAAGCCTCCCTGTGGGATCAATAACCAGGACTCCACTAGAGCCCTGACTTGCGTTAATTGTGTGATTCATTATCATCTAAATCAATATATATATATATATATATACATATATATATATATATAGATATATATACATATATATATATGTATATATATACACATATATATATATATATATATATATACATATACATATATGTACATATATATATATATGTACATATATATATATATATATATATATATATATATATATATATATATATATATATATATATATATATATATATATATATATATATATATACATATATATATATATATATACATCTATATATATATATATATACATCTATATATATATATATACATCTATATATATATATATATATATATATATATATATATATATATATATATATATATATATATATATATATATATAATACCATGTTGGCGGCTGAGCTCCTTGTGGCTCTGCTAGGGTTTTGATGGAGTTCCCTGCTGGCGGCTGGTCTTGGAGCTGGGTGTCTGGTCGGAGAAGGTGGCTGGTAAGCTTGTTTTTCTTCCCTCTTGGCAGCTGTGGTGGTCATTTGTGAACTTTGGTTCTCTTTGGTTTAATCAATTTTGTGGAGTTTGCAGTGGTATTGGCTGGCTCCTTCCCTGGTTTTGTTTCTTCATCTCTGACTTGTTCTTGGAGTTCTCAGCTCTTCCTGGCTTCTTCTGGCTGGAGTGCTCTACTCTGGTCAGAGGAATTATTGTTTTGGTTTTCTGACTGGGAGCTGCTGTTGCTACATCTCACTGCTACTTCCCTGCTTTTATTATGGCTCATCCTATTGCTTCTGCTACCAACACAATGTGGGCTAAGGCTACTTATGCTGGGGTAGTTGGCAGTGGTGTTACCCCTCATAAGAACTATGAACACACGGTCTTTCCCCAAGCACTACATGATACGAATTGCCGGTAAAGGAAGTCAGTCCTTTCATAAAACCCGTGGGAATTAAGGAGGGACAACCTGCTGTCCTCTTCTCCAAACAGGATATGAAAACCTTATCTGATGCTATTAAATTCAGCCTGATTGGGAAGTTTCAAATGGGCCATCCCAAGATGGAACTGGTTAGAAAATTCTTTGAAGATCTTAACCTGCTGGGCTCTTGGAAGTTAGGACTCCTAGATGGAAGACATTTGTTAATAAGACTGTCCAATGAGGAGGACTATGCAAGGTTATTTGGGAAACAGGTGGTGCTGATTCTCGGGACTTATATGAAGTTATTGAAGTGGACACCAGATTTTGATCCTTGAAAAGAAGTCCCCATAATACCTATGTGGTTTAAATTCCCCAACTTACCAATTCAACTTTACCATCAAAATGCACTCTATAATATAAGCCAAGCTTTGGGCACCCCCCTTAAAATTGACACCCATACCTGTGACATGGCTAGACCAGCTGCAGCAAGAGTTCTAGTGGAGAGGGACATAACCCTCCCTGATATTCACAGAATTTGGATAAGAACTGATGAAGACTTACCTGAGGAATGTTTCTGGCAGGAAACTGAACTGGAGTTCAAACCATTGTATTGTCAACACTGCAGGATGTTTGGGCATCTCCAAGACAAGTGCTATAGACTGCATCCACCCAATAGGAGGAAAATTGACATTTTTAACAAGAACTCAGGGGATGGTTCTGTTGGGCAGCTCTCAATCCCCAACAACAAATCTCCTGAAACTGAAATGGGACAGGATGTGTGTTGCCATCATTTTTGATGAGGTCTTCTCTTCTCTCTTTAGTACTTAGGATCTAGCCTTAGGCTTTTCCTTTGACTATCCTAGAGGATTAGAATTTGGACCCATCACTTAGAACTTCAAACCACTTCTTAACTCCCTGCAAACTCCACAAAATTGATTATAGACCCCTAATCACCTAGAGGGTTGAAATTAAATGTGGAAGTTTAAAGGATGAGTTCCTATAGGATTCTTTGGCCTTAGGACTGCCCCGGGTGGCCTGGTATGGTGAAGGGGGCTGACTTACACACACACTACACCTATACACTACACTTTCACACACCCCTTAAAACCACACCCATACCCAATTTGACCTCCTAACTCATGCAGGTGATTCACATGGATGGTCTTTAACCCCTAAGCCCTTGGCTAAGAGGGTTAAGAACAACATAGTGGATGCCTCAAATGAGTCCCTTCATGGCTCATGTGGGCTTGATATGGCTTTATGGCTCAACCAAAATGATTTCATTTCAC
Organism: Papilionanthe hookeriana x Papilionanthe teres; assembly: GCA_022702705.1. NCBI lineage: Eukaryota > Viridiplantae > Streptophyta > Magnoliopsida > Asparagales > Orchidaceae > Papilionanthe > Papilionanthe hookeriana x Papilionanthe teres. The sequence goes on from CM040423.1 coordinate 150,762,339, forward strand.
TTACATTCACCCAAGCTTCAATTTTCCAAATTTTCAATTTTTGACCCCCGGGACCCTATACCCACCTAGCCTACCCAAAACCCTTAAAATTACCCAAATTTTTTAAAATCTCCAAATCACCCAAAAATCCTCAAGACCAATCCCAAACATTCCCACATCACTCAAATTGATCATTCATAGCCAAAAATACCAAAAATTCCAAAAATACCTCCCAATACCCTCCAAATACCCAAAATACCCCTCTTAGCCAAAAAATCCAAAAATTCAGAAAATTCCCAGAAAATTCCAGAAAATCCCAAATATTCCCAATTTCATTTTGTTCAACCACATCATGGGCCAATTTTGTCAATTTACCCCACTTTTATGAAAACCCCCAATTTGACCCATTTTAACCCAAAGTAAACCCAATCTCAAACCAAACCTACCCAATTAACCCAAATTCTGGTCCAATTCAATTATAAACTTCAATTCAACATCCCCAACACCAATCTAGACCAAATCCAAGTCCAATTGGATTGACATTGGGATCCAATTTCACTTTGGGCCTTAAAGCCCAATTTGAACCCATGACCCAAACTTAGCCCAAACTCACCCAATTCAACTCCAATTAACCCCAAATCTTTTCTAAACCTTCCTTAACATTCCCATAAACAAAACGCTAACATGATTTGCCCAAAATTTAGACCCAAACCCCACTCAAATTCAACCCAAAATCAAAAGGCCCAATTTTGACCTAAACCTAAACCTAGCCCAAGTAGACCCAAACCTCAAAATCAAAACCTAACCAAAGCCAAAACCTCTTTGAAACATTCCCATAAACATTTCCCAACATTAATTTTACATCAATTTCAACTTTAGCCCAACTTTGGCCCATGGTAGCCCATTTTGGCCCACCTTAGCCTCTTTACCAAAAGGCCCATATCCAACCCAAATCACCTCAAGTTTGTTTCAAACCACTCATGACACATCCCTAAACCAAACTCAACAATTATTTGGCCCAACCTCTTTACAAAATTTCCATCCATAAATTCATTTTTAAACTTAAAGGCCCATTCCTTAAACCATTTTAAAAGCCCATCTTTTACCCCATCCAAAGGCCCAAAATTGGTCCCAAAGCCCATATGAAATTTCTCCTTATCATCCCTTTAATTGAAATCATCCCTAAATCCTAAATTCATCATTGGATTATTCCAAAATTAAACCTCATGGTAACCCTCACCAAAATGCCAAAAGTCACAAAACCCATTTTCATGAAATTGACTAAACTTTTCCCTAAGCCACATGGAGCCATGCATGAGCCACTCACAAGCCATAGGAAGCCATGAAAGTTTGGCATGTGACCATGCCATTAATGGTAAAAGGAGGGGCTCCTTTCCTGACCTTTCATTAAGCCTTTTTAACCTTATCCATGACACACACTAAACCATGTTTAGCCACCTCATCATGGATGAGACACCACACCATCCTCTCTTGGCCGACCCAACCGATCCTCTCGACCCAAAATCAGAGCCATGGGAGGTGCACCCAACCCAAACCAATGGGTTGACCAAATTGAAGCCAAAAATGACCCCTTCCCCATTCCATTTTAATTCAGCCACTTTACACATGGCAATTGCCAATTGCTTGCACCAAGCCCCGGCCACGACCCACCCGACCTTGAGGGTGACCCATGCTCGGCCGGCCGGCCACCCGGCCGCTGAGAAAACACCATGCCCGAAACCTCGGGAGAGGCCAAGCTTTGAATTCTACCTTGCCGAGTCGCCTCACTCCAAATGGCCATTGCAGTATGCTCTTCTCCTCACCTAAGCAACTGATCCCATCCCTCAACTCCCCAGGAGGCCCTCCAACCTCTCCTATTTAAACCCCTCACCCTCTCGGCCAAAGGAGGTGCTGAACCAAACCTTAAGGAACCTCTGCCAAAATCATTCCAGATCACTCTCCACACATAGAGCACTTGATCCCCACCGAATTCCAACCCCAATTCCCTCCGAATCGAGCTCAATTTCGAGCTCAAACTTTAGCCCAAAAACCAGGACACTTCCTCACGGTGAGCCAATCCCCAAATTGATTGGTCCTACACCTTCACCGGACCAAGAGGAGAAGTTTCCCACCGAAAGCCCCATCTCCAGAGCCACCCAGGTTGCTCCAGACTCTCCAAGCTTTGTGATCGGCCGTGGTCACTTTCATAGCTAGACAACTCACTGAGCCAAGGGACTTCATCCGGAGCTTACTTGGACCCAATCGAAGGTGACACAACTCTCGGATCGAAGCTTCACTTCTCCGAGCAAAGGTATGGACTCCCTCTTCTTCACGAGCTTCCAGAGATTCTCATTTTAATTTGAGTCAATTTAAATGCATGTTCACCGTATGGATGTGTTCGTCTCTTCAAGACGAATCCATAGAGCATAAGAACGTGAAAATCCGTTGAGAATCGAGTGAGTTCTTAGGGTTAGAGTGTGGACGGTCACGGGATCGCACCAGTCGTAGACGATGACCAGGAACCGTCGGATCGCGCGTGTATCGGATGGACGGCTTGGATTGCGTCGGACCGGCAGATGGTACGTGAACCGCGGGGCCCCGGACAGCCGAGTCAGATGGCGGCGCCGAACCAGGGAGCGACGCGTGTCGATTCGGAGCCGCCGAGGTTGAGTCAGCGCCGCGTGGATAAGTAGATAAATAGGGTATTTTCTTATTTATTTAAATCCCAGAACTTCAAAAATCCATATCTTTGTGTAGAAAAATCACAAAAATAAAATAAAAATACCCTCTTGTTTAGTGAACAGAGGAGAATAATGTGGAAAAGAAATTAATTAATTTTGTCCAGTACTTTATTTTTAATTAATTATTTACTCCCTGCATTGTTTTAATTCTCCATGCATTCATACAATTCACCATGGCATGAGACCATAGGGCTTTTGAAGCCTCCGAACTTGGGAACATTCCCCGAATTTTCCAAGGTCGGAGGCCATCTCTGTGAAAAGTTATTGATTTTTCAAATGCATGTTGCTCGTTTTGAGTATTTTAATTCCAAAAATTAGCATGTTGTGAAATAAATTCTAGGAAAATTTGGTGATGTTCCTTATAACCAGAGAACCCTAGGAAAAATAGGACTTGAGTTAATTCACTCAGATTAACCCTAATTAGCCTAAATACCCAAAATTGAACTCTAATTAATTAGAGTTAACCATAGGTCAAATTGACTTGAAATCAATTCTCCACTGACCTTTAGGATCAGAGGAACTCACCATAAAAGTTTGAAGTCAATTGGGTTTGGTTAACCCTATCAAATGGGTTGATTAAGCCATTTAGCCAATTTAAACTTTGAAAATTCATAACTTTCAAAATACTTTTCAAAAATTCACCAAATTAGTTTTGAAGCCTCCCTGATATCAGGGGAATTCAAGAAAATTAAAATTGCAATTTTCTAAAAAAGTTGATTTTTTATCATTATTTTAATACTTTAATAATTAAAAAATAATAAAAATTACAAAAATAGTAAAATTCACCAAAATGTCACATTTTGAATTTTAACCACTTAGGAACAAACCCCATATTTTTCTTATGTCTCTAGGTTGAGATATTAAATTTTAAAGCCTTGGGGTAATTTTTAAAATTAAAAAAATACATTTTCTAGCATTTCCACTAAAATAATTCCAATAAATTAAGAAAAAATCAGAAAATTGTAATCTGGAATCCTTGATATCAGAGAGAATTTTAAAAATTATAAAATTCATTTTTCAACTTATATTTTTTTTTTTAATTAATTAATACTCCAGAACTTAAAATAATTTTAATAAATAAAATATAATTCAAAAAATCACAAAAATTGGTCCAAGTGGTCCTCTGGTCATTAGGAATGTCCCATAATTTTCTTAAGGACAGAAACTTTCCCTTGGTCATATTATTAAATTTTCCTTGGAAATCCTTATTTTCCACCAAAAATAATTACATAAATAAATTAAATACAGAAAAATCACATTTTCTCCTCTAATGTCTTTATTGAGATATGAGTGAGGTCACATAAAAATTTCAAATTCATTTGAGCTCAATTTAGTGAGTTATGAAATTATTAAGCTTGAAGGGCAAAATGGTAATTAAAATTTTAACCCTTAATTAAAACTTTAGGCTTAATAAAATTAAAGGGTAAAATATTTGATCCTAATCTGATTTGGATGATTGAAATTTAAATAATTAAAGGATAGAAACCTATTAAACAATTCAACAATAATTGAAATGAATTTTAATTAAAATAATTAATTAAATTTGGAAGAATAATAAAATTGGAATTATTAAAATAGGGTTGTTATTAGGAGGAAATTTGTTCTTTAATTTAAGAATCCCTAAAATAATCATCTCAATAATATTTAATTCCTAATTAAAATGATAATCCAAGTTTAAGATTTAAAATGCTAAAAGACTTAATCATTAAATTAAGTTAAGGTGAAATTATTTAAAGCAAACCCCTTTAAAATAAAAAATTAAATTAAATTAAATTAAATTAAATTAAATTAAATTAAATTAAATTAAATTAAATTAAATTAAATTAAAACATATTAAATTAAATCAAATTAAATTAATTTAAATTAAATTAATTTAAATTAAAACATATTAAATTAAATTAAATAAAATTAAATTAAATTAAATTAAATTAAATTAAAACAAATTAAATTAAATTAAATTAAATTAAATTAAGTTAAATTAAATTAAATTAAATTAAATTAAATTAAATTAAATTAAATTAAATTAAATTAAATTAAATTAAATTAAAATTAAATCAAATTAAATTAAATTAAATTAAATTAAATTAAGCTAAATCATATTATATTAAATTAACTTAACTTAAATTAAATTAAATTAAACCACATTAAATTAAATTAAGTTAAGTTAAATTGAATTAAATTAAATATAACATCACCTAAGACATGAAGAATTCAAAATAAATCTAAAATAACTTGAACACTATTCCAAACTTAAATCATTAATTTGAACTTAAATTTGAATCACAAATCATTAAATATCATTTTGCCCTTAGGAGCTTTTACTATTATAACTCCTAAATGGAGTATCAAGTGAAATATCACTTCACTCATAAGGATATTCAAACATCCTAATTCACTCGAGCAAGAAATAAAACTTAACTTAAACACCCTGGATGATTAATTCACTCGCACAATAAATTCATTTGGACTTCAGGACAATTCCCGAAATATTGAAAAGATGTTTAAGATTCGTCTTAAACACTTCCTCAATATGATGGGATGTCCTTAAGAACAAATTGAGCTTAGTTGTTCTTTGGTGAAGAAAATCATCCTTAAAACCAAAATTGAAGACCTAGACGTCATAGGAATGACTAGCTATAGGATTAGGATTTTGGTAGAAAACCATAACCCTTCCCTTAGCTTTACCTAGGAAATTACTTTAAATGCTTAAATATTCTAACTGTGTTTTAAGTGCAGCTTGGGATGACGGGAAGACCCTCCAGGTACGCTTTTATTTTATTGCAATTCACTTTACTGCAATTTATTTAATCGCATTGCACTTACCTTTCTTGCATGATAAACAACAGTTGCATGAAAACCTACACCTTTAGGACAGAAACTAAAACTGAAACCCATAACTAAATTAAAAGACACTACAAGATAAAATTCACCGCCACAACATTCAAAATATAAAACAACTCAAAATTTAATCACAAACAGAACAACAAAACTACAACTACAACTAAATTAAAACGTCTCGTTGAATGATCGGGAATACCTCGGATGATGTAACCCACGTGTTGCTAACGGGATTTCCCACGATCTAAATGAAAGTGCGGAACTCATTTAGTTGAGTTTAGCAAATTCATCTGGACTAAGTGAATTCGATGAAAATAACGGCGCCGGGATGACGGAACCGTGGGATCTTAATCGGTTCTGTTTAATCAACTCTAAGACTTGTTTTAATTAAAACATTAAAGACACATGGAAATTAAGACTTTCTCTAAACCAAAACACTTCTCTCATCTCCTGATTTATGAACTTCTAAAAAACTAAACCTCTGCAACAACAAGGAGCTCGGAGCATGGTGGGCAGCACGGCCATCGTCATCGACGAAAACTCGAGTCTACTTCAAGAAAACTTTCCTTAGAATTAAATAACCAAGCCACAGGACTTCGAGGTAGTTTGCCTAGTGCAACATAAATCCTCAACCTTCTGTTAGGCATTTGCATTATAAATTAAGCCCTAACCGGTCTTAGGATTTCCGAGGTAGTTGTATGATATGACATAAACCCTCATATCTTCAAGGCTATTAGTATGATTGTGTCATACGAATATAAGTCCTAATTAATTAAAATTGGCAAGATCAAAACATTAAATAAACATTAGGACTTTCCTAAATTCAAGCCAAACAATAGGATAGTCGGGAAATTACCGAAGTTCGCTTCGAATCTGTAATTTCTCTTACTTTTCTTCCTTTGAGTCCCCAAAATAAAATGTTCCAATTTGATCCAGTCCCTATTGAAATTCCAATATATTCAATCCCTTGAAAACTTAAACTTTGAAATTCTTGAGAGCAGAACTACTGATTATTATCGAGAGTTTTCTTAGGTGATTCCCGTCACTTAAGATGTAATTAACTATAGGGGCTTGCCCTTATAGGGAATTTTAAGAACCCAGGTAAAATAAACCCTGTTTAATGTTTTCATATTAAACAGGGGAATTTGTCGGCTTATAAATTGGTTCACAGACCAAACGGATGTCACAAATCTTCTAGTTTATTTAATCGAGCCCCATCATCAAGCAATGTGTCTATTCTTCGGGATAGATACATGGTTTGTGATACGGTGCTCGTTTATATAAACTATTCGGGATGTGAGATCAGTTTGATTTCATATCTTAAAATTTTCAAATTTAAAATTATTTTCAAAAGCAAATACTACTTTTCAAATTATTTATTTAAATTAAATTAAAATTCGCCGACAATTTCTGTAGGCGACCCCCTTTTCCAAATAAAACACCAAAACCTAAAAAATACACCGACAATTTGGAGACAATTGAGCAAATTGACTTAACTCCTGTAGTGAACAATGTGATTCAACCTCAAGATGCTCTTATTAACTTGATTAATGAGGAAGTCTCAGCTGCAATGTTGGCAACAAATTTGACACAAACCAATGGGGATGTAGAAACTAATTTGAACCCCCTTACCAGTCCCCAGGCCATTAAAAGTGGGCTGTTAGAAGTTGAGGAAGAAACCAGTTTCTCAGAGACAGATATCGGTATGATGGATACCAGACTGAACAAGGAATGGCAAACCCAAAAAATACATCAGAAGAAAAAGCACAAATCAGAACTACAAAATTTATCGGATGAGCCGCCAACCGGGGACCCTCCCGACAGCCCCTCTTCTAAAAACCTCCCTAGAACAAGGGGGAAAGGAAGACAATCCTCTTAATGATCAATATTATGTTTTGGAATATAAGGGGAATTGCAAATCCCTCATCTATCAGTAGAATTAAACACTTAGTGCACTTTCACAAATTGTGGTGCTTTGCTATTTTGGAACCCATGGTGAAAAAGAATTTTGATATTATCACTAAGTCTTTTGCTAGCTTCTCTATTCATATCAATATCTCTAATAAAATTTGGATCTTTGCCAGAAATGAGTTAAATTGGTCAGTGTTGTTGGATCATGATCAATTCACTCATATACAGTTCTCTATTGATAATAAAGTTGGCTATGTAACCTTTATATATGCCAGCAACAACTACAGGAAGGAGCAGCTCCTATGGACTGATTTATTGCAAATTGCCCAACAGATGAACTCCTTTTGGATACTGGGGGGTGACTTTAATTTCCTCACCACTAAATCTGAGAAAAGAGGAGGGGGTCCCCCTCCTACTTCCTATATGAATTTTTTCAATCAATTCATTAATGATGCAGGCTTATTTGATTTAGGCTTTCAAGGTCCTGCCTTCACTTGGAGAAGAGGCAACACATAGGAGAGATTGAATAGAATGCTTGGTAATTCCCACTAGCTTCAAGTTTTTCCTTTTACAAACATTACTCACCTTTTTATGGCTGGATCGGATCACGTGCCAATCCTTTGCTCCATTAGTAATGTGGAGGGGGAAATGGGAGCAAGTTCGCATTTATGGACATGTGGCTACTTCATCCGGACTTTCGGATCGAATCGCAGACAATGCTGGAAACCATTGATGGGGCATTCTCCTTGGGGAAATCTTTGGACTTTACACAAGATGACAACAAAACATTTCAAACAGTGGAACTGGAACAAAATGGGCAACATCAATGATAATATTAGCAAAGCTGAATCTAAAATAGCTCAAATCGAGACCGATCCGGTTAGGGGTCTCGTATCCGAGTTGGACTTGCATATGGCTCATGAGGAACTCCTATCTCTTATCAAGTATCGTGAATCCTTTTTTAAACAAAAAGCCGCATCTACTAAATTCATTGCCGGGGACAGGAATACTAAGTACTTCCATGCCTTTATTAACTTCAGAAGGAAATGCAATATGGTTCTCTCTATTACCAAAACTAATGGCAGCCTATTGTTGGAACCTGCTGCCATTGCCGAGGATGCTGTCAACTATTTTCAAGAGCTTTTCACTCAGGTTTCTATTCACCCCTCTCATTTAAACACTCATTTTTACTTGGGAAACATCAACTATGTGCGTGGAGCTTCGCTTAACCCGAGTGCCTTTGAAACCGAAATCAAGAATGCTTTAGATTCTATCGATGATAACAAAGCGGCTGGACCCGATGGGTTCACGACCTCATTCTATAAAAAGGGTTGGCCCATTATTGGCCCCGATGTGATACATGCCTGTGCAAGCTTTCTTCCAAGGAATGGACCTACCAAAATACTTCCAATCATCTACTATTGTGCTCATTCCCAAGAACAAGTTAAGAACCTCCCGGAATGATTTTAAACCTATCGACCTCACTACCGTTATGTCCAAGTTATTGAGCAAGATCTTGGTTACCGTGCTTCGACCTTATCTTAAGTATCCGATCGGTGAGAACTAAGCGACCTTTGTTAAAGGCAGAACATTTCGGACAATATTCTCCTAGCACAAGAATTAATCCTCGACCTAGATAGAGATTGTAGAAGCCACAATCCGATCATGAAATTGGATATTAAGAAAGCTTATGACACCATAAGCCGGGAGTATATTATCAACTCGCCTTTTCGCCAGAGGATTTTCTAATGCTTTTCTTCTTCTCATCAAGAGGTGGTTACAATGTAATGCTCACTCTATCTTACTTAATGGCAAATGCCATGGCTTCTTCCATGCCACTAGAGGCATTAAGCAGGGAGAACCCCTCTCCCCTTCTCTCTTTATTCTGGTATTTGATCACCTATCCGAGATCGCTCGACGACTTCATGAAAACTTCTCCTCAACACCGCTTCATCATAGATCCAATTTGATGATCAGCCATCTATCCTATGCTGATGACATGATTATCTTCTCTAGAGCCTCTAAAGCTGCTATTAAAGGGATCACCAGAATTTTACACCACTTTAGCTCCATATCTGGCCTGGAATTCAATCTCCAGAAATGTCAATTATTTCTTAGTTCCAAGGTGAAGCCTCATATGAAATCATGGATTGCTAATTACACTAAATTCAAACCAGCTTCTCTACCTATCAGCTACTTGGGAGTTCAGTTATTAAAGGGCAGAACTAGGCAAACACAATTTCAAGAGGCTATGGAGAAGATCAAGAAGCAAATTAACTGCTAGACTAATACCTTTCTCTCTAATGGGGGTAGAATTACCTTACTAAAAAGCATTCTCCTTGCTATACCATCTTATGCCTTGCAAATGTTTGCTATGAAAAAAAGTACTCAACAGCAATTTGGGAGACTGTTTAATAAATTTCTATGGGCTGGCCAACATAAACAAATACACTGGAAAAGTTAGGAAAGCTTGTGTAAACCTCTAACAGCAGGAGGGCTGGGATTCAAAAGCTTTGAACATATGAGTTTCATCAATCTATGCAAAATTTGGATCAGGTTCAGGGCTCAGGACACTCTCTGGGCAAAATTCATTCATGGTAAGTACTGCAGGCAGGCTCATCCAACTATCATCCAACCTAAATTGGGAGACTCCAGATTATGGTTTAAACTTCTGAAAATCAGGGAGAAGGCTGAATTACTCTTTATTTGGGTGCTGGGGGAGGGATCTATTAATTTTTGGTTGGACCAGTGGAGCTGGGGAGGTGATAAACTATCTCCCAACAATCAATGTACCCCTTTGAACAGTAAGGTGAAAGACTTTTGGCAGGATGATCACTGGAATTGTCAGGTTCTTAATCAGCTACTGAGTAAGGAGCAGATGCAGTTGATTCAACACTCTACTATCAACCCCAATCAGAAGGATAAGCTGATCACTAAAAATAAACACTCTCAGAAACTTGCTGCTTATATCTATTACCACAATTTACGTTGGGAGGAGATCCAGTAAGGGCGGAATTCCGGGACAAATTTTTAACCCCTTTCATATCCTTTTTCCGTTGGAGAACTAGACACAATTTACTCCCAATCGATGATATCTTAAAGATGAAGGGGTTGAGGGGACCTTCAATCTGTCTTCCGTGTCTCCGGGGAGGAGTCAATTGAACATCTTTTTCTCCTCGCCACTTCTCCCAACGAGTTTGGACACGACCTGCGAGCAATCCGAAGATTGACACCATGCAGTTGAGTTGGTTACACTCGGACTCCTAGTTTATTGGATTGGAAGCAAGCAGGTCTCTTGGTCATCCCTTGCTCGGAAGCTTGGTTCATCCGGTCGTGTAGAAACCAAGCTAAATTTGAGGAACGAACTCCTTCTTATGTGTTGACGACTGCCAATTGCATAGCATATCTTCGAAACTACAAAGGCTTCGTAGGTTCAAGCCTATTTGCATACATTGCCCATCCGCGAAGTTCCTAAATACACCCCTTTACTCGGTTAAGTTGTCTCCTCCTCCCTCCCCCGGTTGAAGGTAAATACTAATGGTAGCTACTACGGGACGAAAGCTGGTTTTGGTGGTTTATTCGGAAATCATATGGGAAATGTCTTCTATCCTTTCGAGTCCCCCACCCGGGCCTTGGATGCACTTGAAGTCGAGGTTATTGCTATATATTGGGCCTTAAAGATTGCTCTCCAATGCAAAATCAAACAGCTTGATGCTGGAGACCGACTCCTCTATTAGTATTCAACTTCTTTATAATGATACTTCTGCCCCTTGGCATATCAAAAGATGGCTTGGAAGATTTGCTGAGTTCCATAATCTCATGCAGGTGGAATTCCATTATGTTCCCATAGAAGCTAATGCTCCTGCAAACTAGCTTGCTAATCAAGGATGTATTAATGAAGATATTGTTCTTAATGTATTATCCCCTCCCCCCCTCTAGCGTTTTTGCTTCATAGTGACATTTTGGGTCTACCACATGTTAGACCTTAGATTGTATCTCTTAAAAGTAATCTAATGAATCACTTGCCATTGGCAAGTTTCTTTTAATATATATATATATATATATATATATATATATATCTATTTGGGGAAAGGAGCAACTCATGGTTCCCTACATGTTAAGTAAAAATTGGAGTACAAATAGAGGGCGGAAAGTGGACCCCTTCTAAAATAAAAAAAGTAATACAGTAAAAGTTCTATGGGTACTTCTTTCACATTATAACTCCACACAAGAAAACAGAAAACAAAAGGAAATGTGATAAGTATAACTTCTTTTCCATTGGGGTCATATCCACAAAAACCAGATAGCTCCACCAAGCAGTATAGAAAAAACATGGCTCAACAAGTGAACAGGTTGAAAAAGGTTGACATGTGCTTCCCCACCAAGCACCAGCAAGAGTGCACCATGCATAGAACTCATTCTGACCAGGTGAAGGAGCCAGGTCTTAAATAAGGGTCCCCCACCATATCTCTTTGGAGCAGAAAGGAGAGAGGAGGGGGGGGGCAATTTGAGACCTGGGTGAGAGCAGAATTCTTAGCCACCCTGGCCAACCAATTGGCTGGTCGGTTCCCTTTCTCTGAAAATGAATTGGAAATGGGGGAGGAGGGTGGTTCTTAGACTGTTAATTCTGTTAATCCATAAGGAGGGATGCCAAGGGGATGGGGAAGGGTAGTGGGAGTCAGAGCCCAGCAGTTCCAGCAGGTTGGAAGAATCAACTTCAATTAATAGGGAGGACCATCTCTTGAATTCAGCCAGCTTTAGAGCCCAAAAAACAGCCATCAGTTCATCATCAAGAGCATCCACTGCAGTAATGTGAGCCTGAAATAATAATAGGCACTTTCCTTTGTGGTTTCTGAAAACCCCTCCCACCCCAGCACCATGGGGAGAGTAGCTACCATCAGTGTCAGCTTTCAGTAAAAGAGGGTCTGGTGGCTTCCATTCTACCAAGGTAACCTGTAGGGGGAGTGATTTAACATTACATGGATAATTTAGATTAAGGGGGAAATCTCTGAGTTTAATCAGTTTGGACAGATATATGAGACAGTTCCTTACAACAATATCAGGCCTATAGGGAAGGCTCTCAAAGGTGACTTGATTTCCGCATTGCCATATAAACCATGCAATGATGAATGGGAGGATCCCCAAGTTAGCAGCATTCCATTCTTTCCAGTTGGTGTACATTTTCTTTCAAAAAAGGTGGAGGAGGTTGATGTTTAGGTGACTAATGCAAAGATTCCAGACTTGTTGAGAGAAATTACAGCCAAAGAAGAGGTGGGGAGTGGTTTCTTCATTTTTTTTACTAAGCCTGCAGCAGGATGGGCCTCTCAAGCCCTTTAATTTGAGGAGGTCATCAGTAGGAATGATCCTATGAAGAACTTTCTAGCAGAATAAAGACATGGAGGGGGACAGGTTTTTTTGTGGCTTGGGATGGGTGAAAGCCTCTACAATACTTTCCTTTCATAAACTGAGCCCATAGAGAAAGTTGGGATTTGAATTTATGCCAAAGCTTGTAATGGTTAATTTGTGAAAGCTGTTGCAAACCCTGGAAGCCCAAGCCCCCTGCCCAATTTGGTTTGGCCACCTTCTGCTAGGAGGACCAATGGATCTGCTTCCTCTTTCCTGACCAAAGAAACCTATTGAAAATCCTTTCCATTTGAAGCTGGGTGCTTCTTTTCATGGAAGTCATCTGTAGGCTGTAAGAAGGGAAGGTGGTGAGGATGCTCTTCAGAAGTGTAATTCTGCCACCACTTGAAAGGAATGAATGAGACCAGCTTGATAATTGGTTGTGTATTTTCTGGAGAATGGAATCAAATTGAGTTTATTTCACTCTCCCTCTTAGAATAGGGACCCCAAGATAAAGGAGAGGGCCTAATGGGCATGAAAAGCCAGTGTGGTTCAGGATCCAGAGTTTATTGCTTAAAGATAATTTGCTGTTTCAAATGATGTGGCATTTTTCTTTATTGAAGACCATTCCTGAAACAGCCTGGAATTGCTGGAGACAGTTAGTAATACCTTTGACAGAGTTCTTTGGGCATTTGAAAATATCATAATGTCATCTGCATAGCTAAGATGGGTGCTGTGCAAATCTGATCTGTGGTGATATCTGAAGTGATTATGGACAAATTTATTAGAGTTAAGAAGTCTGGAGAGGTAGTCAAAAGCCAGATGAAAAGAGTAGGAGATAGGGGATCTCCTTGTTTCAGGCCTCTGTATGCTAAAGAATTTCCCCATGTAGACCCATTAAGGAGGATTGAGTGCCCATTAGAAGCAAACCATCTTTGAATAAGTGAGCAGAAAGGTAAAGAGAAACCCCTGGCTTTTAGAACCTCCAAAAGGAAATCCCAGCTGACTGTATCATAAGCTTTCCAGATGTCTAGTTTATAAATAAGGTTGCCCCCCTACAGGTTTTTTCAAGATCAAGTAGGAGTTCCTGTGCCAGCAGCACATTATCAATGATGGATCTATTAGAAACAAAGGCTGATTGATTTGGGCAAATGATTATGTCAAGGAGGGGCTGGAATCTAAGAACCAGGATTTTGCTGATGATCTTACTGATTATTGAAGTTAAACAAATAGGTATATACTGATTCCAAGTGTGTGCATCAAGGGACTTGGGTATGAGTACAAAGTTAGAGTGGCTGAACTAATTAGGAATTCTGTTGCCATTAAAGAAGGATTGGATTGCCAGGGTGACAGTACCTTCACAATATACCAAGACTTTTTATAAAAGTCTGCTGTAAAGCCATCAGGCCTAGCAGACTTGTTTCTATCAATGGTGTTGAGGGCATTCCAGACTTCAACTTCATTAGGAGGTTCAGTTAGGTTCTGGTTATTGATGAACTGATAGTCCTGCTAAAAAATTGATTGATCACAAGGTGCTCTATCCATGCAAGGCTGCTTGAGGAGGTCACTGTAAAATGAGACAGCATCATTGGCAATAGCTTGACATCAGTCAGAAGAGCACCATTAGTAGATTTAATAGTATGGATAGTGTTGCATTTTCTTTTGTATTTTATATAGGCACCCTCAGTGAAGATGTTAACAACAGCTTTTTGCTTAAGGAGGAGTTCTTGAGTGTCTCATCCCCTTCCCCTTTCCTCAGAGAAGGACTTGGACCTGGATCTTCCTCTGGTGACCTGAGAGGGGGCAACAACAAGCAGATTTTCAACCTCTGAGGTAGAAGGGACATCTAGTAGCTTTTGAATTTCAGATTTTTTCCTCTTTTTTTTTCCTTGCAATTTTGACATGCCAGTTATCACGTAGCATGTTATCCATTGAATTGATATCAACATAGGAGGGAGGGGAGGGGCCGGAGAGGCCATCGGCTAGAGGGGGAGGCCGGAGGGAGGAGGGGGAGGGGAGGGGAGTTTCCGGGGGGGGGGCTGGGGAATGGGGGAGGCAATAGGGGTGGAACAAGGATCCAGAGGGGCACCAGGTCAAGGGGGGGAGTGGGGAGGAGAGGGGGCTGAGAATAGGCGGGTCTGAATGGAGTGAGGGAGGGGGTTCAGAGCTGAGGGAGCAACCCTGGGGGCTGGGGGGGCGGTCTTTAAGGAGGTAGGTGGACTCTAAAACATCTGCTGAGAGTATGACCAAACATCCTACAATGAGTACAGTAGTAAGGTTGTTGTTCCATGACCACTTCCTGCCAGTAAGCCTCAGCTTCTTATCCAATCCAAAGTCTACAGATAATGGGGAGTGTGACATCTCTTTCAACCTGTACCCTGGCAGCTGCTAGTCTGGCCTTGTTCCTGGTAGAGGCATATAGTCTTAAAGGAGTGCCATGGGCTTTGGTAATGTTAAAAAGTGCATTATGGTTGAAGTATCTAATGGGTAGCCCAAAAAATTTGAACCAAATGGGGGACAACTGGAGGCTCCTTCTTTGGATCAAAATCTGGGGTCCATTTCAGAAGCTTCATCATTGAGCCAGCAATGATGATGGATTATTTAGCAAAAAGCCTTGCATAGTCTTCATCAGTGGATAATTGAATCAGGAGGTGTCTGCCATCAAGCAAGGCTAGCTGCCATGAACCTTTAAACAGGAGGGAATCAAAGTAATGTCTGACTGCTTCCATCTTTGGGTGGCCTAAGGCAAACTTCCCTATAAGGGTGAATTGCACTTCAGCATTTAGTTGGGAGAGTTCTTAGTTAGTAAATATGACTGCAGGCTTTCCATCCTTAGAACCTGTGGGATGGATAAAAGGGCAGGAGGCCTAGCCAGCTGCAGCATCATGACGCAGTTGGGGGAACACCAGGGAATCAGAAGATGCAACCACTGAATTGGTACTTCCAACCACTCCAGCATATGTTGATTTAGTCCATTGAATATTAGTATCCAAGTCATTAGGGTAGGCCATAATCACAAAAACTCTCACACAAAGGAACATAAAACAGCTCAAAAAAAATTAGAGAACTCAGTAGACCATATTTTGATTCCCAGCAAGGAAGCAAAAACCAAGAGCTAAAACTGAAGAGAGAGCCAGAGAGAACAGACAAAAAAAGTCTCCACACCAAGAAACAACACCAATGGAACAGTGAAATTTGAAATCTAAATTGCCCGGGAAGGGCCAACCACACTGAGGAGAGTAAAGAAAGCACCACCACCAGCGACTTACCCACAAAAGGGAGAACCACCTACCAGAGAAGCCACCGGAGCAAGGGCCGCAGCCAGGAATCATCCTGGGAACACTAGCAGAGCTCTTCCCTCTACAACCGCCAACATCTTCATATATATATATATATATATATATATATATATATATATATATATATATATATATATATATATATATATATATAATCCGAGTTCATTAATTTTTGCAAATATAAAAAGTCGCACCAGTGCCGCGTCATCCTACGGTGGATCTAAGCCCCATGTGATGCACTCCAATTCGACACCGCCAACTGACTAGGATGCCACGCGGCCCACAATTCTTTTTCATCTCCTCGTCCAACGATAAGAACCGTTCAACGAAAACACGCGCGATCCAACGACTGCCCGTCTTCATCCCCGTCTGGTGTGAATCCGTGACCGTCCATATTAAAATCCTAATTTCCTAGCCTAGACTCAACCGAATCACTTTGGTTTTGATCCTATGGACTCGTCTAAGCATGGAGAACATATCCATATGGCTAATCATGATTTAAATTAACTCTAATTACATGGAGAATTCAAAGAAGCTCGGGAAGAAGGAGAGGTCAATACCTTAGCTCTGAGAAGTGAAGCTTCGATCAGAGATGCTCTACACCTTCGTTGGCATCCCAGGAGCTCAGGGGTGAAGCCCCTTGCTCTAGTGAGTTGCCTAGATATGAAAGTGACCAGATCCGATTTAGAGCTTTGTTGAAAGTCCCTGTTGCAGTGGCCTGGTGATGGGGCTTTCAGCGAGGAACTTCTTCTCTTGCTGTGGGGATGGTGTGGGTGATTTTATTTTGAGTTTGGTGGATTTTAGGGAGATGTCCTCTCTTGGGCTCAATTTTAAGCTCAGAAATTGAGCTCAGACAGAGGATTTGGGGGCTGAAAAATGGTGGGGAAATGCTTCTCTATGCTGTAGGAAGGTTTTGGAGTGATTTTTGGCAGAGTTTTGTTAAGGTCTCTTTCTGTCTAAACTTTTGGCCGTGAAGGGTGGTGGCTTAAATAGACATGGCTGGGGTGGCTACCATGGCTTCAGTTTAGGTGAAAAGAGCTACCTAGCTGGACTGCAGAGGAGCCCCAATGGAAATTTTAGGCTGACTTGGCCATAGGGTCGAGTTTGGGTTTGGCCAAGCGTAAGGTGGCCCTCAGTTTGGGCTTTTTCGGTGATAAGGCTGGCCTGCCAGGCCAGCGGAGGTGGCTGAGGGTCAGATGAGCCAGTGGCCAGGCCTTAATAGTAATTAATTGGGTTGTGATGGCTTTGGGTAAGGGATCTTCAAAGGTTTAACCATTTTAGAAAGGAAATCCCCTAAATTAGGGGACCGTTGGTCCATGGCTCACCTAGCTTGGGCTAGGTGGATCTAGGGTGGCCCTTAGGGTTCAGTTGCTGGCTTTGGAGGGGTTGGTTTGGTCACATTTGGTTCCATTTGATTAGTTTATGTCATAGATTCAACTTTAGGTCACATGGGTGAATGTTGGGATTGGTTTGGTTTGAGCTTGGTTTGAATCCAAATGATTGAGTAAAATTGTGTATATGATTGCCATAAATGATTTAGAGAAGGATTGGAGTGGTTTTGGATTGGTTTGTGGGATCAATTTGGCTTGATTTGGGATTTTGGTCATTTTAGGACAAGTTAGGTTAACTTAGGTTTAGGTTAGGCTAGAGTGGGGTTTAGGCCCAATTGAAGGTTCCAAATGGTTTATGAGGATATCATAAGGAGTTCTCAACAGGGTGGAAATTTGAGGTTTAGGGCAATCAATTTGGGAGATTTTGGGCATATGTTTGATTTGGGTCAAAATTGGGTAAGCTTGGTTCAAGAGGATTTGGGTGTGACTTGGGCTCAAATTGGGGCCATTGATGGTTCAATTCAATTTAGAGGAGTGTTATGAATGGTTTAGAATTGAAATTGGGGAGAAATTGATTGGGTTTAGGTCAATTTGGGGGATTTGGGGTCACTAAGGAAAAATTGGGGATTTTGGATTTTAAGTGGAATTGAACTCAAATGTGGGTCAAATTGGGCTTGGATTTGGTTTAGATTGATATTGGAGATGTTGAATTAAATTTTGGAATTGAAATTGGGCAAGATTGAGGTCAATTGGGTAGACATTAGGTTTAATTTGGGCAGTTTTGGGTTAAATGGGTCAAATTGTGGATTTTGGTTAAATTGGGCTAAATTGGCCAAATTGGGTCATGTGGTTGTTGATAGAAATGAAATTGGGAATATTTTGGAGGATTTGGGAATTTATGAGAATTTTTGGAAATTTTGGAATTTTAGGCTAAGAGGGGCATTTTAGTCATTTTGGGGATTTTTGAGAAATTTGTCAATTTTGGGTAATTTTGGTTACTATGAGTGGTAGGGAGTATTTTAGAATGATTTTTGTTGAATTATGGGTAATTTGGGTAATTTTGGAAATTTTGGAGGATTTTAGGATTTTGGGGGTATTTTGGATATTTTAGTTATTTAGGGTATTTTGGCGCAAAGGGGTTAAAAATTTGAAATTTTTGGGAAAATTGGGATCGGTTGAAAGTGAGTAATATGACATTGTTTAGATTGAACCATGGACCAAGGGTCATCCTCATTTGGTCCTCTATGTGTTGGTACTAGCCAAACCCCAGCTTCAGGTTAAGAGCTTGGGAAGACCACTTACATGAGTTTCCAAAGAGTTAAGAGATCAAAGTGGGATGTGTTTTGTTTAGGGTTGTGAGTGTGTAGTGTATGTGCGGTGTAAGCTCCAGACATCTTAGGGTAGATCCTAAGGTCTGACCACCTATAGGAGAATTCCCCTGGGCTTCCTTATGCTTGGTCTCTTCCTCCCAAAAACTGGAGGTTAGGCCTTAAGCATATGAAAGCTCTCAGTGAAGTGAGAAAAGTTTGAATTTCTATGGGGAAGGGTTCCATGACTAGTCTTCTAAGAAAGTCACCAGGAGAGTCCTATGGCTAGACCCTAGGTTATTCTAAAGACAAACTAGACCTCAACCAAAAGTGAGGTCAAAAAATGGACCCCCAATAGGTGTGGTGAGCTGGGAAAGCACACTGCACATATTGGTGTTGACCAACGAGATTAATAGAACCAACACAACTGTACGAGCCAAAACTCAAGAATCACAGAATTTAGCTAGGAAGTTTTGGCTGGGGATTATTTGGTTAAAACCCTAAAATCTCGGGAACTCCTGCTAGGGAAGGAAAATGGAATACCTTCATGAGAGAAGCTATGGATTTCAAGCTACCAAACTCTGAAGGAGTTCGATTCGAATCAATTGGAAGTTGGAATTTGGATTGGGATTTCAAATTTGGATTTGATTTCAATTTAAATTTTATGTTTGAATTTTAATTTAAATTAAATTTTAAGTTTCAATTTTAATTTTAAGTTTTATGGAACTTACGGAAATTTCAGAATTTGTGGAACTTTAAATTTTAAGATTTTAATTTTGTTGGAAAGTTAGAGTTTTAAGTGAGTGCAAAGGGGAAATCGAAATTTCAGTACCGTTCTCGGAAAGTGGGAGTCAGAATTTAGGTACTGATCCCGAAGAATGAGAACTGGAATTGTGGTACCGATCTCGAGATGAGAATCAAAATTTCGATACCGACCTCGGGATTTCATGGGTGTGGGAAAATTTCTCGGAAAGGAGATGGAAAATATATGGAATTTTTTGGAGAATCAGACGACTAAGCTCCGTTCCCAAAATTTCATGAAAGGCAAAAAATTTCTAGAATATAAAATGAAAAATATAGAGAATTTTAGGGGGATCGGACAACTAAGCTCCGTTTCCAGAATTTCATGGAAGGTGAAAAATTTCTCGGATAGAAAATGAAAAATATAGGGAATTTTGTGGGGAATCAGACAACTAAGCTCCGTTCCTAGAATTTCATGGAAGGTGAAAAATTTCTCAGATATAAAATAGAAAATATAGGGAATTTAGTGTGAATCAGATGACTAAGCTCCGTTCCCAGAATTTCATGGAAGGTAGAAAATCTCTCGGATAGAAAATGGAAAATATAAGGAATTTTAGGGAGAATCAGACGACTAAGCTCCGTTCCCAGAATTTCATGGAAGGCGGAAATTTTCTCAAATAGAAAAAGGAGAATATAGGGAATTTTTGGGGATCTTGGGGAGGAAGCTCAAGGACTCACTTCCGGCCTAAGGTAACAGGAGGGACTCAGAACTCAGATACTGATCCCGGAATTTCATTTGAGGACAATTTGGTAAAACTTGGTATTGACTTTCAAAGAAAGTAATTTGGTTCAATTCGGCTGAGACCAGTAGCCATTGTAAGATTTGCTGAATTTCATGATATTTCAAATTTGTGAGAAGTGGCGTTGTGTGAAAAGTCCAAATTTTGCGGAGTGCCTGATAACTGCGTATCGGGGCTTAATATATATTTTCAAAAGCAAGAATTTGATACCACTGCTAGAAAATTTAATCCCCAGCAAACGATGTCAAAAACTTGATGTGACCCGACTTTTACTTATGTAAGAATTTATGAATTTATATTTAAATTTTTATTATAATTATTGTAAAAGTCACAACTTAAAATGCAAGTATACGTATTGTTTCAAGTAATATAGGGCTCTAGTGGAGTCCTGGTTATCGATCCCATACTGAAGATTTTGAGAAAATTAAGAAATATTTTTAGATTTTTCAAATTAAAAGTAATTATTATTTTTATTTCTTTTCAAAGTTTAGATTTTAAACAAAGTTTTTACTAAAATTTCTACTAAAAGCAAGTAAGCAGTAATAAAATAAAGATTAATGCAGGTATAAATAAAACAACTTTCTCCTTTTCAACTAATCAAATATTTTTAGAATAATTATCATTTTTGGAGAATTTTATATTATGGTATTGTGCCAAATAGAAGCATTCCTATTCTTTACCCATTGGTTCAGCCATAAAGAACATTGACTAATCTATAGATCGGTTCAGGATGTTTTATTAGTAGAATGGGTTAATCTAAGCTCACACTACTAGATGTCCATTGGTGGCTACGGTCAGCCCTACCAATGACCCGTTCACTTTCTATAAACCAAATTATTACAATTTAGTCTGTCACTCTAAATACTAATTAATTCTACGCCCAATAAACCATATCTTCCTATTTATTTGCATTTCACCTTGAATAACCCACATAAAGCCTTCGATTACCCAAGGATTCATGTGATATCTACTAGTTAAGAACTCATCTACGGATAGGTCTAAAAATTCTTCAACAGGTTTTAACAATTTAAATGGCCAGTTTAGAAAGTAAACTAAGATCAAATATTAATATAATCACAACTTTTATAAATATTTTAAGTTAAATTCTCCAACAAAATTTAATTATCTGATTATCTTTTCATAGTTTAAAGGAGAAAGAAAACTAACTACTCATAACACATTGAATTCACACAACAAAACATATTTATAAAACTTTAAACCAAGTTACAAATACTTACTGAAATATTCCTTCA
The DNA here is from genome assembly GCA_022702705.1 of Papilionanthe hookeriana x Papilionanthe teres. Classification (NCBI taxonomy): domain Eukaryota; kingdom Viridiplantae; phylum Streptophyta; class Magnoliopsida; order Asparagales; family Orchidaceae; genus Papilionanthe; species Papilionanthe hookeriana x Papilionanthe teres. Next base: position 150,783,882 of record CM040423.1, read on the forward strand.
AGTGATCCGCTGACTCTTACTGACTCCAATGCAATGATGAAAGACTTCAACAGCAACAACACTAATAAACTCATACTCAACACTCAAAATAAACTAAAAATAAACTCACTAAATACTAAAGAAGGTGGCTCCATAAAATGATTGGATGCTAGAGGGGGGATAGAGTGGCTATATGGTGCTTGGGGACTATATGGTGCGATTTTCTCTGTAGAATGGGCTCCTATTTATAGAGCTCTAAATTTGACCAGGGGTTGCATGAGGCACCTCTTCAAAATCCGTCCAAATACAATGTATCTTCTAGAAGGTAGCTGTCGCACCTAGGTGCCGGGATCTGGCGCCTAGGCGCCGGACTCCGTGACCAGGTCTTCGCACCTCTTCACTTTGGATCGCACCTCTTCGCGTTTAAAACTGTTTCCCTATGTCCAGATGCATTGTATCACATGTCCTATAAATTAGGAGTAACTTCCAGTCTTCTAGAAGCTTTGATAACCGCTTAACACCGTCAAAATAACTGCACAAAGTCATCAAAAATCTTGTCTGCGTCTGTATCGAACTGCCGCTTAGGTGCCTGATTCTGGCGCCTAGGTGCCAGGCCTATAATTTCGACAAATTTGCGCTTTATGCTCCATTTTTGCTCCTTTTTCCTTCTTAAATTCTTTTTTTATTAACTACGTCAAAAAACATAAAAATACCTTTCATTAAAGCATAATATCCTTAAGATTTGAATCATAAATAAGGCATAAAAATGAGTATTTTTTAAGTGGAGCAGTGCCCGCGAAAGCGAAAGATTCAACGATGAGTGCAAGGGCTCAGAATTTCAAGAGAGAGAGTATTATCATTTTTTTTGTTTTTAATTCATCATTTTCTTTCAATCTGTTTTGTTTCATTTTGTTTCATTTTATTTAAATTTTGATTTCGAAATTTCGATTTTGATTTCATTTGATTTAAATTCCGATTTTGATTTTGATTTTGATTTTAATTTCATTTGACTTAAATTTTGGGTTCATTTCAATTTTAATTTTATTTTGTTATCATTTTATCCTTTTCTTCTGCATCATTCCTTTGTCCTTTTCATTTCGGAACCAACAAATGGTTCAACGACTTTCGACTATCGCGCTGAAAAAGCATTTGTGAAAATAGAAATCTTCATTAACTTTGCTGAAGGTAGTACAACTGATCATATGCTGACAAGCATCCAAAAGTAGATCATGTGTAGAAAACTAAACAGAGCTGGCATATCATATCATCTGGGTACTGCAAAAGTGGCGACACCAACTGTCATGACCTGTTGTAAGGGGTAGTAGATTTCCGCTGCCTGAAACTGCTGCGGGGATGAGCTAACCTGCCATGGTTACGCTTTGAAACAGAATTCCCCTCGCGAACACCCAGAGGTACTGCCGTCACAGTGGCAAAGGACGAAGGTTCTCCAATTCTAGATCTGGCTCACCTGAACACTGACCACTTAAGCTCACTACCATGATGGCCTGACCTCTGACTCACCTGACCACTAGACACTTCCCCTGGCCTTGCAGGCCGGCTTAATCACCGGAGGAGCCCAAACTGAGAGCCACCGCAAGCCAATTTAAACTTAAACTCACCTACTGAGCTGTCCAGCTCTGCCTGCTCATTGGAGCTGATTTGCCTTCCGCCTAGACCACCAAATGCATCCACATTGCCCCCTGAGCTTAGCCCATGGCCATGGCTATAAAAGCCATCTCTCACGGCCAATGGCTGGTGCTGAAATTTTGTTAAGGGAACTCTGTCAAATTGCTCCCACAGCTTCCGTGAGACCTCCTAAGTGTAATCCCACTGCCTTCAGCCACCCATCCCCACTGTTCAGAGCTAATTTCCCCACTGAAATTTCAGCCGAAACCAGGACACATTTCATTACAGTTCTACACTGAACCAAAATAAAATTAACTATGCCCCCACCTTCACTGCACTGAAAGAAGAAGTTCCCTCATCAAAGCCCCATCACAGAGAGCCTCTATATCAGACTTTGATCAACACCTGAAATCGGGTTTGGTCGAACTTGGGTCCAGACATTTCACCAGAGCAAAAAGCTTCATATGGAGGTTCGTTGGGACCAATCAAAGTTGCTACAATCATTTGATTGAGGCCTCCCCTCTCAGACAGAGGTATTGAACTCTCTCCCCCTCCCGAGCTTATTTTGACTCTCCATGCACATTGGGTCGATTTCAGGCTAGGTTAGACATATAGATAGGTTCGTCTAGGACAGATGAGTTTATAGAAACAAACCCCATGTGATTTGGTTGAGTCTAACTCGAGATCTTGGGGTTAGAAGGTGGATGTTTTTTTTACACACCAGCTGGGGACGAAGAAGGAGCGTCGTTGGATCTTGCGTGTAACGTTTGGACGACTCTGATGCAGCTGGATGAAGCCGAGGTGCATAAAGTGGAGGTTGACTCAGATGACGACGTCCAATCAGTGGAGGACGCGTGTTCTATTCGAAGCCGCCATAGGATGAGTTAGATAAATAGAAAAATAGGATTTGTTTGAATTATAAATCAGGTCATACTTGGTGTAGAAAAATCAGAAAAATAAAATAAAAATACCATCTTGCTCGGTGATCAGAGGAGAACAATGTGGAATTGGTTTGAAGTTTATTTGTTGTGCATTTTATTTTTAATTAATTAAATACAGTCTGGAATCTTTTGATTCTTCATGTGCATGCATATTTCACCATTGAAATTTAGGGCTTTTGTTCTCTCTATCATGGGGGGATCTTCCCTGATTTTCTTAAGGTCAAAGGAGATCTGTATGAAGAGATCTCTACTTTTCAAGTTGTAGTTGCATGTTTTGTTATAAAAATTATAATAATTAAAATATTTATCAGAAAAATCCAAAATAAATTTTGGTAGATTCACTGTGACCAGAGGAACATAGAAAAAATATAAACTTGGTTTAACTCATTAAGTATAACCCTAATTGTAATTAAACCATAAATCCTAAAGAAAAATAAATTGAACTAAATATAAATGAAAATAGCCTAAAAATCATTCTCCACTGTGGTTTAGGGTCAGAGGGACTCCTATAAAAATTTTGAAATCATTTGGAATTGATTTGATCACTTAACTTGATTTTCTAAGTTAAATATCATCTTTGTCATTAAAATAACTATAATAAATAAAATACAAGTTAAAAAATCATGAAATTAATTTTGGGAGTTCTCTATGATCAGAAGAGTCTCTGAAAAAAATTAGTAAATAAAATAAAATTTTTTATTTTAAGCATTATTTTATCATTTAAATAATTAAAAATTTATAAAATTCACAAAATTAATAAAATTGATAGAAATATTCTAAATTTGCTCCTAATCACTTAGTGGTAATTGGATTAATTTTCGTAATTCTCTGAATAAAGATATTAAATTTTAAAGGGTTAAAATTAATTTTTAAAGGCTAAAATGGAATTCCCTAATTCCTCACTAAAATATTTCTAATAATTAAAATATAACTCAAAAAAATATAAAATTTAGTCCTCTGTGTTTCTTGAACTCAGAGAGATTTAAGAAAACTATAAAACACAATTTTTCAATTAAATAATATTTTATATTTTATTAATACTCCAAAAACTAAAATAATTATAATAATTAAAATAAAATTCAAAAAATAATGAAATTTGATTCAAGTGGTCCTTTGGTCTATGTAAACCTCTAATAATTTTCTTAAGGACAGAAACTTTGTTTTTGACTAAGTTATTAAATTTCTTTGAAAATCCCTATTTTGCATGTAAAATAATTATATACATTAAATTAAATTAATAAAAATTACATTTTCTCCTCTAATGCTTTAATTTACCCATGAGTGGGGTAGCATAAAAATTTCGAAGTCATTTGAATTGAATTTAATGAGTTATGAAGTGATAAGGCCTTTAGGGGCAAATGTGTAATTTTAAAGAACTTAGCCTTAATCAATATTTAGGCTTAGTTAAAGTGGGAAATGGGTAATGAATGATCTTAATAAACATGTTTGAATTATTGAAACATAAAGGGATAAATGGTAAAAACCAATCTTACAATAAAATAAAAGGTAATTTGTAATTTCTTTAAATTACATTAATTCGGGAGATAATTAAGATTAAATGATCCTTAAAGTTAGGGGTCTCATCTTTGGAATGTGGTATTTAATGAACTAAAAGTCCTAATCAGTCGTTCAATGATAATTCATTAATTTGATAATAATCATAATTATATAACTTAACTTTTCTAAAATCACAAAATATACACACCTAAGTCTTGAGGGCTTAGTAGTGCGACTAGGCTTAATCAAATTTACTAATGAGGTTTATAAAATAAAGCACAACTAATTTTAAACATATTTGAAACACTACAAGCCTATCAAAATTGGTTAAATTCATTTATAAATTAAATTCCCTCTAAAGGTCCTACTTACATTATTCATAAATTAAATATCAAGTGATATTTATCCCACCTTTTGGGACAATTAAAGCATTAGTTCACTAAGCTTAAGGGTATGAAATAGATGAATCATTTAGTGAGCATGATAAGTTCAAATGAACTAAAAAAAGTTCAAATGGGTTGTGAAATATCTAGGTATTCCCTAACCTTTTCACAAGTCTTCTGGACATCTTGTAAGATGAATGAGTTTATCATACTCATTAAGAGAATACCTCTCTTTAATAAATAAATAGGACCCACCAAGTTATGACGTAAAATTTTGTAGGACTGTGATGAACCTATCTATAGGCTTTTACTTTCCTGCAAATTATAAATGTTTATTGCAATATACTAAAGTTTCAGGTGGAGGAACGAGAAAACTCGACATATACGCTTTTACAAATCTACAGTACATTCTTTTCAGAACTTTTACTTTACTTTTCTTGCTTAGGAGTTTGCATGCTAAATAATAATGTCATCCTGCATGAAAACTATAATTTTAAGGATAGCTACAAAACTGAAACTAAAAATTAAAAATCAAAACTAAACACGATAAAATTCACCGCCACAACAATCAAAATATAAGTCAAGTTAAAATTTAATCACAAACAAAACAAAAATCACAATTGAGACTAAATTAAAACACCTATATCAGATGATCGGGAATACCTCAGAGGATGCAACCTACTGCTGCTAACAAGATTTTCCACGGTCTAAATGAAAGTATGGAACTCATTAAGTTGAGTTTAGTAAATTCATTTGGACTAAGTAAATCCAAAGAAAATAGTGGTGCCGGAATGAGAGAACTGTGGGATCCTAACCGGTGTGGCTATAATCAACTTAAATATTCCCCTAATAAGCCATTAAAACACCTCAATTTAAATCCTCTCCAAAACATGCTACTTATCTTTTCTCTTTAATTTGACACTTCTTTAAACTAAACCTGCTACGACGAGGAGCTTGGAGCATGCACAGTGGGCAGCACAACTATCTTCAACAAAAAAGTCCTTAGAACTAAACAACAAGCCATAGGACTTCAGGGTAGCTTGCCTAAATCCTCTCTTTATACCTTTAGGCCTTTGCACTTTGTGCAATATAAGCCCTAACTCCTCCTAGGATTTCGAGGTCATCATCGGGTATGACATAAATCCTCCTATCATCCAGGCTATTCACATGATCAGTATCAAGTTAATGTAAGCCCTAAATAATAAAATTTACAGGATGAAACATTAAATTAGTATCTCTAATTTAAGCCAAACAATAAGATAGTTCGGGAAAACACCAAGTTTCTTGTTGGATCTATGTTCTTCCCCTAGCTTGAGTCAATAACTGTTGTATTTCTACAATAACTGTTCCAAACTTGAATCACTCACCTATTGGATTTCCTATTATCATATTTTCTTGAAGAACCCTATCTTTTGGAAGTCATGAATATAAATATTTCTTGATCTATATCATGCGTTTTCTTAAGTAACTTCAGTTGTCTAAGATGTAACTAACTATAAGGACTTGCCCTTATAGGAAACTTAAAGACCCCATATCTAATTCCCTCATATTGGATAAGGGATATTGTCGGTCTACATAAATTGTTCGCAGACCAGACGGATACCCTTCATATTTTTATAATTTGTTTTTAAATTTTTAGACTTATTTTGGTGGGAAGTTAAGGAAATTCATTGTTTAGCCTTCAAAAATTAATTTAAGCCTTTGAAATTAATATCTTGACTTAAAAGCTTGAGAAAATTATGTGTATCATTCCTAAATAATTAGGAGACCAAATGTGACAATTTAGAGAATTTTAATATTTTAGTGATTTTTATTATTTTTAATTTATTTTAAATTCACTTTTAGGCTTAAAAATGAAAAGTTTATTTAATTGCCATTTTATTTTCATAAAATTCCACTGGTCATGAGGAACTCGCAAAACCATTTTTATAAATTTTTTGCTTGTATTTTAATTACTAAAAATCATTTTAGTGGTAAAAATGTCTTTTAACTTAAAAAATTCAATTAGGTGGTTAAATGAATTCCAAATGACTTTAAAATTTTTAGGAGAGTCCCTCTGACCCTAAACCACAGTGGAGAACAATTTTTGATCCATTTACATATTTAGTCTGTTCAAATTAATTCTACTTAAGTTTAAGGTTAAAATGACAATTAGGTGCATTCTTAAAGATTTAACTCAATTCAAATTTTTTCTAGGGTCCTCTGGTTATAAGTAACCTACCAATATTTATCCAGCTTTTTTCTAATCAACATTTTAATTATTATAAATATTTTACCAAGACAGACACAATATTTTGAAAAATAGGAATCTTCACATAGAGATCTCCCGTGGTCTTGGAAAAATCAGGGAAGATCCCTCATGACAGAGAGATCAAAACCCCTAAGTCTCATGTCATGTTGAAATGTCTAAGCTAATAGAGAATTAAAATACTCTAGACTGTATTTAATTAATTAAAAATAAAACATGCATCAAATAAACTTAAAATCATTTCCATATTGTTCTCCTCTATTCAGTGAGCACTAGAGTATTTTTTTTTTATTTTTATGATTATTGTACACAAAGTTATGGATTTTTGAAGTTCCACTGATTTAAATAATTCAAAATTTCCATATTTTATCAGTTAAACATGCGGCGCTGACTGGATCCTAGGCAGCTCCGAAAGACCACGCGGCATTGACTGGATCCTAGGCATCTCCGAAAGACCACACGACACTCCCTAATTTGATGTTGCCATCTGACTCAGCTCTACGCTTTATGTCTCAGTTTTTGGTCGGCGCAATCTCAGCCATTCGTCCATAACACGCTTAATCCAACGGCGCTCCTTCATCGTCTTCGACTGGTTCATCACAAGTGTCGTCCATCTTCTAGCCTTAAGAACTCAAGCTACACTAAACCAAATCGCATGGGGTTTGTTCCTAGAGCTTTATCTGGCCTAGAAGAACCTATCTATGTAGCTAAACTAGCCTGAAATTGACCTAACATGTATGGAGAATCGAAATAAGCTCGGGAGAAAGGTGAGGTTCAATACCTTTGTCTGAGAGGGGGGACCTCAATTAGATGGTTGTGGCAGCTTCGATTGGTCCCAACAAACCTCCAAATGAAGCCTCTTACTGTGGTGAAATGTTTATAACTAAATTCTACCAAGGCCGATTTTAGGTGTTGATCAAAGTCTGGTGCAGAGGCTCTCTGTGATAGGGCTTTGATGGGGGATCTTCTTCTTTCAATGCTGTAAAGATGTGGGTGCAATTAATTTGAGTTTGGTGCACTGTGGAGCTGTGGTGAAATGTGTCTTAGTTTTGGCTGGAATTTCAGTTGGGAATTTGGCTCTGGATAGTGGGGCTTAATGGCTGAGTATGGCGGGCTTGCACTCAGGAGGTCACAGGAAAGCTCTATTGAGGTTTTGGCAGGGTTTCCTTGAAAAAAATTCAGCACTCCCCCTTGGTTGTGAAGGATGGCTTTTATAGCCATGGCCAATGGGTGGACCTTATGGCTTTAATTTGGGTGCTTTAGGCCGCTTAAGGTGAGGCTGAGCAGTGTCATTAATCAATGAGGAGATGCCTCACTGACAAAGATTAATTTTGAGTTTAAAGGGGTATGGGGGTGTGTTCACCTCACTTTTGATTGAGGTCTAGTCTTCATTTAGGATAGCATAGGATCTAGCCATGGGACTCTTCTAGTGACTTTCTTAGAAGACTAGTCATGGCGCCCCTCCCCATAGAAATTCAAACTTTTCTCACTTCACTAGAAGTTTTCATATGCTTAAGGCATAACTTCCAGTTTGGGAGGAAGAGACCAAGCATAAGGAAGCCTAGGGGAAGTCACCTATAGGTGGTCAGATCATAGGATCTACTCTGGGAGGTTAGGAGTCCACACTCACACTACATACTCACAATGCCATGGCAGCCAACCTTAGGACCCTTAGAACTGGTCTGACCTGACCTAACCTAGGTCTATTGAGTCATGTTTCAAAGGTTCCTCACTTAGGGACCAATGGATACTTCTCTTTATTGCTAGCCCATGTCTCCCCTTAACCATTGAATAAGCAACCATAATGCCTGATTAAATGCACCGTGGCACTCCTTACACTCCCTTGCACCTGCCAGCCACCTTCCCTGTCCTTGCCGGCCACCCCAGCCACCGGAATGGCTCAGCCTGAGCGCCCCCATGCCCCATTAAGCTCAAAATTAAGCCTTGTCAGTGAGGGATCACCTTAGTGATCAATGGCCCTATAGTGACCTCACTCTAAGAGACCTGAAGCACCCAAAGCCAGGCCTTGAACTCCACCCATTGGTCATGGCTATAAAAGCCTACTCTCCACGGCCAATAACCAAGTGCTGAAAATTTTTTAACAAAACTCTGCCAAAATCTCACCAGAACTCCATCAGACCTCTCTAAGACCATTCTAGCCATTTTCCACCTCTGGTCACCACTACCTGAGCTCAATTTCAGAGCTTAAATTTGGCCGGAAACCAGGACACTGTCCAATACACATCCACACAGCTCCAAATCTCAATTAACTGCACCCACACTTTCCCAACAATGAAATAAGAAGATCCCCCATCAAAGCCCCATCATAGAAAGCCTCTGCACCATACTTCCATCAAAGTTCAAAATCGTGTCTGGTCACTTTTATACTTAGACAATTCACTAGGGCAACAGGCTTTATCCCTGAGCTCCTGGGACTCCAACAAAGGTGTAAAGCATCTCTGATTGAAGCTTCACTTCTCAGAACCAAGGTATTACCTCCTTCTTCTTCTCGAGCTTCTCTGGATTCTCCATGTGATTAGGGTTAATTAAAACTTTGATTAGCAGTATAGATGTGTTCTCCATACTTAGACGAGTCCATAGGATCAAACCCGAAGTGATTTGGTTGAGTCTAGGCTAAAATATTAGGGTTTTAGTGTGGACGGCTCTCGGGATGAACCTTTCGAGGATGATGAAGAAGCACCGTCGGATTGCGCATGTAATGCTTGGACGGCCTGGATGGAGTCAGACGTAGATCGGGTACATAAAGCGCGGCCACATGGCATCTCAGTTAGATGGCGGCGTCAAATGGCTGAGCGATGCGTAGTCTTTAGCAGCTGTCGAGGATCCAGTCAGCGCCGCGTGGTTAAGTAGGAAAATCCTTATTTTCTGAATTATTTAAATTAACAGAACTTTAAAAATCCATATCTTGGCCAATAAAATCAGAAAAATAAAAGAAAAATACCATGTTGTTCAGTGAACAGAGGAGAATAATGTGGAAATAGTTTGAAGTATTTTTTATGTATATTTTATTTTTAATGATTTAAATATTTATTTAAGTCTTTTAATTCTCCTTTGACCCATACATTTCACCATGGATTGAGCTTTGGGGGTCTTGTTCTATCTGTCATAAGGGATCTTCCCTAATTTTTTCAAAGTCAGGAGGAATCCCTGTGAGAAGATCTCTATTTTTCAACTTATTATGTTTGTTTTGGTATAAAAATTGTAATAATTAAAAAAATATTCAAAAAAATACAAATTAATTTTGGTAGGTCTCTCATGATCAGAGGACCCTAGGATAATTATTTCATGGGCTAAATCACTAAGATGTGCACTAATCATCAACTTGACCTAAAATAAACACTTAATTAATTAAGATAAAATAAAAATTAAAATTACCTAAAAATAATTCTACACTGTGCGTCAGGACAATGGAACTCCCTTAAAAATTTTGAAGTCATTTGGAATTAATTTTAAAAGTTAAATGATTTTCCTAAGTCCAATGGCATTTTTGGCACTTAAATGAGTTTTAATAATTAGAATACCACTAAAATAATTATAAAATTAATTTTGAGAGTTCTTTGTGATCAGAGAATTTTTTTTAAAATAAAAATGGAATTTTTATAAAATTTTTATTTTAAATCATATTTTAATGTTTAAATAATTAAAAATATTAAAAATCACAAAAATGTTAAAAATCATTAAATTGTCACTTTTGGCTTCCTAATCATTTAAGAACCATCCTCATAATTTTCCTAAGTCCCCAAGTTAAGATATTGATTTTTAAAGACTTAAATGAATTTTTAAAAGGTTAAAAAATGAATTTCCTTAATTTTGCACTAAAATAATTCTAAAAATTAAAAGAAAAATAAGAAAAATATGAAATTTATTTCTCTGGGTTCCCTGACCTCAGAGAGATTTTTGAAAAATATAAAATTAAATTTTCAACTTTTAAAATATTTTATAATTAATTAAAACTCCAGAAATTAAAATAATTCTAATAATTAAACTAAACTTCATAAAATCATGAAATTTAGTGTAAGTGGTTCTCTGGTCTAGGTTTACCTCTATTAAGAATTTCAAAGTAAAATATTTTTTTTTTATCAAGTTATTAAATTTTCATTAAAAACCTCTATGTTTACATTAAAATAAATATATAAATTATATTGGAATTTGAAAAATCACATTTTCTCCTCTGATGTTTTAATTATCTCATTAGTAAGGTAACATAAAAATTATAAAGTCATTTGAATTGAATTTAAGAAATTATGAAGTGATAAGGCCCCAGGGGCAAAGTTGTAATTTTAAGGGTTTTAGCCTTAAATAATATTTAGGCCTAATCTAAGGGTGAAATGGGCAATTAATGATCCTAAATGATATGTTTGGATGTTTGAGACATTAAAGGGACAAATGGTAGAAACCAACTTCAATTTTATCATATCACAATTAAATGTTTGGATATTCCTAATTAATTTTAATTTGGAAGATAATTAAACAAAATGATCATTATGGTTAGGGGTTAATCTTGGAGGTTAATAATCCATTAACTTACACCCCTATTTGATGTATTAAATGATAGCCCAATATTTTGTTAAAAATTAATTAAGCTCATTTAACTTTTTCTAAAGAGAATTACAAATGTATCCATCAAAATTTTAAGGGCTTGGTAGTGAGCTAAGCTTGATCAAATTTAATTAAAAGAGGTTTAGAAAAGTGAATATAATCAAAACTAAGGTATTTTTGAGACACTACTAACCTCGATCAAAGTTTGATTAGGTACCTTAATTTTCCCTTTTAGGGCCTTCACCTACATAATTCTTAAATTAAATAATAAACGATGATAATTACCCTGTCTTCCGGGTTAATTAAAAACACCAACTTACTAAGCATAAGCGTATAAAATAGATAAATTATTTAATGATTATGATAGGTTCAAAATGATCTCAAGGAAGCTCAAAAGAATTGTGAAACATCTAGGTATCTCTTAGAGACTCTTCACAAGTCTTTTGGACACCTTGCAAGACTACTGCACCGATCATATTTATTAAATGAAAATATCTCATAAAATGAGTAGGAGTTCACTGTGTTATGACCTAGGACTTGATAGGCTTGTGACGAACATATCCATAAGGTTTTACTTCCCTGCAAATATAAATGTTTATTGCAAAAAATACTAAAGTTTCAGGTGGAGAAATGAGAAAATTCGCTAGGTACACTTTTATAAGTTTACAACGCTTTCTTTTCCCATGTTTTCTTTACCGCACTTTACTTTTCTTGCAATTTGCATGATAAACAACAATGTCACCCAGCATGAAAACTAAAACCTTTAGGATAGCCATAAAACCAAAACTAAAACTAAATTAAAAATTACAATAAGATAAAAACTCACTGCCACAATATTCAAAATATAAAGCAACTCAAAATTTAATCACAAACAAAACAAAAATTACAATTGTAACTAAATTATAACGTCTCGTTGGATGATCAGAAATTCCTTGGAGGAGATAACCCACGTGTTGCTAACAGGGTTTTCCTATAGTCTGAATGAAAGTATGGAACTCATTAAGTTGAGTTTAGTAAATTCATTTAGACTAAGTGAATCTGATGAAAATAGCGGTGCTGAGATGATGGAACCGTGAGATCTTAACCGGTGTTGCTTTAATCAACTTTAATGTTCCCCTAATAAAATATTAAGACATCTCAATTTTAAATATTTCTAAAACATGACACTTCTCTCTTCTCCTCAATTGACACTTCTTTAAACTAAACCTGCTACGACAAGGAGCTTGGAGCATGCATCGTTGGCAGCACGACCATCTTCAACAGCAAAACTTGTCTACACCAGCAAAATCTTTCCTTAGTCTAAACAACAGGCCATAGGACTTCGAGGTAGCTTGTCTAGTGCAGCATAAATCCTCACCTCTCCTTTAGGCCTTTGCACAGACCTGCTATGCAATATAAGCCCTTAAGTGGCTTTAAGATTCTGAGGTTGTCGTCAGATATGACATAAATCCTCCCATCTTCCAGGTTGTTTGTATAATCAGGTATTATGAAAACGTAATCCTTATAATTAATTGGCAGGATTGAAATTTAAATAACTTCATTTCCAAGATTTAAAGCCAAACTATAGGATAGTTCTGGAAGTCATCAAGATTTTTCTTGAATCTATGTCCTTCCCGTACCCTTCACTCCTTTGGATTCTGATAAAATGAAATATTCCAAAATTTGAGCCATTCACCTTTTGAATTTCTGACTATCACATTTTCTTGGAAAACCTTACCTTTGAAAGTCATGAATATAAATATTTCTTGATCAATATAAAGAGTTTTCTTAGGTAACTTCAGTTATCTAAGATGTAATTAACTATAGGGGTTTACCTTATAGGAAACTTAAAGACCCCAAATTAATATAAACCCTATCTAAATCCTTCATATTATGTAGGGGAAATTATCGGTCAAAATGGTTTGCAGATCAAACGGATGTCATAAATTCTTTAGTTTATTTGATCGAGCTTCACCTCAAGCCTTTTACTTATTCTACAGGATAAGTACATGTCTTGCAGTGAAATGCTTGATTACCTAAACTATTATTTATGTGAGATCAATTTGATTTCATATTTTTTAAAATTAAAAAATATTAATTTCAATATATATATATATATATATATATATATATATATATATATATATATATATATATATATATATAATTAAATCAAATCTCTATTTTATAAAATTAAAACCCTTTTCAAAATAAAACACCCAAAAAACATATTTTCAAAAGATGGAAGAGAAAATAAAACGACCGACAGGGCGTTCAGGCTTAGCTGTTCCGGCGGCTAGGGTGGACAGCAAAGACAGGGATGGTGGCTGACAGGCTGATGGGAGGTAAGAAAGAAGCTCAGTACCATTAACTGGGTTACTTACATGAGGGTTAAGAGGAGTTATGGGTTAGCAGAAAAGGGTGAGGTCCATTGGTCCTAAGTGAGGGACCGTTGGTCCATGGCTCAATGGACTTGGGTTTGTTAGTCTTGGCTGGTCCCTAGGGTCCCAATGTTGGCTGTGGTGGAGCCAATTTTGTCAATTTGGTTCAATTTGATGACATTGGGTCATGGATTCAATGTAGGTCATATTGGGTTTAGGTTGGGTTAGGTTTGGTTTGAGCTTGGGTTAGACCCAATTGATTGTTCAAAATGATGTATATGATTGTCATAAAGTGTTTGAAAGGGGATTGAAGTGGTTTTTAATAGGTTTGGGGGTTCAATTTGGCTTGATATGGGATTTTGGTAAATTTGGGGCAACTTAGGTTAGCTTGGGTTTAGGTTGGGTTAGAGTGGAGCTAAAGGCCAATTTTTTATTTCAAATGGTCTAGGGGGATGTCATAAAGAGTTTTCAACATTAATTGGGTGGAGATTTTGAGGTTTGGGCATTCAATTTTATGGATTTTGAACATGTGACATAATTAGGGCAAAATTGAGGATTTTGAAAAAGTTAGACTTGGGTGAGGCTTAGGCTCAAATTAGGGGCCATTGAATGTTGTATTTGGCATATGAGAATGTTATGAGAAGATTAGAATTCAAATTGAGGGGAAATTAATTGACATTGAGTTTAATTTAGGTGAAATGGGTCACTTTGTCAAAATTGGGGATTTTGGATTTTAAGTGAAATTGAACTCAAATGTGGGTCAAATTAGATTTGGATTTGGTTTAAATTGAGGTTAGAGATGTCGAATTAAAGTTTCAAATTAAAATTGAGCAAGATTGGGGGCAATTAGGTGGACATTGGGTTTAATTTAGACATTTTTTGATTAAATAAGCCAAATTGGGGCTTTTGGTTGAATTAGGCTAAATTTCTCAAACTAGGTCATGTAGTAGTTAAGAGAAACAAAATTGGGAATATTTATGAGGTTTTGGGAATTTTTGGGATTTTTTGGAATTTTTTGATTTTTTTAGCTAGTAGGGCGATTTTAGTAATTTTGTAAATTTTGAGGATATTTTGGAAATTTTGGTAAATTTAGGTAATTTTAGTCAATTTGAATGGTGGGGAATACTCTGAAATAAATTTTGGAGATAAATGGGTAACTTGGGTAATTTTGGGTAAAAATGACGTTTAGGGGTATTTTGGGTAGATTTAGGGGCAAGGGGTCAAAAATTTAAATTTTTGAAAAACTGAAGTTAATGAGGGGTGAGTAGTATGGAATTGTTTAGGTTGAGCCATGAACCAAAGGGAACCCTAATTTGGTCCTCTATGTGTTAGTACTAACCGAACCTTAGCTTTGGGCTAAGAGCTTGAGGAAACCACGCAGATGAGTTTCTAAAGAGTTTGGGGCTTAAGGTGGGATGTACTTTGTTTAGGGTTGTGGGCGTAACTTGTGTGCATTGTGTAAGCTTCAGATCTCCCAGGGTAAGTCCTAGGGTCTGACCACCTATAGGAGACTTCCCCTGGGCTTCCTTATGCTTGGTCTCTTCCTCCCAAAAGCTAGAGGTTAGGCCTTAAGCATATAAAAATTCCCAGTGAAGTGAAAAATGTTCGAATTTCTATGAGGGAGGGTTGTAAGATTAATCTTCTAAGAAAGTCACCATGAGAGTCATATGGCTAGACACTAGGCTATTCTAAAGAGAGACTAGACCTTAACCAAAACTGAGGTCAACACTGGCAGCTTTGAGAATCTTGCGGCTGCGGTTCCTCCTCTGGGACCTCTTCCCTGGGGGAACTCTAGAGCTAGAACCAATCTCAAAAACTGATGGTATGACAAGGAAAGCATTATGAGTATCTTCTTCATACAATATTTCCTTCCTATTGGCAGATGGAAAGGTAGGTACGATGATGGCAGAGCCAGTAGCAGTAGGTGTAACAACTCTCCTGGACACGGAAATGACTGACTTGACGGGGGTGGTAGCAACCTTCACCTTCTTAGCAGAAGGGAAGTACTGGTGGGAGTTCAGATCAAACTTGGCAGAGAGTTCTTGAATTTTAGGGGCAACAACTTTCACGATGATGAACAGAGCTTTTCCAAGTACGACTTCAAACTCACTGAAGCTGGTCCTGAACTGGATCATTGGAGAGGCAGACGGGCGTTACGGGAGTTGGACAAGTTACAAGAGAAGGTAAGCATAGGGGTCGACATTGTGACTATCGAAAGAAACATTTTGAAGGTTAGCAAGGGCCAAAACCTTATAATCATAGTGCAAATACTATGAACAAAAGGTCATTCTGTGAACTTGGCACAATTTCATTTTATTTGTTTTGAATTTTAGTATTTTATTTGTCTTTGATTTTCATATATTCATTAAAAGAAGTTTTATGATTTAATAGAGAATAGTTCTATTTGCCGATAGCAAGATCAAACTCGGGAGGCACAAAAAGAAAGCATAGTGTGGGACCCCATCTAGGATCCCCTTCACAACGCACACTGCTAACAAAAATCTTTCACCAACACACTTATATATCCTTCCAAGTTTAACTTAAATTAGACTTAGTAATCCCTTAAAATAAAACTAGGTCTAATCTACATTAGGCATAATTTTCCTACTAAGTCTTACATAAACTAGATTTAATAAACCCTCAAACCCCAATTAAGTGTAATCAACAATAGACAAAATCATCCTACTAATTTTTACTTAAATTAGACGTCATAAACCCTTAAACCTTAATTAAGTCTAACGTATATTAGACCTAATTATTCAATTAAGTCTTACTTAAATTAGTATTAATTAATTCCACCAATATTCTAATTTTATCTAAACTAAATTAGACCAAATTATGTAATTAAATCTTACTTAAACTTAATTAATCCCACTTAAACCCATATCAGGTCTAACAAAAATTAGGCCTAATTATCCACCTAAACCGTGATTAGATCTAACCTATGTTAGACCTGATTATCTAGTTAAGTCTTTCTTATATTAGGGTTAATTAATTTTTTAAACCCTAATTGGGCCTAACCTATATTAGACCTAATTGTTTTACTAAGTTTTACCTAAGTTAGACTTAGTTGAATTTAAACTCTAATTAGGTCTAACCTAAATTAGATCTAACTATCTAATTAAGTCTTACTTAAATTATAAATAATTAATCCCTAAATCCCAATTAGGTCTAACCTACATTGGACCTAATCATATTATTAAGTCTTACTTAAATTAGGCTTAATTAATTCCTAAACCCTAACTAGGTCTAACCTACATTAGACCTAACTATTCAATTAAGTCTTACATAAATTAAACTTAATTAATCATTAAACATTAATTAGGTCCAACCTACATTAGAGTAATTATTTAAGTAAGTCATACTTGAATTAGACTTAATTATGTCTTAAATTTTAATCAAGTCTAGCCTACATTAGACCTATTTATCTCACTAAGTCTTTCCAAAATAAGACTTAGTCAAACCTAAACCTTAGTTAGGTCTAACCCACATTAGACCTAATTATCCAATTAAGGATTACTGAAATTAGACTTAATCAAGCCTTAAACCCTAAGTATAACCTAAATTAGACAGTCAACCTTTTAGAGTTCAACATAGAACCTATGTCTAACCCACATTAGACTTAGCCAATCTGCATTGAACCTAAATCTTATTATTGACCTGATTTGGACGTAGGTTTAATTGAGCTAAAGTTAACATAGACCCAAATCAACTTAACCATTGGGTCAACCCAACCTAACTTGGGTTAGCCCAAATCAACTGAACCACAAAGTCAACCCGACCTAACTCGGGTTAGGCTAAGTCAACATAAATACTGAGCCACCCCGACCTAACTTGGCCTAACCCAAATCAACTAAACCATTGGGCTAACATAACCAAAGTTGGGGTAATTCAAACTAGCCTACTTTCTACATTAACTTATTCTAAATTAATTTAACACAAAATATTCAAATTTGAAACTCTGTCTCAAACTTTGGAATAAGTGTAGTTAAGGATTTAGTCAAGTTTAATCCAACATAAACTTGAATAGTAATTCAAGTCTAAATTATGTTAGACTTTATACAAGTCTAATATTACTCAAACTTGATTTAATCAAGGATAATTAATTTGGATCAACTCAATTTAATTTAAGTTAAATATAATTTAATGTAACTTGATGGATGATAAACTCGAGATTGTCACTGAGTTAGTATAAAGTCAAGAAGGTTTAGTTGAACTCGAGCTAAACTTTAACCAACTTAGATTAATCCTATTGAACATAGAACAGAGATTGAGAGTAATCTAAAGAGAAACTAACCTAGTTTGGGTTAACTCGAACATATAGAATTCACTTTGGATCATCCAATCCAATTTGAGCAGTCAATCTGACTCTAGGTGACTGGAGGTTAAATAGGGTTTTGAATTCTTTTGTGAGAATAAAGCCATATTTTTCCTCAGTCAAGGATAACTTGAGCCAATATACGTGGCCAACTTAAACAAAATGACATAAAATGCACCTTAAAGGCCATTAAAACTTACAATTAAACCAAAAGAATACACCCTAGTTTGAGAGGATATTTTGGAGGAGGCAACCCATGGCTCCCAACAAAATTCTCTCCAGTCACTTGTGAAAAATCAAACCGCAAACTCTGATGATACGGGAAGACAGAACCATAGGATCTTGATCATGTCATTTTCAAACAACAAAAGCAAGACATCAAAAATGGCAAAACACAAAGATTTAATTGGCTAATAAATTTATAGAAACATAAAATTTTACAACCCCCTAAAATCCAAAAATACATTAAAACTTAAATGAAACCCTAATGAACATTGATCACCAAACACAAATTTAACAACTTGCTCTAGTCTGTGAAGATCTATTGAAAGATGTAATCTGAGGTTGCTGACTAGAATTCTCTATTCAAAGTAGGATTGATCACCTCACAAACTAAGTAGATCAAGTTAAGTAACGACTCCGAAGTGATAGAGCCACAGATGTCTTGATTAGGTTGTCTAAAAATTAAGAAAAGAACAAACTAAATTAACAAACCATAATTTTCATATTAACCCTATTTTATAGGGTTGTTGAAGGCACAAGGTGGGTAACACTCTAGGTCAACTTTACATGTTATTAGGGTGTACTAACTCTGTTTTACATGGAAAGTTGTTCATGACCCGGAATCAAATGATAAATTTCAAATAAACCATTAACAACAAAACAAAAATAGAACATTTAGGATAATATCAAACCTTTTGTATTATACTACTCTTAGGACATGACTTTGACGGATAAATCTTAAACTATTTAAGAATAAATGTTAATCATAATCGGGAGTTTTCTTAGGGGGTCTCAACTGCTTAAGATGTAATTAAATTTAAAAACTTTCTCTTATCAAAGAATGCGAACCCTAGGAAAGATTTCATACCAAAATATCTGGTTGTGGGATTTTTTTTATCTGGTCTTCTTTGCATAAGTATTTCGGGAATCAAACACTTTGGAGTTCACTTTGCAATGATCATCACAAGAAAGCTTTCCTTCATATTTTTCTTTTGTTTGTTTCCGTTATTATTTCCCTCTTTCCTTTGCCTCTGAGTTTCTCAGTTCATCAAGGTAACCTACGTGGTCTAAGAAAGAGAGTTATTCAGATAAAAGAGCAATGTAATAGCTAACAAATTGGTGACTCCTTGACAACGACAACACAACAAATGATAAGACTAGAGGATTGGCGACGACGGTGACATTCCGGCAGGGACAATGTGATCCTGCATTTTGTTTCTACGTTGGCTAACCAAGGCGTCACAGTTTATCTACCTAGTATTTGTTTTCCTTATTTATGTTATTGAATTTTAAATTTATTTTGATGTTTGATATTTTATTTGAGATTTATTTTATCCTCCAATTTATTGGTCATTATAAATTCAGAATTTTCTTGGTTTATATTTTAATAGTTAGTTTTATATCCTTGGTGTTTTGCGTTTATTTTCACTACTATTTTTGACTTATAATGTTTGAATTATTGTTTTATGATGAGGCATACAATCCAAAAACTGTTTTCTTTCAAACCTTTCGTATTTACACTTTTCACACTTAGGTTTCATTTACATACGTACTTTTTCATAATTTTCACACATATGAAAATGTAATTTTATAAAAAAATTTTGTCACACAAAAATTTTATCAATCATTTGAGTGTATATAATATGAGAAATGTGTAAATGTGGAATTTTGCAAGACATGAAGGCTTAGGAGTTAAGCTTACAAATCAAATGTTCCTCAAAGCGCACATGTTCATGTGTGGTTCAAACATATAAACATGTACAAGGCTTATATAAGTTGTTTATTCAGAAGAGTTTGCAAAGTTATTTAATTTTGATAAAAAATCTAATACAAACTATGAGCTCATAAGAGGATTTAGCCTTGAAAATTTTTACTTATGTTGAAAATGTTTTAAACCTCTTTCATTTATAAAAGGTTATTTTTGGCTTAAAGTTGTGTTTAAGCTTGCTTTTATTTTATAAAGGTTTTTTTTTAAGTTTCTTAAAATACTTTTATTTTGGAAATTTAGATTTTGAAAAAGATCTAATTAAGTTCCATTTTAAAACATTTAAGTTATAATTAAATAAGAGCCTATTTAAATTTTGTTTTGTTATGGCTTTTACTTTAAGTTTTATTTTTAAAAAAATAATAATAAATAAAAGAACAAAATTCTTGTTGGTCTTTTTTTGCTTTTTTTGGGTTTAGATATTATTTTATTGATGTTTTTTTATGAAAAGGTATGAATTTGAGTGAAAATTTTGAGCTTTGAAAATTTTAAATTTTTTTTAAAAACTTTATTTGAGTTTTTTTTAAAGGTTTATGTTTGAAGATGATGCTGTTTTTTAATAAAAAGTTATATTATGTAAAATTATATTTTAGAGAGATCTTTTAGTTTTGGAAATATTTTTTTTTAGTTTCATTTTAAAGTACATTGTTTTGAAAATGTTTTAACTAACTTTTCTTTTTTTAAAAAAAATGGTTCATTGTTATGTTTTAGAAATGGTTGTTGTTAAGTTTTATTTATATTTATTGAGAATTTCATTCCATCTTTATAGACTTAAGCTAAAAAATAATCTAATATTTAAGAAATAGGTTTATGAAGATATTAGTTACTGATACATACATGAACTTATTTTACTCTCCTTTCTTTGAGAGCACATTTACATTTGTATAAATTGTTACAAAAATATTTTAGTTGGCGTACCTTTAAATTTATATAAATTTTTATAGAAAGAATGGATCATTTAGAGCTTATATAAATTTTTATAAAAATAGTTCATTTGAATTACTTTTAATTTGCATAAATATTATAAAAATGGTTCATTGAAAATTTTGTTCATGTATATATATTAACGTCGCTCAACTTTATAGACTTTGCAAAAAAAATTAACTTATAAAGATAACTCATTCCAAACATATGATCACAATTATTATTTCTGCCAGCATGAAATCCTAAGTATGCTTTCCAATAAAAGCATCTAAAGCCATAACTTGCTCAACTGTATAAACAAAAGCCCAAGCATGTAAATTTGCAAGAGCATAAGTTGCCACAAGAAGATTTTCATAAACATAAAGCTACCACATGAAAATTTACAAGAACATATAGCTACCACATGGAAATTTGCATGAAAAAATAACCAGGCATGGAGATTTGAATCCTTAAAGCTATCACATAGAAATTTACATGGATGACATTTGACTGAGCGTGGAATCTAAAAGTAACATAAGAAATTTTCTCTAGCATGAAGCATACCTATGCACACATATTTTATTTAGCATGAAATATAGAGATAACTCATGGAAATTTTTACTTTCAAGAAACATAAGGCTACCGCATGATGTTTATATTACATGGAATATACCTAAAATAACATGGGGCAATTGTTTTATTGCGTCAAACATAACATTAACCACATGAAAGTATTGCATGATATACATTTAAAAACATCATAATTCTTTTTCTTAGCAACATAACCACATGATAATTCCCATTATTTTAGTTGTAAGGCTAGTGTTTTTTTTAGTAGGGTGAGGAGTAAGGGTGACAGGATGAGTATGAAGTATGTTTTGGGCAGGAGAGTGAGAGGAGAAATTTGTGAAGTGTGAGGTATGATTTTGGGTGAGAGAGAGGGAGTAACAATGAGCAATGTATGAAGTTGACTTTTCATGTAGGAGTGAGGGAGAACAATGGAGTGAAGTGTAGAGTTTAGTTTCAGTTAGGAGAAAGGGAGTACAATGGATTTAAGTGTGGAGTTGAACTTTTAGGTAGGAGAGTGAGAAGACAATGGATTGAAGCATGGAGTTGGATTTTTTGGGAGAAGAGGAAAGACGAGTGTGTGTGTGTTTTTTTTGTGTGTGTGTAAAATAGTTTAGGTAGCAAAGAGAGGGAAAGTGTGTGACAAGATGGGGTGAGTAAGAGAGAAGTGGGGAAAGAAAAGGAATGTTCGACCATGGGAGGGAAACTAGGAGAAAGAGAGAGAGAGGGGGGATTGAGAGGGGGGATTGAGAGAGAGAGAGAGAGAGAGAGAGAGAGAGAGTCATGAACACAAATAAAAAATGGTGAGAGAGGAATACAGAGAGAGCCTAAGCGATGAGAGAAAAATGGAGGAAGAGCGAAAGAGAGACCCTAACATGAGAGAAAAATTGGGTAAGTATGAAATTCACCAAAATTACACAATCTCTATCATTCAAAGGATATTTAAATGACGGAAGACAACTTTACTAGGTAAATACTTTGGTTGCCTTACTTGGATGAGAGGAGAGATTTCTTTTTTCCTTCTTGAAGATGAGGAAAGTGGATGACATCATATAAGAGAGGAAATGGGAGTAGGAAAGAGGGTTTTCAGATTTTGGGAGGAAAAAGGAGAGGAAATGGGGAGGAGAAGGTTTTAGGTGAAAGAATGGGAGGGGATAAGATGGAGGGCTCCACTCAGAGTGGGAAAAATGGAGAGATTTAATTGGATGAAGAATGGGGAGAGTGTGAGAATTTTGGTTAAAGAGAAGTATAAGTGGGTGGCAGTGTAGGGGGGGGGTGGCGCGAAGAAGTGGAGGGAGGAGTTATGAGAGAGTAAAAGGAAAATTTTAAAAAATAGGTGAAATTTTAAACATTCGAGAGCGGGGGGTAGTTATGGTGGTTATGGTCAAAATAATAAACATACCTCTTTCAAAAGAGAAAAATGCAAGGAATTTAGTGGTACAATTTGTTTTAGTTGAAGTGGGCCCTAGCTAAAAATAGTTCAAGTAAAAGTTAGGCCCTACTTTAGGAGAGAACAAATTTAGTCTATTCTAAATGGAATTGTTTAGTTAGTTTTAATTGATTAAATTATGTATTCATAGCTCACATTTTATTTAGTTGAAGTTTCGTTTTATTTGAGATCATTATAATTGAATGATTATGATTTCTCTTTAACTATCAAAATTATCGTCGGCTAAACAAGTCCCCAAACAAAGTCCAGTTTGGCCACTGAGGGCTCCATTTGAAAAGCATTTTTATTGGGATGCACATGTGTAGTATTTTTTTGAAAAATAATGATTAATTAAAAATTTTCATGTATGACCATTTTTAATGTATTAAAACCTAAAATTAAAAATAAAATCACTTAAAAAGTGTGTTCGATCATTATAAAATTAACTTGAATGATTCTCATACGTCACTATGAACATCATGCACTTTATAGAATTAAAATTTAATCACAATGTCCTATAGAGAAAAAATATAAAGTTTAGAATGTTCAGAGCAATATTTATGCATGAAAACATGAGGTGAAAATTTTTATATAGAAATTACGTTATATAATTGTTAAACTTATTTTCAAGGTCTTTATATGAAATAATAAACATCATGAAATTTCAGAATGAAGCTCCAAGCTCTAAAAAGAATTGTAGAGAAATCAATAAATTTGGTGCGTATGTTGGTTGAAGTTGATGTTTAGGTCAATTGTATGATTTGAATAAGGTTATATTTGATTCTATTTTAGTTTGGATGATTTCAAAATTTTTCAGTTAGATTTTAATTTTTTGTTAAATTAGGATTTAACATATATTTCAGCACAAGTAGGATTCAAGTTATAATTTATCCTACTTCAGTTCAGTTACAGGGTGACACAGGGAAGGAGTTCCTTTGTCTCTATGAGATTGGATATATGCTAAGGAAAAAAATGAGGCTATCAATCGATTCTTGCTCCATATCCTTACTGCCTTCCAAACTGCTACCTTTTTTATATCAAGGTATAGAAGGTCTTGATGTAAATCCCCACAGTTCATAGGTAACATGTTTTGGATTGGATAAGGGCTCCCCAAAGATTTGTAACTTGTCTTATACTAGGAAATTTTATTAAAACATGGTAATCAGAGGTTACAACTTTGAAAATGTTATATGGGTCTATCAAGTATGGCATTGTATGTATTGGGGTGTCCAAGACATTGAAGTCAATCATTTACTATATTTATTCATTGCCACGAGTTAATGATAGGACGATAATCTCACATGTTTCTTTTTTATGCCTAGAGAATCCCTAAAGTGATTTAGATGTAGGATTGATTCAAATGAGGGCTAGATCCACTCTTTTGAAGAGGATATTTACAGAGTTGTCGATATCTACGAGGATTTAATTGATCAAGTAGTTAGAGATTACTACAATGAACACATTGTAATTTATGAAAGGATGTTCTCCAACAAGCATATCGACATCTATAAATGTGACGTGATGATGTGTTGGTGCCATTTTCTCAACCAAAGAGGATGAGGTGTTTCTCTTGTCTTCTATTTGAACCACTGTGAGGCTTCTAGTCTGTCACCTCCAAATATCGTTGGTACAATAATGGAAGCATGTACTACTCTTACTGAAGTTGGTTCGTGGTTGGAATTCTTGGCAGGTGTTTTTTCTTGCGTTGGTGTGTTGGTTTCAGGAACCATGATTTCATTCAAATTTTTTTCTTTAATCAACTTCGTGATTAGATTATAGAAATGTTAACATTCTTAGTATAATGAACATGATGTTTTTGATAAGCATAATTTCTATTATAATCAAGCATGTAACCTCATACGTCCATCAGAAATGGCTTCTTGAAGAAGTTCTTATTCTGAATGGCATTGACATACTTGACCATCGACACTATTAATGATGTGATTTTGGTTGGAAGAAACTAAGGACGTTCTTGCCTCCTCTCAAGTATTCTCTCAATCAACTCTCTATTAGCGGATTCCCATTCCTGCCTTTGAAGTATTTTTTTAGGACTGCACTAGAAACTCTTCTTACTATAATGACTTCTTGTGTTCTTGCGATCCCCACGAGGCTGTTTTGAAACCTCTCTTCAAACACTCAGCTATTAGATTGATCAGGCTGAAAAATGTATTCTTCAATGGAAATGTTATTAGTAGAAAGCACTAAGAGCTTGGTCAAGTTTTTTAGCTTCTAAAAGTCAAGTATGCATCTAAACGGGCCATTATGTAGGCCTTGATCTTGGAATTCAAGAGCAATAACGAGTTTCAAGTCTCTTACATTGGGTATCTCTTTTTAGAATCTGGTAATGAATCATTTGAGGCTCTTTGATGGTTATTGACTGTCCTTCAGAAGTGCCAAGGAGTTCTTTGGCGGCTTTACATACTAGTAAATTGATACATGAATATCTGCTTGAATTATCTCAAAGAAGAGATAACTCCCACATGCAAGTTATTGAACTAGTGTAAAGCTAATTCTGTAAGCATCATAAAGAATAAAGTTATTTTAGGGAAAACATTCTCCTTTATTAAACATATGGATAATTCAAAAGAAACTACATGGTCAATACAGTTTGACTTTCCTTTATAAGATTTTACAGAAGCGTTTTTGAATTTTCTCAACGATTTGACCATTGTAATTTCCTTATAGAATGCCTTCTCAAATAGTCATTGCCTTCTACTTCACTTATTTCCTTCGTCCGTGGATTTAGAAAGTTCCATATGGGATGTAATGTATGTGCCCCGTAGGTCAATCTAGTGATTCAATTAAATTCTATAAATTGCATGATTGTCATTATCACATATGAAAATCATATAAACTAGTTTGGTAGTCATCGAACACTATTTTTACATAAAATTATGCATTTAGGATTTCAATGCATGGAAAGTGGTTTCATGTAAAAATTTTTTGATGAGTTATTATTTTTAAAAATGAAATTATCCATTCCATCTATATCATCGATATTCTTCAAGTGAGTCCCTCTACCCTTGAATCTGACACTGCTTGGAGGCCTATTGAGCCAATGATAATCAAGAGAAAGAAAATGATAATTTGGATAATAAACATGATAATTTAACCATAACCATCTCAAAATGACTTCAAATCAACTTGAGACTTCAACTAAAGTTTTTTTAAATTCCAAAACACATAATTTGGACCAACAAAATTAATCAAAAATTTCAACTCAAAATTCATCATGTTCTCTCTCCAAAAGGGTTTTGGCCCAAGTTGACTAACCATATCTTCACATAGTACTTGAGTTAGCCAAAATCACTTGAATTGTTGAATTTCTTACATTTTTTCTATTAAATGAGCTCATTTCAAATTTCGGACCATAAACAATTCAACATCACCTTGTAAGCACATCTCAACCACCTAGCCACTTCAAATGTTATAACTTTAAGCTATAAACAGTTTGAGCTATTGGATTTCTTTTCTTGTCCTTTTTAAAATTGCCTATAGTTTTATTTTTTTATGACTACCTTAACTACCTTGACCAAATTATCAAAATTTTCTTTTCTTTCTCAAAAAATACCTCCATGCCATTTACTCCTAGCCTTTCATTTCCACTCGAACTTTGTCATTTTAGCCTCCACTTTCCTTGATCCAAAACCCTTAGTCCTATTGCTCTAACTCATTCTCACACCCCACATACCTCTCTTCTCCACCTTACCTAATCTCTATCATCCATTCCATCAGATAAACCTCATATAATCCTAGTTGGCCGTTCCTCCTTAACGATAATTGCCCCCAAAATTTTCCCATAACCACTCCCCACAAAATTATTCTTGATTCCCCAAAATCCCATTTTATATCTCACTTTAATTTTAAAAAATTCTCTCAACTTCTTCCTCTCCCAATGAAAAACCAGAAACCCGCTTCTTCCTCTCCCAAACAAATTCTAGCCTCAACCATGTTGACCTCACTTTTATTGAGGTATAGTCTTTCTTCTTGAGGAGCCTGTGATCTAGCCATATGAATTTCCTATCTACTATCTTAGAGGACTTGTGATGTAACAATACACCATTGGAAATTTTTAATACTTCTTTACTCTTCTTGTTGTTCCACATGTTTAGTTCTAATCTCTAGCACTTAGTAGGATTGAGCCAAACATGATGGAGCTCAAGAAGAGTCCCCATAGAATTGCATGGCATTAAGGTTAACCCTGGGTGGTGTGGCCTTGATCAGTCTTGCACACACACACAACTCCTCACCTTCACTCACAACCTGAAATCTTAAACCTATCATGCTTAACCTGGTTCCTCCCTCTTTTTTGGAAACTCATGTGAGTGGTCTCCCAAACCCTTGGCCCTAAGCTAGGGTTTGACTAGGACCAACACATGGAGGATCCAAAATGGGATCTCCCTTGGTCCTATGGCTCAAAAAGGGTAATTTTATGATTATCATCCTCAATTGATCCCAATTCTACCAAATTCCCAATTTTGACCTTTTACCTCTTAACTTTCTCAAAATTTCTAAAATGCCCCCGAAACACTATTTTTTCCAAAATTGCACAAATTGTCAAATTCCCTTAAAAAATCATTTCAAACTATTCTAAACCACCCAAATTGCCCAAAATACTCCAAAATACCTAAAACTCCCAAAATACTCCCAAATTTGCCAAAATTACCTAAGTGCCCCTCATGCCTAAAAAATTTCCAAAAATTTCAAATTTACTTCCAATGTCCCAAAAACCAATTTGAGCTACCCAATATCTTCAGTTTCACACAAATCCACCAAATTTAGCCAAAATTTGTCAAATTCCCAAATTGTCCCTAAGCGACCAAATTCTCTATATCACGTCAAATTTCCACCAAATTGATTTCAAAAACCATCAGTTTCAAGTCTAAACTTAAATTCATGATGACTAAGCTCAATTGAAATCAAATCCAAGCCTAATTGAACCCAATTTCAAACTCAAATTCCAAGCCCAAATTAAAATCCCCAATTTGACAATATCCCTAAATTTGATTAAATTAAACTCCATAATCAATTCAATTCTCCCAAATTTGAATCTTAAACTCCACAAAACATTCCCCTAGACCATTTTGAACCTTCAATTGGACTAAGACCCTAGCTCAAACTTAGCCCAAATCCAACCCAAATCATTACCCCCAATTTTGCCCTAAAATTCAAAATCTCCCAATTCATGTCTCCCCAATTCCAACTCAATTGATACCCAAATTCTTCATGTCAATATTCTACACCAAATTGAACTTCCAATTGACCCAAATCCAAACCCTAGCCAAGCCCAAACTCAAGTCTAAGCCAGAACCCTAATTTTGAGTCCAAGTCCCAGATTGGCTTAACCCATTGGAATTAGGCCCATGCCTAATCATTTCCTGACTTGTTCAACCTCCTAGGATGATAATAAAATCATCTTAGCCCACCCTAGGTAAGCCATAGACCAAGGGTCTCCCAAATTTGGGGATTTCTTCATAAAAATGGCTAAACCAAAGGAAGATTTGCCACCAACTTTCCCAAATTCCCAAACCATCACCATTGAGCTTCTCTAGCTCCCCTGACCTAATGAGCCACCAGCCCTGTTAGTCGCCAGAAAGTTTCAAAATGAGAGATTCCCCAACCTTTGGACCCAAAAATTAAAATTATCCAATGTGGAACTCCCCCATTGGTGAATTGTGCTGCTCAACCCGCCACCTTAGCAACCCTTTGCACCCTCTGGATTGCTTTGCTAGCCACCATAGCCATGGCTATTTAAACACCACCCTTCACGGCCAATGGAGGAGATGATCCAATTCTTTGGGGAGAATCTGCCAAAATCCTTCCAGAGCATCTCCAGACCCTCCTAAGTGCCACTATTTTCCAACCGTCTCCCCCTCTGCTTAAGCCCAATTTCTTCACCCAAAAATCACCAAAAAACAGGACACTTCTTGGCCATACCATAAACCTCCACCAACCTCTAAATTAATTCACCCCTAACCTTCCCTAGACCAGAGAAAGAAGTTCCCCACTAAAATCCCCATCCCTAGAGCTCTCTACGCCTGACTTCTACATAAGTCATGCCACCTGCAGGAGGAGTTCATAACTAATAAAAACTAAAGCATTGTATTTCCTACAACCTTAGCCTGTCAGTTTATGATGTGCCATAAACCGACAACAAGGATTTTCAGTGGCTTCTAAAATGGCGTTGCAAAATTTTTTTTACTGGAAACGATTTGGTTTGGAGCACAAAGCTCTAAGAAAAGCTTTAGAAGAACTGAGCAATGAAAACACTTCTGCAGTGAAACCCTGCAAAAAAATTAGTAAGTCCTTATTTTTTAAAGCTATATGAATCTTTACCATTAATCATTTTAAGATTTTAAACTGCAGCTATATGCTTACATTAGAATTGTTCTAAGCTATAAGCGTATTGTATACTTATTTTAGAAACTATTGAAAAAACACATGTACAACCTTAGCCTGTCAGTTTATGAGGTGCCATGAACCAATAACAAGGATTGTCAGTGGCTTCTAAAAAGCTGTTGCAAAAGTTTTTTTTTTAACTAGAAACGATTTGGTTTGGAGGACAAAGCGGTAAGAAAAGCTTTAGAAGAACTGAGCAATGAAAATGCTTATGTAGTGAAACCCTGCAAAAAATTAGTAGGTTTTATAAATGCTCTTAAATCTTAAATAAAGTGATGTGAGAAGTCCTTATTTTTTAGAGCTATATGAATCTTTACCATTAATCATTTTAAGATTTTAAACTACAACTATATGCTCACATTAGAATTGTTCTAAGCTATAAATGTCTTGTATACTTATTTTACAAACTATTGCTAAAACACATGTTCATATCATGCCTAATTGACATAATTTGGTGGTAACTCCTTTGTAGTTTGGATTTAAATTATGAAATAGCAATGTATACAGTAGAAGTAATATAAATTAAATTTTTGTGTTAATATGTTCAATAGAATCCTTTACAGTGTATCATAAGTTGCATAGTGGAATGAATCTCGATAGATTTAAGTTTGCTTTAAATTTAATTAACTAAATAAAATCTAAAATTTTAAAAGTATAATAAAATCAAATTTTAAAATAGGTTAATTGTAGCTTACTCGGAACCATAAATTTTTTTCAGCCAACTTGATAAAAGAAATTTACTCAATATCCTGCAACTTTGACTCTCCGACTCTCTCTCTCTCACACACACACACTTTGTCTCTCTTTTTTCTTCATTCTCTCTCTATAATGTCACTTGTATGAGGGAAAAAAATTAGGTCATTAGAAGTGTACTCATATATTGTAGAAACATCAGTCCCAATAAGTATGGAAGGGGTGCTTATGTCAATCAGGAAAGACTGAAATTAGGCAGCTAATTTAGGAGTTTTCTATAATTAGAAGCTTCCTTATTTAAATTTTTTCCAATGTCTTTATTCTGATTTGTTTTATTTTTAGCTGAATATTTAGATTAGGAATATGTATTACTACGTTACCTAAAAAATATTATGCACTTTAATTTATACTTAAAATAGATTGTAAGTATTATTTAATGGAATGAAAACAAAGGAAAAATGGATCGAGCCTATTCAAGATTCGACCTATTTTTCTTAGAACTTTGACATGGTATCAGAGCTAATTTTTTGTTCTAATCACAGATAATCGTTGAAGGACTGTTAAGACTCCCTTCCCGTCCTTTGCTTTGATTCTCACTTTTCAACTCGTCGTCTCATTATTTGTTTGCTTGCGTCGTCTTCGTTCTACTTTGTCTTCCTCTTCAACTCAGCCAGTCTCGAAAGAGCCGCAGTGGCTCCTGCCTTTGACATGGTATCAGAATACGCGAGCTTCTACTCTTTCATCTAATTAGTTTAATCTCTTCCATAACCCATCTATCTGTGATTAATATCTACACATTCGATTTTGATTGCCTGCCTTGGAGTCGAGATCTGTCTAGATTTCAAGTAGAGTTATGATCTGGTTATCCTTTAATGGGGTGCTGAAATAGGTTTCGCAAATCTAGGCTTGAGGAACTTAAATGATTTCAATATTGTCCTTTTGACTTCCTTCCTCCTTGATAAGTACTGATGGGGAAGAAGATGAATAAGAAGGCTCAAAACCCTTGTAAAGCTCAGACCGGATTTTTGTGGGATCCCAAAAAAATCGGTTCATGATGAGTCTGGTGATGACGGGGATAAAGATAAGAAGGCTTTGTTCGCTACTAATCTCTTTCGTTAGCTATTGATGTTTCTGTGGCATCTTTGACAGCTTCTTCTGTTACTTTGTTCGCTTAGACTTCGGCTTCTTTGTCTCACTCAAGGATTGAAAGCTTAGACACTCCTTCCTAGACTGACAGCTTCGGCTTCGACACTTCTTCCTAGACTGACGGCTTCGGCTTCAACAAACCATAGATCTTCAGCTTCGGCAATCTCGGTTTTGACACTCACGGCTTCGGTACTAGCAGCTTTGGCACTCTCAGCTTCGACATCTCAGCTTCAACACTTTTGGCATGAAGATCAGGGAACAAATCGTCCTGTTCATCGCAGGAAGAATCAATTGCAATTGGATAGTATAATAGGACGCAAATCCTACTTGTGAGCTATGGTCGGTAGCATTTGGATCAGGACGCTGATCAAACTTGTAGGCTATGATCGATAGCTTTTGGATCGTTTAACTGGATCCTATTTGTGGGCTATGATCGATAGCATTTGGATCGCGTAACTGAAAGTGAATCCTTCTTGTGGATATGATTCGAATTTCATGACGAAAATGATAAATGATTTCTTGTTATTCTTTGCTCAAATCATGTTATGGTTCAGAAGTTGCCTCTGAGGCTTTGACACTTTCATCTTGGGCACTCACGTCTTGATGATTTTGAGTCCTGACAGTTTATTATTAGCAAATTGATGCTTCCTGATCCGTCAACATTAATTTGAGAGGAGATGTCAGTCACGCAGTTAATTTAGGAGTTTTCTATAATTAGGAGCTTTCTTATTTAAATTATTTCCAATGTCTTTATTCTGATTTATTTTCATTTTAGCTGAATATTTAGATTAAGAATATGTATTACTAAGTTACCTAAAATAAATTATATAAAATAATTTTTACCTAAAATAGATTGTATGATTATTATTTAACGAAATGAAAGAGAAGGAAAAATGTATTGAACCTATTCAGGATTTAACCTATTTTTCTTAGAACTTTGACATGGTTTCATAGCCAAATTTTTACCCTAACAACTAGTAGACATTGGAGGACGGTCAATACTTCCTTCTCGTCGGCCTTCTTGCAGGAACAGAGGAAGTATTTCTTTTCCTCATTTCTCCTCCGCCTTGGAATCGTTCAAAGGGATCTTCATCCGCCATCAACTGCATTCTCCGCGAAGTCTTCGATCTTCGACTGCGCTATCATTCGACTACTTCGTCTGGACTGCTCAACTGCTCCCTTCGGATAGCTCTTCTGCTTCATCTAAACCCTCATCTGCTTCATCTGGACTGCTTTGACGGCTTTGTTTGGACTGCTCGCCCGTTAACTCACCTAGATTGCTTCGCATGCTCGCTTGGTTCGCTCGACCGAGCTGTTCGGTCTTCTGGATTGCTTCTCCTGGTTCAACTGCTTCGCTTGATCGTCTGCCTCGACTGTTCGATCAATTAATAGCTTCATCAGTTCCGTCTACTACGCTCGCTCCCTTTACTTCATCTGCTTCATCTTCAATCGGTTTCATCTCTCGTCTCTTTGTTCGAACTCTGTCTTTGACATCTTCGACTGCTTCATCTGTTGCTTCGTCAGCTTCGACATCGGCTTCTTCGTCTCACTCAAGGATTTTCGGCTTCAACACTCCTTAGACCAACGACTTCGGCTTGGTTACTCCTTCCTAGTTCCTAGACCGACGACTTTGGCTTCGGTAAACCCTAGATCTTTGGCACAGCTTCGACATCTCGGCTTCAACACTTTTAGCGTGAAGATAGTGGAACAAATTATCCTTGTCGTTGCAAGAAGAATCAATAGCATTGGATCGTATAACAGGATGCGGATCCTACTTGTGGGCTATGATCGGTAGCATTTGGATCAGGATGCTGATCCTACTTATAGGCTATGATCGATAGCATTTGAATCGTGTAACTGGATCCTACTTGTGTGCTATGTTTGGTAGCATTTGGATCAGGACGCGGATCCTTCTTGTAGGCTATGATCGATAACATTTGAATCGTGTAACTGGATTCTATTTGTGGGCTATGATCGGTAGCATTTGGATCGAGAATCGGAAGCGGATCCCTCTTGTGGCTATGATTCGTATTTCTGGACGACAATGATGACTCTTGCTATTCTTTGCTCAAATCATGTTATGATTTAGGAGTTATCTCTGAGGCTTCGACATTCTCGGTTTTGACATTTTGGGCTTTGGCATTCACGTCTTGATAATTAGTGGTCCCGACAGAGTTTTTTGTTGGCAAATTGATGCTTCCTGATCAATCAGCATCAATTTGAGCGGGGACGTCAATCAGGAAAGACTGAAATCAGGCAGCTAATTTAGGAGTTTTCTATAATTAGAAGCTTCCTTATTTAAATTATTTCTAATGTCTTTATTCTGACTTATTTCCTTTTTAACTGAATATTTAGACTAAAAATATGTATTACTAAGTTACCTAAAATAGATTATGCACTTTATTTTGTACGTAAAATAGATTGTAAGATTACTATTTAATTGAATTAAAACAAAGGGAAAATGCATCGAGCCTATTCAGGATTCAGTCTATTTTTCTTAGAACTTTAACAGGTTATATTTGTCGTGATTGTATGCAAAGATTAATTTTTTGTATAAGAAAGTTATAAACAATTTAAAAAAAATCAGAGTATAATAAAAATTTTAAATATCACTTTGTGGACAAATATACATGATTTTTATTTGAATGATTATCTTCAACCCAAAGTTGCGCTTGCATAAGACCTTAGCATCTCACCTAACTAAAATAGAAGAACAAACAAGCATGGCCTTAAGCCACATGTTAAAAATAGTTGCACTTGACATAGGGGTTGAAAAATAAAAAAAATGCATTAATGAGAAATATTGCATACCTGCATAAGTGTGCTACTTTGTTTGTGCGCTTAACTTAATATATATATATATATTTATATGACTTATCATTCTTGAATACTCACTTTAATTATTGTAGATATTTAAATATACTTGCAAGGATAAAGGAGCATAAAGTACATTAATTTGTAAGAAATATCTGGCTCAAAATACCTTTTCATTATGATCGATTAGTGTATGACACATTCAAAAAACAAACATATTAGAGTTAGATGAAATGATGATATTGATGATATGGGAACATCCCAATTATTATTATTTTGATTGTGACATAGAATTCTTGACATTGAAAATTAAAAAACTTTACACTTTTGACTAATGTAAAAAAATTGGCTAGATCTCCCTTATATGGAAATCCAATTTAATTATCTTTGTCTTATGAAACTTTGAAGTATTCAACTCATTTGGAAGCAAATGAAAACAATTGTAACCAAATTCAGGAACTAATAATGGTTTCAAAATGAACTTTCAATCGTGTTAATATAAGGTTGATGATTCAATTCCACAAACAAACTAGCCCGCAATCTGTAGTCGCCAACCTTAAAAGCACAAACATGTGATTGATATTTATTGATTCAACAAAAACTAAACTTATCGGGAGAAAACCATGCACTTTAACCAATTAACGAGAGTTCGAAGTAAAAAAGTCGTAAATCTCATATCTCACAAAGCAGCTATTGTAAAAAAACCTGCACCCACTTTTATTCCCGCATTTGCTAGGAAACAGGTCTTCAATGTGAGCCAAACACTCGATGCATGAGGACTTCTTCAGATCACCCGTGCATTGTGCCATTCCGTAGATGCTCACACCCTCCAGGCCAGTGATATTGCTTGCCACCGTCTTCGCAAACAAGTTAGCTTCCGGCGCCGCCACCACCATAGTTTTTAGATTGCCAACCATCAGCTTCACCGCTGGTACAAATATTGATGAATTCTGTTCTTCCTTTGTATTAAATAGAAAACTTTCAACTCCAGAAATGGTCCAATTCCCTAAGAAGTTAACTACATCATAATGAACGAAGCATAGATCGTAGAATATGTATGCTTGTGTTTGACTAGCACAATTTGTATGAAGTGTTGTTCCTGCATCTTTGATGCATTTCTTGCAGAGGTCAGTGTTGGCATCCCCTCTGCACTGAGCGAGACCATAGAGAATGCTGTCATTTTGGGAGGAGGAGAATATGGAGCTCGTAAAACCTTTAGCAGGAGCAACCTCAATGAGATAATATATGGTGCCTACGATGCGGGCTTGCAGGTCGATGTTATCAGTGATGTCTTTGGCGCAGGAGAATTTATATGTGGAATTGTCGCATTTGGTAAGGGGAAGAAGGAGAAAAGAACAGAGGAAGAACTTGTATGAGAAAGCCATAGGTATATAGTGTCTTCCTTGTTACAATGCCAAATAACAATCGATCTACTTACCTTGTTGATCCTTGCCTTCCCCCTTCCTTTTTATAAGTACTAGTTTGAAGGTTGAATTGGTAGTTGCCATGTATTTTTAAAAATTTTTATACTTTACTGTTTCGTTTTTCATGAAAAACAAATATGCCAATATATATTTTTTTACCTAAATGAATTTCTCTTCCACAATGAAATTCATTTAGATATTCCACAACCATATGATTTGATTTTTATACTTTACTGTTTCGTTTTTCTGATTGTTTCTTCATTGCTGTCCATATGGTTCTTGATTATGGGCTTTTAGATATTCCACAGCCAATCCAACTTCATGTGGAAAATAACGTTTTTAATCAAGTTTTACTTCATTAAAAAAGACCAATTAAAAGAGAGAATTAAAAAATACTAATTGTCAGAATTATTTTAAAATTTAACATATAGAAAACAATAAACATAAGAAAAATTACACGAGTGACGAACTCGCCGTCTCCCCCACCCGGCGGCAGTCGATTTTATCAATTTTACAGTTTTTTTAATTAATCATTTTTTAATATTAAAAACTTAAATATTCAAATCTTTTAAATTTCACCACTAACTTCATTTACCTATATTGGAAAATAATAATAATATAATTAAAAATAGAGAAATTTGAAAAGCATCTAAAAAATAATGTTCCCTCATTTCAAACCCAATTAAACTAATAAAACATATTTTATCAAAAAAAATAACAAGTTAGTTGAAATCTTCTTTGCTAGATATCACTACAGCAAAATCATCATACTGGCTGTTTTTTTTCAATCGGTTATTTACTGGTCTTATATGCAGCGACATGATTGCGTACAACTTGGTGGTTTAAAAACTAGTTGACAGTTTGTCAGGATATTATATAGGCTTAAAACTAGCCCATTCTTTCAGTCGATTCTCATGGCAATCAACTCGGCTGATTTCTTGTTGATATTTCAGGTTTATTATAACCCAGTTTTCTCCTTTAATAATGCTCGACAACCACGACTTTACTCGGCTACCACATCTTTGCTAGACTCCAACTAGAAAAAAGGTAAACCTCGTATTTCTCCATCTTCCTTACTCAATTTCTAAGTATTCTCTCTCGTCGAAGCTACTTTATTCCTCGACATGGACTCTTAGGCTCATTTTAATGACAAGGATTCCAAACATAGAACTCATTTTGTATGTATCGACATATTTAACTCTTAAACTTCAAATTCCACTTCTTGTTTAGGGTTAGGATTAGGTTTACAGGCATGCCACTGAATTCATATGTATTTATATATTGAACGCTTAAATTTCAATTTTTACAGACTTGCCACTTAATTCTTATATATTTACATATCTCACATGTAAGGTTTCATGTTTACGTACATATTAACTTGGTGCTTTAAAGTTATACACAAAAGGGTGTCTTTCAATAATTTTAATAAAGGTTTAAGTGTGCTATCTCTTGTATGACTAAGGATTTCAGTGCTATGTGTGTAAATATGAAAGCTTAGTTTCGACATATGTAAATACATAAGAATTCTGTGATATATATATATATATATATATATATATATATATATATATATATATATATATATATATATATATATGTCCCTTTTATGTTTAACATTATGAAGTTTTGTATAAATAAAACTTAATTCATATGTATTTACACACATTTATAAATTTAATACATTAGAGTTGAGAAATTTACATATCTAGCTAGCAAATAAATCTTTACTAATCTCGCACATGAATTTTTTGATTGACACTGAATTCTTATGTATTTACGTCTCTAACACCTAAACTTGCATTTTACATATATGTCAACTTACCTATGCGTGAAAATATGTATTTCACTTTCAAAAGTTAAGATAGTGTTTTCTGTTATAGGATATGAAAAATTTGGGTGCTATAAACATAAATAATTAATATGTAAATATTAAAGATGTGATTGGTATGTACTTAAATGTCCCTATGCAATAAAGTAATGGGTGGTGGTATTTGTTGAGCCTTACAGCCAAATATGTGGATCATTATCTTTGATAAGTAGTGTTTTTGACATGTTGAAGCAATTCATCACCAATATAGAACATATAATTTGAAAAAGCAAATGGATAATAGTTATTCATAAGAATAATCTAACTAAAATAAGCTGAGAACTAGGTAATTGTAGCTGACTTGTAGGAAACTGAAGAATAACAAGGAAATAAAGTGCAGTTAACCTCAGAGCCTTCTAGAATTCGAAATGAATTATTTTGGTTATTATGGTGGAAGAAATTTGCATATCTAGTGGTCTGATTTGGGCTTATGACGGCAAACATTGTAAAAAATGTTAATTTATATTTTATAGAGGGTTTAAACTAAAGACATCTTGTTAATGTAATATCCCATATGTATGGATAGACTTTCCTTATTAAAAAAAATCATAGGCAAAGTTCATAAATGTAAAATGTTGTAATATTTTTGTTTTTTGCAAGTCACTCTTTTTGTTGATTTCACAATTCTCTTTAACTATAAGATTAGTTCCTACTTTATTCTGAATGTTGTGAATCAATTTTATATTTTCAATCTCAATGCAAATATCATGAGATGAATATCGTGAGAAATAATTTATTGTAACTAGTATTTAGGAAACTGAGGAATAACAAGAAAATAAAGTGGAGTTAAAATCAGATCCTTCTTAAATCTGGGATGAATCATGTTAGTCATTTTGGTGAAAGAAATTTTCTGTGGCTAAGAGATCTAGTTTGGGTTTAAGGTGACTAACACGGCAAAAAATGTTTATGTGATACTCTATACAAGATTTAATCATCATTATGTATGGATAAACTTTCCTTGTTAACAAAATCATAGGAAATTTAAAAAAATTTAAAATGGTGAAATATTTGATTTTTTTATAAGCCATCCGTTTTGTTGATTTCACAACTTTCGTCAGCCATAAGATTAGTTTCGTTCTTTATTACATGAATAATACCTATGCGTTAATTGAAATTGATAAAGATTGGATTCAAAGAGAAATGACTCGTACTTCTATTTGATACAGGTTGTCGGCTATTTTGTGATTGATTTTTTAATTGATTTTTTAACTAATAACCATTTGCCGGTCAAAAAATCAACCGCATTGGCAATAGGCTAAATAAGCATAAGTTAAGCCGTTAACATTTGCACTTGATTTTTCTGCCGGTAAATAATGTTGGATGAAAATTTAGTCGCAAATCAACTGGTAAAGTTAGCAGCTGATAATTTTCAACCTGTAAATGCTCTCTGACAAGGCTTTTCCTAGATGAAAATTTTTAGACGTTTATTCCCATAATTTTGATTTTCGGTTGAAATCAAAGCTATCACCAACTGATTTGGCATCCATTAATCACTAGTATTCATGTCTTGTATGTGCATCCCATTACCTTTAGGGTGTATCACGAGAAAACTCAGCTTGATATGAGACAACTCGGTCGAGGAACAATGACAAAGACACTGAGCTCAAATAACTTCACAACAAAATCAAAATGATCGTGGAGTTTGAAGAATAAAGAACTTGTCAGCTATCACAAACTAACCATAACGTACTCAATTTATTGCTCATCTAGTTTTACTCGCTTAATTTAATCTATTACACTTCATACTGAAGTTGATCAAATTATTATTCACATTTCTGATAAAAAAGTTAGAATAGCTTTCAAAAGTATTATTTTTGTAATTTTATGATTGATATTAATTGCAAAAAAAAAATGAAATAAAATTATTTTGAGGACCCTACACTTCCATTCTATTTTAGATGTATAAAAGTTTGGGTATAACATGCGATTTAGAATATACATCACTTTCTTTTTTATCTTCCATCATCATGGCTTCTTTAGACCATAAGTAATAGTTGATTTCTCACATGTGGTGTTAAGGTTGTGGATGGTGTAAAATTGTTACTTTTAACACTTGAAAGGAAGCACACCCATTTTCTGCCGTTGATTTTCAATAATGAGAGAAATAGACAAGTACCAGGTTTGAATCAGCCCTCCATGACATGTAGAAAAGGGCTAAAGCTCTATGTGGGGCTCAAGTTTCTTTTAATGGCCCAATTAAGAGACTTATATATACTAAATGGTCAACTGAGTTGATTTATTTTTTCACATGAGTGATATCAAAAGTATGTCTAAGATGAAAAAAAAGGAATTCTTGAGAAGAGTTAAACCTTTCAAAAAGATAGTATTCCTTAGATGCAGATTTTGAAAACTAGCTTCTAAATGTGCTCCAGAAATATGATTTTCCACTAGCTATAATAAGTCTAATGATGTTCACAAGCTCGATGATACAATAAGTAATATTAACTTATTTTCTTTACATTTACATACCACTGAATTCTTATGCATTTACATAACTTACACATAAACTTCAATTTTCACTTATATGTCATCTTACCTTTGCATGAAATTTTGTACTTCACTTTCGAAAGTTAAGATAGTGGTAATTTTTATATGATATGAAAAAATTGGAAGATATAAGTGTAATAATTAATGTTTACATGTTAGAAATGTAAATACAAAGGAAGTGAGTAGTATGTGTGTAAATGTCTCTAAAAAATAAAGTAATTGCAGGGTGGTGACTTCTGTTGAGCTTAGCATAATCAGATGTGGGTGATTAGCTTTGATGATGTTTTTGAAATGTAAAAGCAATTCATTATCAAAAAGCACAAATAATATGTAAAAATAAATGGATAATGTAAAAATAAATGGATAATAGTTATTTATCAGAATAATGTAAAAATAAATGCATAATAGTTACTTTAATGTTGTTGATTTATAGGAATTGAAGAATAATAAGAAGTTAAAGTGGAGTTAAGATCAGAACCTTCATAAATCTGAAATGAATCATATTTGTTATTTTGGTGGAAGAAATTTTATATAGCTAAGGGGTCTGCTTTGGTGTTATGGTAACTGACAATGAAAAACATGTTCATGTGATATTCTTTAAAGGTTTTAAGCAAAAGATGGATACACTGTTAATATAATATTCAGTATGTATGGATGAACTTTCCTTATTAACAAAATCATAGGAAAATTTCATAAAATCAAAATGGTGTTTGTTTTTTTTTTTTGTTTTTTGTGTAAGACATCCTTTTTGTTGATTTCACAACACCTATAAGCTATGAGATTAGTTCCTACTTTATTTTGAATGTCGTGCATCAGTTTTTTATTTTCAATCTCAATGCAAAAATCATGAGATGTATAACGTGAGAACTAGTTTATCTCAAGTGATTTATAAGGAACCAAGTAATAACATGAAAATAATGTGGAGTTATTATCAGATCCATATGGAATTTGGGATGAATCATGTTAGTTATTTTTGTGGAAAAATTTTTGCATAGCTAACATTACTGGAATTTAGTTTTTACTGACAGTCAAATAATATATGTAATAATGGATAAACTATAGGTAATATATTTAACGGAGGTTTAACTACGATAAAGTTGACATATCAAAAACTCTGTCTGTTAGTCAACTACAAGCGGATTTAACAACGGTTTACAATAACTAACAGTTATCCGACGCACCATATCCATCATTATAGATGCAAAAACATGTTTTGTTTGATCAGAGCTTTACCCTTGGTTATATAACCAAACAAAACGTCTGTAGGAAAAATATTGCAGTTATGTCTGAAAAGTGACGCGGTTTTCTCGGTAACTATTGCCAAATTATCGGTTGACCCTACAAATTTACTGACAACTTTGTTCGTAACAAAAGTGCATCACTTTACCTATAAGTCTCTTGCTCAATAGACCGTAAAAAATTTGTTGCTTCTTTGATGAACCTTTGTAACACCAACGATAAGTTATTAAAAACAAGCACCATCAGAAAAAAATTTAAAGCATTCTTTCAACGCTATAGTCTATACACCTACAATCGTCAAAAATCAATCAAAACACAACACAACACAAAAACAAAAATACTTAATGCATAAATCATATATAGAAATAAAAGAAAATCATTTGAATTGAAATAAACGAAATGTACAACTGCACAATAAAGCAATTTTTTGCTAACAATAAATTGTTCAATACACAACCAAACAAAAAAAAAAATAACCCCCTACTCATCCTCCTCATCCTATGTCCTTTCCTCATCATCATTATCCCCACCATCATCATGTATTGACTCCTTCCCTTTCTGCAACTTCAAACGTAGCAACACCACGATCTTTGTCTGCATTTGTAATCTCATGGTGGTTACCAGGGCAGCAACCTAGCAACGCATCTCCTGGTTCTGTGAAGTCGAAGCGGAGGCCGGTCAGACATCATAGGCCGGTGTTTGGGACCCCAACCTCAAGACCCCACCTTTCTACTTCTCGTTGACACCCCCCTTCAGAGGTCATACTCAGAAGGATCGTGAGATGTGCCCGAACCACAGGCCGACTGCTGAGGTT
Organism: Papilionanthe hookeriana x Papilionanthe teres; assembly: GCA_022702705.1. NCBI lineage: Eukaryota > Viridiplantae > Streptophyta > Magnoliopsida > Asparagales > Orchidaceae > Papilionanthe > Papilionanthe hookeriana x Papilionanthe teres. The sequence continues at coordinate 150,825,563 of CM040423.1, forward strand.
CGCTCTCCTTGTGCCTCAGGAAGGCTTTCTACAAAACATATGATTATTGACGGTGAGACACTAATAAAATTTTGATAATTAAAAGAATTTTATAGTTATTAATCTTGTAAATTAATTGGGTCACTTGTAATCTAGTGTCCTCCCAGGACTGATCCAACTATCGCCTGTGGGTTAGCTCGGCTCCCATCGTTTCTCCAGTGTCTGTCAGTATAATGCAATAGTGATTATAGATTTAATGTAAAACAAGATTATTTTTTAAAAAGTCTTATCAGCCTCCTCCTATACTCCGTATGCGGGAGGGCTCTACCGATGTGCTATAAGGCCTCTATGTCCTCGCAGTTAGAGTGGCAATTCAACTTTTCTTGCTCCCTCTTCCTCTGATACTCGAGAGAGTCCTAGGCCCTGAGCTTTGTGGGAAACACATCCTCACCCAGCCACAAAAGGCACTCATGTGTCTGGAATATATCATCGAACTGGTGTCGAGGATAATTGTTCCCATTGTGCTCAAAATCCATGCAAAAGTGTGCCTCCTCTTAGAGGGGCCAAGGCCATTGCTTTTATAAATTGAATTAGAAATTATTAAATTCATAAAAATAAATACATGAATGAAATTACTGTATTCAGGGTTTACATTAAACTCACCAATCCACATATCTTGAATTGTGATCAGGATCTCCTTCTAGCATAAGTACGCGTGGTCATACTTCCTCCGAATTATATCTCTGATGGAATTGATGGCATATGTACGGGGAATAAATCTAAAATTAACATGTAATTAGGTTTCTATTAAATAAAAAATCACAAGGTTGTGTTAGCCACATTTTTGGTGAGGTCTAGTTTTTTCTCCTAGAACTTAGGATTTAGCCATAGGATTTTCCTATTGACAGTCCCAGAAGACTACTGATGAGACACATCCCCACTTAGAAGTTCAAACCACCTAGTGACTCTTTTATGAAGTCTCACATGGGTGTTCTCAAACCCTCAACACTTATTTGAGTTGGTTAAGACTAGGATAATGAAACTCAAAGAGAGTTCCCATAGAATCATGAGGTATTAGGAAGATCCTGGGTGGCTTTGCCATCCACCACACCCCTATACACCTTTCACCCACATGTCTCACCCATACACCTCAATTACCATCAAAATTCACAAATCAGATCAAAATTCCATTCCAACCCAAATCCACTAAATTCAATCCAAGCTAAAAAATCCACCTCTATCTACCACAATCCAAAATCAAATCCAATCCCACCCAATTTCAAGCCCAAATACAAAATTACCCAAACTCAAATCCAAATTCATCCCATGTCTACTCTAATGATTTAAATTTTCACCAAGTCTATGCCCAATTTCAAGCCCAAATTTAATTCCCCTTAACTCGTCCTAAGAGCCAACTAAACCAATCTCCATTTTTAGTTTTTTTTTTAAATCAAAAGCCTGCTCCACTATGTCATGAGACTCCTCATCCAATTAATTAAAAATCAAACCATAAGCCTTGACATTCATGATTAATTTCTTCCACATTTGACTTCATGGTAAAGCCACATAAAATACTCAAAATTCCTAAGTTCTTTATCCATGAATAATGCTCAAGCCATATTGCAAGTAAAGAGGCTTCCTCCAAACCACATGTGAGCCATGTGAGCCATGACAAGTTACTATTCATTATGTGGCAAAAGGAGGACCCCCTATAAGGATTCCAGTTATAGTACTTAACCTTACTCATGCTTCACCTAAACCCATGTTTAAGCACTAATCTCTATGTTTGAGACCTGATCACCCAAGCCCCCATGTTGGCCACAAGCTCAAGCCATCTTAGATGTGACACAAGCCCATTTGCATGAGTCAAACCCATGTCAAACCAAAAGTGACCCAAATCCCATTCCATTCAAATTCAACTTATGGACACTTGTCACCACCCAATTGACCTCACCACTATCCACCACTAACCTCCCATAGGTGGATAGTGACCACCAGCTCCCTGACCAACCACCATGGCTGGCGGTAAGCCCAAGACTGAGAACCACCCATAGGGGAAAACTCAAAATTGAAGGCATCCAATGTGGTTCACCTTCAGCAGAGCTTGGAATCCACCTCACCACAACATCAGCCTCCTTTTCTACCCCCTAGCTAGCCCAATCACCCCATTCCTTGGCCTATAAATTGATCAAACCCTCACGACCAAATAGAGAGGAGGGTACAACCTTAAGGAAACTCTACCAGAATTGATCGAAGCTTTTACCACACTTACACTGAACTCATTCCCATCTTTCTTTGCCCTTCTTTCACACAGAGAAACTCTAATTTCCGAGCAAAAAACCAGGAAATTTTTGGAAATTTCACCAAATTTCTCTAAACTTAAAATTGACTGTCCCAAAAGCTTCACAACACCTCAAAACCACTTCCACAATTAAAAGCCCCCTCTCGCACCCTCAACCATAGCTATAGACCATACTTAAGCCACTCTTTGCTCTAGGTCATAGTTATACCCATCCATAGAGCAAATCAACAAATGGAGGAGATTTGTCGTGCCAAAGCCAAGCTTCTCAACCAACTCAATCAAGATCTCTCCTCTTGGGCAAAGGTATAGCTCAACAAGATGAACAATTCATGTCTACTTAGCCATATAGATAGGGTTTTCTAACTTTGATGCAGATATAGAAACAAACCTCATCGAATTTGGTTGAGAATCAACAAGATCTTAATTCTAGATCATGGATAGTTCTCGGTTCGTTTCCCATTGAAAATACTGAACGAATGTCGCTCATTCCCATGTATCTAAAATGGAAGGCACAAATCAATTCAGATGACGGATTGGTGCAGCTATAGACCCCAGACTGCGGGCATATGTGGCAGCCTACATGGAAAGTGTAACGATTGGGATGGCGTCGGGTGACAGTTCAGAGACGCCGAGGTTGACACCGCGCTAACGTGGTTAAGTAGATAAATGTGAGATTTCTTGAATTAAATAAATATAGAAAATTAAATATAATTTTAAAAAGTTATATATTTGTGTAGAATAATCAGAAAAATAAAATAAAAATACCTCTATGCTTAGTGAACAGAGGAGAATTTAAACATTTGTTTACTATTTAATTTTTATTAATTAAATATCCCGTAACATAATTAAATCATAAAAAAAAATAAATAGTTCTCATAATGACATGAAATTTTTATGCTTGTTCATCATGACCCTGTAGAGGTTCCCTGATTTCTCAAAAATTAGAGAGCACCAACAACCTTATAAGCCCTAATTTTGCATGATTATTACCTTTGTTTTATCAAAATAATCACATTAAATAAAAAATAAGTAAGAATATGAAATAACGTTTAGTGAGTTCATAGAGGTCAGATGGATAAAAGAAAAATGAAAATAGATTTAAAAATAAAAAAATGTATTTTCTATTTATTTTCTTATTAAAATCAATTAGAAATTATAAAATTAAAACATATTTAAAAAACTATGAAAGTTGTCCTGATTGGTCCTCTGATCTTAAGTGACATCATAAAATGTTTCTAAGGACTTTAAACAAGTTTTAAGGAATTTAATTTATTTTTTTTGGGAATCCATAATTATAGGTTTAAATAATTACAATAAATAAATAAATATTTGAAAATTATAATTCGACCTTTGTTGTCTTAATTGGTCGATGAGTAAGGGATCAATGAAGTTCCATAGTCATTAAAGTTAAGATGTGAGAGCTAGGGGAAGCATTAACCCTAAGTGTATTATTGACCTCACTTTTGTTGAGGTCTAGACTTTTTTTTGAATAGCCTAGGGTCTAGCTATATGATCTTTCCGGTGACAATCTAGAAGACTAGCAATGGAACTGACCCGACCCGCAATTACGCAGTAAATTAACTTCCAAAAGATGGCAAAAAACTTGACCCGATTTATAAATAGCGGCTAGTGTGCAAAATCTTAAATAATATAAAAATTAGAAAATATTTTACACACTAGGGGTACTACGCAAGTATAAGTATCGTTTCAAGTAATATAGAGTTTTCTTAAAAAACCCCAGTATCGATCCCACGAGGAAGTGAAGTAAGAAGTCTTTAATCAAATTCTAGTCTACTACTAATAGTCCTTAGTTTAGAATGTCGATTAAAATTGTGTTTTATCTAGCAACTACTCCTAAATGCAAGTGTTAAATGTAATAGTAACTATATCTAAATGCAAATAACAATTCTAAATATAACCCTATTTGGATAAGTTGGTTTGGAGAATTTTGAGATATTAAAAACTACTATTCTTATGTAATGAAATAGATAATGTATAGGATTGAGATGCATTTAATATTGTATGTGCCAAATAGGAGCAATCCTATTCTTTACCCTTTAGTCCAGGCATAAAGAACATCGACTAATCCTATGCTTGGTTACCGAATCTACGGCTAAGTCGGGAGGATACCGGTCGCCACTGGGAGCTCCCACGTTCCCTCGCCCGAGGGCTAACATCTACACTTCAACACTCCGAACGATAGGACCGAATCGAGGATTTTAGCTCGTCACTCTAAAATCTCCAATTCTACGCTCGATAATTATGTTTCCCTATTTATTTGCATTCAATTCCCATGAACTTCACCATCCATGGAATTTGAATGTGGTTCCACTTTGTTGAGAATTACACTGCCCTTTCGGGTCGATGCAATTACAACGAATTTTAACACTACAATGGGCCCTTATTGCAATGTAAATTAAGTGCAAGTAAAAACCATCACATTTGTAATTAAATTTACTTCTACCATGCATCACAAAATCCTAAACATGATTTCTACTCATTGCAAAAGAAAAGTAAAAGGAAAACAATGGCATAATCTTCTTATGCCACTACTTCCAAAGAAGAAGAAAGAGTAAGAGAGATGCGTCACAAAGCACGAAGAAAACATAAAGGAAACTTCATTTAACAAAAGCAAATCCACTAAATAAATGTTTAAAAAATTATAAGATAATGAAGAACAATACTTATCTTTTTCCCCTTGAAAGAAAGACAAAGATCTCTCTCATAAAGTCTCCCGGCGATATCCCTTACAAATTCTCTCAAAATCTCCTCTCCAATCTCTCCAAAAGGGTAGAAATCTACATTTCTACTCTTAATATAAGAATCCTAAACATTTCTCTAAGTTTTTCTCTCATTTCCTCTATTGTTTCTCTCCTCTAATCTACATATTTCTAACACAAACTTGCCATTTTAAAGAGCATGGACGAATTCCGAAGAGTTTCCTTAAGCAGCCCTTCGAAAAAGTGTCCAAATACGTCGAATATTGGCCCAAAACCGCCAAATGTCGGTTCATGGTCGTCCGGGCCGCTGTCGGCGGGTTCGAGCTCGCTGTCGGCGAGCTTTTCGGCCATTTTTCGGTGGTCTCGGGAAAATCTCACCGTCGGCGAGCAGGCTGCTGCGCGGCTCCACCGTTTCGCTCCGTTTGGCTCCGTTTCAACTCCGTTTCGCCCCATTTCAGTTGTGTTGTGTTCGTAATAGATAGCCCTACAAAATAAGCATAAAACAACCTTTCTTTAAAGTGTAATCTCATTTAAAAATATGCAGGAAGTGTAAAAGAGATTAAGCATCAAAAGACTTATCGAAGGGTGTCAGGGCAGAATTTCATTTCTTGCTCGTTTTTGCTCCAAATTGCACCGTTTTTGCTTCATTTTGCGCCAATCACCATTTCTTGTACCTAAAACCAAAAAAACATACAAAATACCTTCCTTTAAAGTGTAATATCATCAAAAAATGAGTAAAATCATATAGCAAAAAGCGTATATATTTTAGGCGTGTCAGGAACCCTCACCCCATAAAAAATCAAAACACTTCATTGCTTCACTTGAAATTTTCAAATGCTTAAAGTCTAACCTCTAAGTGCTTAGGAGGATGAGACCAAGCATAAGAAAACTCAGTAGGAGTTCCCTACAGAATGGGTAAGCCTTAGGACTGACATTGGGTGGTCTGGGTGAGGCTCTCACACACACTTACACATCACACTCTCACACACTACCTCACAATCCTAAACCAAACTTCTCCACACTTGATCCCTTATTTCTTTGGAAACTCATGTGGGTCGTTCCTCCAAGCTCTTAGCCCCAGGCTAGAGTTTGGTTAGTACCAGTACATGGAAGATATAAATGAGTAATTCCCTTGGTCCATGACTCACAACCCTAAACCAAACTTCTCCACACTTGATCCCTTATTTCTTTGGAAACTCATGTGGGGGGTTTCTCCAAGCTCTTAGCCCCAGGCTAGAGTTTGGCTAGTACCAGTACATGGAAGATACAAATGGGTAATTCCCTTGGTCCATGACTCAAATGGGTTATCAATCCCTTTCAACCCCAATTTTACCAAAAATCCAAACATTTGACCTCTTTGCCCCTAAACTCCACCAAATGACCAAATTACCCCTATAACCCCAATTTTCCCCAAAATTCCCAAAATCAACCAATATTACCAAAATCTCCAAAAAATCATCACATAACATTCCTTACTACTCAAAATAACCAAAGCACCTCAAATTTACTAAAATTCCAAAAAAATACCCCAAACCCCTCCAAATTACCAAAATGCCCCTCATAGACAAAATTTTCAAAATTTCCAAAAATTCCAAAAATTCCCCAAACTCTCCAAATATTCCCAATTTCAATTTAAACCATTTTGCTTGACCCAATTGTTGGCCGTTAAAACGTTGTTGGTTGGCGAGGTTTAATATTTTTGAAAAGGTTTAAAGTATAGTTTCATAAAACAGAAATTTTATTTAATGTATATATATATGTATATATATATATATATATATATATATATATATATATATATATATATATGGATTTTTGAAAATAATATTTTAGTTTTGGCGAATACGAAATCAAACTGATTTCATACAAACGTTAGTTTAGATAATCAAGCGCTTCATCACAAGACATGTATCTATCTCGAAGAATAGATATATGGCTTGGGATGAGGCTTGATCAATAAACTAAAGAATTCATGACATCTGTTTGATCTGCGAATCGTTATTGACTGAAAATTTCCTCTATCTAATATGAAAGAATTGGATAGGTTTTATATTAATCTGGAGTCTTTATGTTTCCTATAAGTGCAAGCCCCTATAGTTAATTACATCTTAGATAACCGAAGTTACCTAAGAAAACTCTTGATATAGATCAGGAAATATTTATATTAATGACTTTCAAAGGTAAGGTTTTCAAAGAAAATGTGATAGTCAAAAATTTAATTGGTGAATGGCTCATGCTTCGGAACATTTCATTTTATCAGAATCCAAAGGAGTGAAGGCTAAGGGAGGAACATAGATTCAAAGAAAATCTTGATGTCTTTCCAAACTATCCTATGGTTTGGCTTTGATTTAGGATATTTATTTGGTGTTTCATCCCGTCAATTTTATTATTTAGGACTTACATTCACTTGATACTGATAATGTGAATGGCTTGAAAAATAAGAGGGTTTATATCGTACCCGATGACAACCTCGGAATCCTAAAGCGAGTTAGGGCTTATGTTGCACAACATAGTTGTACAAGGACCTATGGAAAAGCTGAGGATTTATGCTGTACTAGACAGACTACCTCGAAGTCCTATGACTTGTTGTTTAAACTAAGGAATGATTTTGCTGATGTAGATAAGTTTTGCTGTTGAAGATGGTCGTGCTGCCCACTATGCATGCTCCAAGCTTCTCGTCATAGCAGACTTAGTTTAAAGAAGTATCAATTGAGGAGAGGACGGAAGTGTTATGTTTTAGAAATATTTAAATTGAGGTGTCTTAATATTTTATTAGGGGAAAATTAAAGTTAATTATAGCAACGCCAGCTAAGATCCTACGGTTCCATCATCCCGGTATCGCTATTTTCACATAGTTCAAATGAATTTACTAAACTTAACTTAATGAGTTCCATACTTTCATTTAGACCGTGGGAAACCCCGTTAGCAACACGTAGGTTACCTCCTCTGAGGGATTCCCGATCATCCAACGAGACGTTTCAATTTAGTTACAATTGTGAATTTTATTTTGTTTGTGATTAAATTTTGAATTGTTTTATATTTTGAATGTTGTTGCGGTGAATTTTATCTTATTTTGATTTTTAAATTTTTATTTTTGGTTTCAGTTTTGTGGCTATCCTAAAGGTTTCAGTTTTCATGTTGGGTGACATTGTTGTTTAGTATACAAGTTTGCAAGAAAGTAAAGTACAGTAGAGTCCAGGTAAGTAAATTGCATTAAAATAAAAGCATACCTAATAGGTTTTCCCGTCATCTCCACCTGAAAATTTAGTATTCTTGCAATAAACATTTATATTTTGCAGGGAAGTAAAACCCTATGGATATGTTCGTCATGAGCTTACAAAGTTCTTGGACATAACCCGGTGAATTCTATTCAATTATGAGATTTCTTCATTTTAATAAATATAATAGATGCAATAGTTCTACAAGGTGTCCAGAAGAGAGAAACCCAGATATTTCACAATACTTTTGAACTTCCTTAAGGTCCTTTTGGACTTATCATAGTTATTGAATGATTTATACTTTTCATACCCTTATGCTCAGTGAGTCAATGTTTTAGTCATCCCGAAAGGCAGGGTAATTATCATTTGGTGCTTTACTTAGGAATTATGTGAGTGGGCCTTTTAGAGTCAAAGTTTAACTTGTGGAAGAATTTACCAAATTTTTATGGGCTTGTAATGTTTTAAAAGGTAGTTTAAGATTAATTATGTTTTCTTTTCTGATTCTTGCTAGTTAATTCTTTGATTAAGTCTAGCTCATTACTAAGCCCTTAAGATTTTAGTGAATATTTTTATGTCTTTTTAAAAGAAAGGAAGTTGAATTACTTTCATGATTATGATTCTTATCAAAATATTGATTTATCATTAGTCATCAAATGAAGGGTATTGAATTATTGAAATATTAACTTCTGAAATCAACCCCTAACCTTAAGACTCTTTTTAATTTGATTTTCTTCTAAATTATGATAATTAAAGAATTTTAAATATTTAATTTTGATGTGACAAAATTGCAATAAGTTTCTACCATTTATCCCTTAATGTATCAATCATCCAAACATAATAATTGAGAGCATTATTGCCCTTTTCCCATTTTGATTAAGCCTAAATATTGATTAAGGCTAAAATTTTCCAAAATTATAATTTTACCTTTAGAGGCCTTTATCACTTCATAATTCATTAAATTTAGCTCAAATGGCTTTGGCATTTTTATGTGACCTCACTTATGGGTTAATTAAAAAATCAGAGGAGAAAATGAAAATTTTAAAATTTTAATTTAATTTATATATTTATTTTAATGCAAAATAGGGGTTTTCAATGAAAATTCAATAACTTGTTCAAAACAAGACATATGACTTTGAAATTTTTATGGGAGGTAGACCTAGACCACAGGACCACTTAGATCAAATTTCATGATTTTTTAAGTTTTAATTTAATTATAAAATTTTTTTTAAGTTATGGAGTTTTAATTAATTATAAAATATTTTAAAAGTTGAAAATTCAATGTTATATTTTGCTTATCCTCTGAGGTTAGGGAGCCCATAGAAACAAATTTTATATTTTTCTGATTTTTATTTCAATTATTAGAATTATTTTAGTGGAAAAATAAGAAAATTCATTTTTAGCTCTTTAAAAATTAATTTAAGCATTTTAAAAATTAATGTCTTGATTTTGAGGCTTAGGAAAATTATGCGGATGGTCCCTAAGTAATTAGGAGACCAAATGTGGCAATTTGGTGTTTTTAATATTTTTTTACGATTTTTATTATTTTTTAATTATTTAAATATTTAGAATATGATTAAAAATGAAAATCTTGTAAAAATCTCAATTTTTTTAGAAAAATCCTCTGATTACAATGAAATTCCAAAACTAATTTTATAATTTTTTGAGTTATATTTTAATTATTAAAATTAGTTTAATGTTCAAAATTATCATTTAACTTAGAAAATTCATTTAAGTGACTGAATAAATTCCAAATGCCATGAAATTTTTATGGGGAAATCTCTGACCCTTAAAATACAGTGGAGAATTGTTTTTGGGTTATTTCCATATTTAATGAACTCAAATTAATTCAAATTCAGTTTTAAACAAAGTTGATAATTAGGTCATTTCTTAGTGATTTAACGCATGAAAATTTTATCCTAGGGTCCACTGGTCATAGGAAAATTACCATGATTTTTCTTTATTATTATAACCACCATGCTAATTTTTTGTAATTAATTTATAAAAACAGATGCAAAAACTTAGAAAATATAGAACTCTTCATATAGGTCAACTTTGACTTCAGAAAAATCAGGGAAGATTCCCCATGATAGAGGCTACTACATGATAAAATGGCAAGTCATGGTGAAGTGTTTATATGCATCGACAATTAAAAGACTGCAGAGGGTATTTAATTAATTAATAATCATACATGCATTAAATAAATTTCAAACAATTTCTACTTTATTCTCCTCTATTCACTGAGCAAGTGGGTATTTTTATTTTATTTTTATGATTTTTCTAGGCCAAGATATAGATTTTTTAAGTTCAGGCAATTTAAATAAATCAGAAATTCCATATTTTCCTACTTAACCAGCTCAGCGCCTGATCCACTGAAAATTTGATAGCTTTTTAATATTCATTTCATACCTGTTTTTGATGATATTGCACTTTAAAGGAATGTATTTTTGATGATTTCATGCATGTACAATGATTTTAGCTCTTAGAAGCAAAAGAAGCAAAAATGAGAAAATTTGGTGTGAAAAGGATAAAAATGCATTTTATTGAAATAGCATCGAACGACACTCTCACCAGCATTAGACAGTGCAAACTTCTAAAGAGTTACGATGTTTTAGCGGAATAATGCGTCGAATGACGCTCCTAGCGCCGAAAAACGCCTTTCCCAATTTAGAATTAGATTCAATGTTATTGGCTGGATTTTGAAAGGTTGCTTGAGAAAACTCTTGGGAATTCAGTTTTGACCGAATTTAAACACTTTTGGAACTAAATTTCAAAAGGGGGGAAGAAAGGAAGAGACGAGTTTATAGTTTAGAGGGAGTTTCTGTCCATTTTGTGTTGGAAGTTAGGTTTTGTGTTTTCTTTTTTAAGGAGTGTGAGAGGAGAGGGAAAGTGAGAGATTTTTTCTTCCCTACTATTCTAAAGAGAGAATTGTGTGTTGTTGTGAAGAAAGAAGATGAGTCAAAGGAATTCCTTGAGATTTGCTTGGGGAAGAGTTTGAGATAAGTTGTCTTTACTTTACTCTGTTTGTATGACATTATTTTTATATATAAAATCCATGTTTTGTCATCTTTTCCTCATGAGTCTTAAGTAGATTTCTTTGTCTTTCTCATTTTCATGTGATGTGTTGATGTTGTGAAATGGAAATGATGTGCCGCTTTATTATAAAGAATTTGTGATGACCTTTTCACTTAAAACTTCATTTACTTTTTGATCTGGCCAATTGAATTGTCAAAACTTGTTGGGAAACATATGTTCCTAAAGGATTATGAGTTTCACAATAAAAGTGAAGGTCACATTCAATGTCCATGAATGAGAGAGGTAGTTCATGGGGATTGAGTGCAAATAAATAGGGAAATATACTTTGATGGGTATAGAATTGGAGATTTCAGAGTGACAGGCTGAAATCCTCACTTTGGTCCTAATGTTTAGAAACTGAAGTGAGAGTTAGCATTCAGGTGAAGAGAAGTGGGAGCTTTGGAGTGAGAGCCAGTATCCTCCCAGCCTAACCATCGATTTTGGGGACTAAACTTAGGGTTAACCAATGTTCTTTATATGCTGAAATCTAGGTAAAGAATATGAATGCTTCTATTTGGCACAATACATTTGTATCACTGATATATGTCACAATAATCATCACATTATGATTGGAAAGAAGGAAGAATCTTTCTTGCAACTGTACTTTGTTATATAAATCTGAGTTCGTTAATTTTTACAAATTAAAAAAGTCACATCATCTTTTTTGCGCCGTTGCCGGGAAAGCAAGGTAAAAGAAAAAAATAACTGTTAAAATTTAACTTTTGTAGTATTTGAAATCTTATATTGGAATTGCAAGTCATAGTTGTGTATGTCTGTTTATTGTTAGTGTGTTTATTGCGTTTGCATCCGTAGTATCAGATCTATAGGTTTAGTGCTTTACGATTCTGAATTAGAGCGTGCTATTAGAAAAATTCGAAAATAACAAAAACAATCTGCAAATCCTCACAAAATGATGAACACTTTAGACAATCAAAATGAAAATATACCAAGACCTTTAAGAGACTATGCTAATCCAACAACAGATGAAATTTACTTAACTATTCAAAATCCTGATGTTGCTGCTAATTCATTTGAGCTTAAATCTGCTATTATCCAAATGGTACAAAATAATCAATTTGGAGGAACACCCTAATTTACATCTTGCTAGTTTTCTAGAACTGTGTGGTACTTTTAAGTATGATGGAGTGTCGAACGATGCTGTTAGACTTAGAATTTTTTCTTTTTCATTAAGGAATAAGGCTAAGGCGTGGTTAAATTCATTAGCACCTGGATCTATTAGAACTTGGGGAGAGCTTTCACAAAAGTTTCTGTCTAAATATTTCCCTCCTTCCAAAATTGCTAAGTTGAGAAATGATATCACATCTTTTAGTCAGTTTGATGGAGAATCCATATATCAAGCTTGAGAAAGATTTAAAGATCTTCTAAGGAAATGTCTTCACCATGCTTTACCAGACTGGTTAATAATTTAAACCTTTTATAATGGATTAGTGGGATCTTTGAGATCGATTATCGATGCTGCTGCTAGTGGATCATTAATGTCAAAACCTTTTAATGAAGCATATTCATTAATCGAAGAGATGGCTACTAGTAATTTTCAATGACCTTCTGAGCGAGTAGGTACTAAGAGAGTAGCCAGTATTTATGTTTCTGATGCTATAACTATGATAGTCTCTCAAATTGCTGCACTTTCTAAGAAAATAGATCAATATGGAATGAATTATTCTCCAACACCCCCAGTGTTAGAAGAAAATTCATCAGGACAAATGATAGACTCTCAAATGTCTTATGAAACCTTGAATACTATACATAGTAAATTTATGTTATAGAAAAATTACCACGTCCAACAACTATGAAAGGGGTAAAAAGCTTTTTGGGTTATGTAGGATTCTACAGGCGATATATTAAAGATTTTTCAAAAATTTATAAGCCTCTATGTCAACTATTGGAAAAAGAGAGTTTGATTTTAACGATGAATGTTTAAAAGCTTTCGATCTATTGAAGGAAAAATTAATTGTTGCATCTATAATAGTTTCACCTGACAGGGAGAAACCATTTGAACTAATGTGCGATGCTAGCGATTACGCTATCAGAGTTGTTTTAGGGTAAAGACATGACAAAATGTTTAAAGTTATATACTATGCTAGTAAAACTCTTACTGATTCTCAAATTAATTACACTACTATTGAAAGAAAGTTATTAGCGATTGTATATGATTTTGAAAAATTTAGATCTTACTTAATTAGAGCTAAATGTATAGTGCATACTGATCATTCTGCTATTAAATACTTAATGCAAAAGAAGGATGTAAAACCAAGACTAATTTGATGGATGCTTTTAATGAAAGAATTTAATTTTGAGATCGTTAATAGATAAGAGGTCGATAATCAAATAGCTGATAATTTATCTAGACTTGAACAACCTAATTTGAATGACTTTGAAAAGGAAATTATTGAAAATGTTCCTGATGAGCAATTATATAATACTATTGAAGAAAATTTACCGTGGTATGTTGATATTATGAACTACATCATTAGTAATATTTTCCAACCTAATTTAACAATGCAACAACAGAAAAAATTTAAGGATGATGTTAAATTTTATTTTTGGGACGATCCTTATCTGTACAAGCAATGTAAATATCTTATTATTAGGAGATTTGTGCCTTATGAAGAAATTGAAAAAATTATTTGAGAATGTCATGATTCTGAATTTGGAGGACATTTCAGAATTGATAGAACTGCACATAAGATTTTGCAATCTGGATTTTATTGGCCTACACTTTCAGAGATGTTTATAAATTTATCAAAACTTGTAATCGATATCAGAGAATAGGCAATATATCTAGAAGAAAAGAAATGCCTCTTAATTTTTCTCTGGAAGTTGAAATATTTGATGCATGGAGATTAGATTTTATGGGACCATTTATACCCTCATTTGAAAAAATATATATATTGATTGTTGTTGATTATGTATAAAAGTGGATTGAGGCCATAGCTTTACATTGGTGTGATGCTAAACATGTTTTGAGGTTTTTAATGAAAAATATTTTCACAAGATATGGAATGCTTTGAGTAATCATTGCTGATAGAGGATCCCATTTTAAGAATAATTTGATTCAGAAATTGGTGGAAAAATATAATATTATGCATATAATCTCTACAGCTTATCATCCCCAAACTAATGATTTAGCTGAGGCATCTAATCGTGAAATTAAACAAATTTTGGATAAAGTCATTAATTCTGAGAAATTGGATTGGTCTGTTAGATTAGTTACTGTTTTATAGGCATACATAACTGCTTATAAAACTCTTATCGAAATGTCCCCTTACAGATTAATCTTTGGAAAAACCTATCACTCGCCAGTTAAATTAGAATATAAATCATATTGGGCTATAAAGAAATTAAACTTTAATTCGAAAGATGCTGGTGATAAGAGACTGTTGCAATTGAATGAATTGGAAGAAATCAGAAATGAATCATATGATAATGATAGAATATACAAGGAAAGAAGAAAATTATGGCATGATTGGAAGATTGTCAAAAAAGAATTTGAACCAGGACAAAAAGTTTTATTATACAATACAAGATTGAAATTATTTCCTGGGAAACTGAAATCTAGATAGACAGGACCTTTCATTGTCATAAAAGTATATCAGTTTGGAGCTGTGATTATCGAAGACCCAAATCTGGAAGAATATTCAAAGTTAATGGACAACGATTAAAACATATTTTGAAGGCAGTAGACCTAATTTTAAAGAGTTTTTAATGTTGGATCAACCTGAATAACTGAAAGTTATGTCGGGCTAACGACGTTAAACCAAGCGCTTTGTGGGTGGCAACTTACAGTTATTAAGTGTGTGCTTTGTTTTATATGTTATTTGTGCTTGTTTGTTACTTAATTAAGTCTTACTCTTTGTTAATTATCATTAATAACAATTAAGAAATGAATCAAATCGAAATTTGGAAAAAAATTGAACGAAGTAAAGTTTGGCGAAATTTGAAGTAGCGCCGGACAGCGCTGCTGTTCAGAAAATCATTTCTCGTCCTTAAAATTCAAGTTTTGGCTGTTCTAGGTGGTAAATCCTCAACTAGAGCTCCCAAAAACGGCCCCTAGAAGCTGGAACTTCCAGAGGAATGAAGAGGAAGACCTAAATTCTTGTCCAAATGGATTCCGACTCGATGGAAATTCAGAGATTTCAAATGTTCAACCGTAGAAAGTTCGTAAGTTTTAAGGCACAGCGACTTTTCATTAAAAATATCTTGAAAATGAGATTGATTAAGGAGCGAGGCTTTGTAAATCGAGGTACGAATTATCCTACGAATAAAATTGATAAAATGAATGTTCAGAGACGTTGGGAAGTATTATGTATACTACTACCGCTGTAGTTGTTCTGTTTATGAAGGAGTTTTATGCAAATCTTCATGGAATCAACCAAGGATCAGTTTATGTGCGAGGTAGATTTGTCACATTTACTCCTGCAAAAATTAATGACTTATACATGATTGAGAATGTGCCAATCTGCCACTATTCAAATTTTCCCCCGACGAAGGACAATATGAATGACATATACAGATATCTGACTGATGAAAGTGATGAATGGGAGATAAGAGATAGCAGGTATGTAAGTCGACCATACTGTTAAATCCTACGCCGAAACACTTACATTAATTCATATGTGCAAATTGGTCCCAACAATGAAAATCTGTAAGGTCACTAAGGAGTGTGTTATTCCAAATTATTGTATTCAAATGAGAATGTTTATTGATGTTTGTTCGATAATTGTTAAGTATGTTTTGGGATTGATTGTTCATGGATCAAAGTATGGGCTTGGAAATCCTTCCATCATATTTCTCCTCTGTAGTTAATCACAAGTGTCATATGAGAACTGATAAAGAGTACTTCTACCTTTGAAGCCTATAGACCCAACAGATTCTTATAATAACCAGGCAGTTGGTGATATGAATGACATGAGCATCATTGAAGATCAACCATCTCAAAGGTCAGCACTTATTCCTCCTTATTTTTTCTGAAAGTTCACAGATTATCTTGAAGAAAATTAAGAAATTGGAGAAGGAAGTACATCATCTGATGAATGCAATCAACAATCTTTCTAATTTCTTTGATCATCTGGATTGGAGAATGAAGGGGCACTTTGATCATGCTGGATATCTTGAAGGAAGTTTGACGCGATTGATGAGAAGAAAAGGTTGGATTGAAGAGGATTCTACTGAAGAATTTCCGTTTCGTCCATTCTACAATTTATTTGTTCATGCTCAATCAATGGGAGATCTTAGACTTGATGATAGTTTGGAGAAAGAATGAAAACATGATTATTGTATTTCTGTATTCGTGTATTGGATTGCTTTGCTTTGCTTTACTTTATTTGGCTTGAATGTTATATTTGGACATGGTTGTTTGTTTAGTTTTCAGTGTTATTGTTTTGTGGTTGTGTGCAATGCCGAATTTAAGATTACATGGCTTGAAAATGTGTAATTTTTAGTGTTGTGTGTATGTGTATGACACTTGGATTGTATATATGAAAGTAATGTTATGTGTTGTTTGTGTTAAAAAATATCATTTTCCAAGGCTTTAGGATGTTATTCAATGCTTAATTAGACTAATTAGACATCGGAGCGGGCTTGAAAAGATTGAAATTGCAAAAGAAAGTCGGAAGCCCAGTTTTTGAACTAGCGTCGAACGACGCTGTCACCAGCACGGACAGCGCCAAAAGTCAGAGAGTTTGGCCATTTTTATAGAATAATGCGCCGAACGACGCTAGCGCTCGAACGCGAAAAATGCTTGAAACTCCAAATTTTTGCGATTTAATCCTGGGACCCACCATTTTTGCCCAAACCATTATCTTCAACCTCCAGCCAAGGTCGATTTTCGCACCTAGGGCTCACTGGCATTTGGATTTGAAGTGATTTTGTGGCCGGAAAAGTTCGGATTTCATCTTCTCTTGGTAATAACTACACTTTAATTTAAAATTTTTTGATTTTGATCATGGAAATCTCCAACATTAGGAAGATTTGAAAATGAAGTTTTTGGAAAAACTTTAGAGATTTTTCATGGATTTTGAGTTCTTGTTTTTTTGAATTTATCTTGGAGTTGATTGCATTGTAATTTTAAAATTGATTTGGAAAATTTTGGTATTTTTAGACAAATGGCTCCAAGATTAGCTAAGGGGAAGAGGAAATTTGAGTAGGATGAAAGTAAATTTATGAGTTTTAAAGCCTATTCATGTTTTAGTACGTTTCTTAGCAATAAGAAATGTATTCATGAAAGAGCCCTTGAAAATCCTGGAGGAATGCTTGAAGTACTGATTGTTAATCGTCAATGGGAAATTTTCTGTTATTTCTCTGTAAATGCGATGTTTGGTATTGTTCGAGAGTTTTATGCTAATCTGTATTATTCTGAGAGTAAATACATTCTGGTTAGAGGCTAAATGCTTGAATTCACCCCTGCTAGCATAAATGCATTTTATCAGTTAAGAGCACCTTTTACTTGTGAATATGAAAATTTTCCTATTTCAAATGAAACATTGGATATGATTGTAAACTTTTTGACTGATGGAAAAGGGGAATGGAAGATTAAGCAGAGACTAAAAGTTAACTTCCCACTTTCTACTTTGAATCTTGTGTCAAAAGCCTGACATTATTTCATTTATGTAAGACTGTTGCCTACCAACCATCACAGTGATGTTATTGTTGATAGAGCGGTTCTGAATTACTGTATTCAGAACATGAAAAATATAAATATTGTGGCTATTATTTATATAAGTATTTTGACAAGCTCAAAAGGAGAAACTACAGGAGGACTAGGACCCCACAGTCTGATTCATGCCTTATGCATTCAGTCAGGAGTGGTAATTCAAGATAATAATAAGGTAGTCCATCCCCTGAAGCCCATTACTAAACTGAATCTAAAGACTTATGAAGCCCATGTAGGATGAAAATGGAGTAAGAAAGCTGATGAGCTTCTTCTAGTCGAGATAGACCATCTACATCTAGGGAGCCTACTCTGCATGATGTTATGCATCAGTTAGAAATGTTAAACACCAGAGTAGAGGGACTAGAAGTAAGGAACAAGATTATGATGATTATCAAGTGCGGTGGAGAGAATATGAGATAGCTTATCATGACACACAAATGAGATTTTTCAGGGGAGACACTAATGTTGTATTTCCTACTTACCTTTAGTATAATCCATACCAGCCTGAAGAACCTGATGATGGTGGAGCTCCTGCAGAAGATGAAGATTGGTAGTTTGTGTATTTTTATTTTTTATTGAACTTAGTGATGTAGTTGTGTTTCTTATTTGTGATGTGCCTGAGACTCCTTATGATTTGTATCTGAGATGTTATATGTGTATGTAGATGTATTTGTAGTAGACTTTTTTTGTTGATTTGTGATTTATGTGATGTGATAGTAAAGTTTTTATGTGTTTGGATTGCTAGTTAAATTTGTAAAAGTAACAGTTGGATGTTATTGTTATGTGTACTGTTTAATGTGTAAACTTCTTTTTTATAAACTTCTAACCTATATTTGTGTATAGAAATGCTTCTTAATTATTTTAGGCCTACTGTTCTACTTTATGAAGAAAAACCTGCTTATACTCAAAGGTATGAAAAGCCCAGCATATTGAGGTATGAGTTATATATTTAGATCTTTTCTTTCTTCCATGTTAATTATATTCAAAATCTATGTTTGGGGGATGGGAAAGAATTAAATGTTAGTTGTTCTTATTTAAAATTATTTTCAAAAAGTAGTAACATGATTTTCTGTAATAGAACTCAATTTCAGATAACTGTATTTTAATTTTATTTAAGTATTTTATAAAATTGAATTAAAGTATTTGGTAATGAAAAGTAATTTTGTAATGTAAGATATTTGGTATAAGAGAATAGGACTATAGTCAACTATTCAAAGTAAAAAAAATTGTATGTTTGAAATATTAAGAATCTTAAAATCTTATGTGATAGGAAAGGATTGAGTCTCTATGATGAATCATTAATAAGCTAGAGAAATGCTATAAGGTAAAGGAATGTGGTAAGTTTCAAATTTAGGGTAAGAAGGGTGAAGTTCAAAATCATTAAAGGCTATCCAAATACAGTAATCCTTACTAAAAAGAAAAGTAAAGAAAAAAAAAGAAAAGAAAAGAAGAAAGCAAAAGAAAAGAAAAAGAGAAGTGAGGAGAAGCTTGAGGAGATGCCTAATTAAAAATTGGCTTCACTTGGACCTACCTAAAGGGAAAAAACTTAATTACTTTCCTGAACTTATATGTAAAGATTAGCATCTTTATTAGTAGTGTTCTCATAAACTTCTTTTCATGTAATCCTTTTAAGTGGCTTAATGGGACAATCTACAGTAATTTTTAAAATGAATAGAAGACTATAACTCTTAAACTTGATTACTAGATATTCTTACACCTGCAGAATTTACTTGAATTATTCAAAGATCTTTCTGAAAATTTTACTATTATACTTATCTGAATCAAAATTATGGTATTCTAAAAAACTCATTAAAGTGGATCATAATTTTATGTATTAACTAAAATTAATTGAGGACAAGTAATAGTTATGTTTGGGGGATCTTGATCCACTGAAAATTTGATAGTTCTTTTATTATTCATTTCATACCTATTTTAATGATAATTCACTTTAAAGGAATGTATTTTTGATGATACCATGCATGTACAAAGATTTTAGGCCTTTGGAGCAAAAGAAAGCGAAAATGAGCAAATTTGGAGCGAAAAAGGACAAAAGTGCATTTTATTGAACTAGCACCGAACAGTGCTGTCACCAGCGTCGAACATCTCAAATTTATAGAGAGTTACGACGTTTTGGCGGAATAATGTGCCGAACGACGCTCCTACCAGTACCGGACAACGCTCTATCCCGATTTTGAACTAGATTCAATGTATTTGGCCGGATTTTGAAAGTTTGCTTGAGGAAACTCTTGGAAATTCAGTTTTGGCTGAATTTAAAAACTTTTGGAGTCAAATTTCAAAAGGGAGGAACAAAGGAAGAGAAGCGTTTAGAGTTTAGAGAGATTTTCTTTCCATTTTATGTAGGAAGTTAGGTTTTGTGTTTTCTCTTCTAAGGAGTGTGAGAGGACAGGGAAAGTGAGAGATTTCTTCTTCCTTACTATTTTAAAGAGAGAATTGTGTGTTGTTGTGAAGAAAGAAGAGGAGTTAAAGGAATTCCTTGAGATTCACTTGGGGAAGAGTTTGAGATAAGTTGTCTTTACTTTACTCTATTTGTATGATGTTGTTTTTATATATAAAATTCATGTTTTGGCATCTTTTCCTCATGAGTCTTGAGTAGATTTCTTTGTTTTTCTCTTTTTCATGTAATGTGTTGATGTTGTGAAATGGAAATAATGTGTCGATTTATTATGGAGAATTTATAATTACCTTTTCAACTATAACTTCATTTACTTTTTGATCTGATAAATTGAGTTGTTAAAACTTGTTGGGAAACATATGTTCTGAAAGGCTTATGAGTTCCACAACAAAAGTGAAGGTCACATTCAATGTCCATGAATGTGAGATGTAGTTCATGGGGATTAAGTGCAAATAAATAGGGAAATATACTTCGATGGGTGTAGAATTGGAGATTTCAGAGTGACATGATGAAATCCTCAATTTGGTCCTAATGTATAGAAACTGAAGCGAGAGTTAGCCTTCAGGTGAAGGGAAGTGGGAGCTTTAGAGTGAGAGACAGTATCCTCTCAGCTTAACCACAGATTTGGGGACTAAAGTTAAGATTAGTCAATGTTCTTTATACGCTGAAATATGGGTAAAGAATAGGAATGTTCATATTTGGCACAATACATTTGTATCACTGATCTATGTCACAATAATTATCAAATTATGAATGGAAAGGAGGAATACTCTTACTTGCAACTGTACTTTGTTATAAATTTAGTTTTCTGATAGTTTAACTTGCTAGAGATTAGAACGTGCTTTGGTAGAAATTATAACTGATTCTGCTTGTCTTTACTTTAAGATCTAAACCACTTGCAATTGTGATGTGATTCGATAAGTGATTACTGTGTTATGCCATAAAATAAAAGCCTCCCTATGGGATCATTAACTAGGACTCCACTAGAGTCCTGTATTACTTAAGCGATACGTATACTTGCGTTAATTGTGTGACTCATTATCATCTAAATCAATATATATACATATATATATATATATACATATATATACATATATATATATATATATATATATATATATATGTATATATATATATATATGTGTATATACGTATATATATATATGTGTATATATATATGTGTATATACGTATATATATATATGTGTATATATATATATATATATATATATATATATGTGTATATATATATATATATATATATATATATATATATATATATATATATATATATATATATATATATATATATATATATATATATATATATATATATATATATATATATATATATATATATATATATATATATATATATATATATATATATATATATTTATATATATTTGGGGGAAGGAGCAACTCATGGCTCCCTACATGTTAAGTAAAAATTGAGTGCAAAAAGAGGGCGGAAAGTGGACCTCTTCTAAAATAAAAAGGTAATACATTAAAAGTCCTATGAGGTACTTCTTTCACATTATAACTCCACACGAGGAAACAAAAAACAAAGGGAAATGTGATAAGTATAACTTCCTTTCCATTGGGGTCATATCCAAAAAAACCAGGCAGCTCCTCCAAGCAGAATATAAAAAAGATGGCTCAACAAGTGAACAGGTTGAAAAAGGTTGACATGTGCTTCCCCACCAAGCACCAACAAGAGTGCACCATGCATAGAACTCATTCTGACCAGGTGAAGGAGCCAGGTCGTAAATAAGGGTCCCCCACCATATCTCCTTGGAGCAGAAAGGAGAGAGGGGGGGCAGTCTGAGACCTGGGTGAGAGCAGAATTCTTAGCCACCCTGGCCAACCAATTGGCAGGTCGGTTCCTTTCTCTGAAAATGAATTGGAAATGGAGGAGGAGGGTGGTTCTTAGACTGTTAATTCTGTTAATCCATAAGGAGTGATGCTAAGGGGATGGGGAAGGGGAGTGGGAGTCAGAGCCCATCAATTCCAGCAGGTTGGAAGAATCAACTTCAATTAATAGGGAGGACCATCTCTTGAATTCAGCCAGCTTTAGAGCCCAAAAAACAACCATCAGTTTAGCATCAAGAGCATCCAGTGCAGAAATGTGAGCCTGAAATATAGTAGGCACATTCCTTTGTGATTTCTGAAAACCCCTCTCACCCCAGAACCATGGGGAGAGTAGCTACCATCAGTGTTAGCTTTCACTAAAAGAGGGTTTGGTGGCTTCCATTCTACCAAGGTAACCTGTAGAGGGAGTGATTTAACATTGCATGGATAATTTAGATTGAGGGGGAAATCTTTGAGTTTGATTAGTTTGGACAGATAGATGAGAATGTTCCTTGCAACAATATCAGGCCTAGAGGGAAGGTTCTCAAAGGTGACTTGATTTCCGCATTGCCATATAAACCATGCAATGATGAATGGGAGGATCCTCAAGTTAGCAGCATTCCATTCTTTCCAATTGGTGTACATGTTCTTCCAAAAAAGGTATAGGAGGTTGATGTTTAGGTTACTAATGCAAAGCTTCCAGACTTGTTGAGAGAAATTACTGCCAAAGAAATGGTGGGGAGTGGTTTCTTCATTATTTTTACAAAGCCTGCAACATGATGGGCCTCTCAAGCCCTTTAATTTGAGGAGGTCATCAGTAGGAATGATCCTATGAAGAACTTTCCAGCAGAATAAAGACATGGAGGGGGACAGGTTTTTTTGTGGCTTGGGATGAGTGAATGCCTCTACAATACTTTCCTTTCATAAACTAAGCCCATAGAGAAAGCTGGGATTTGAATTTAAGCCAAATCTTGCTATGGTTAATTTGTGACAGCTGCTGCAAACCCTGGAAGCCCAAGCCCCTTGCCCAATTTGGTTTGGCCACCTTTTTCCAGGAGGACCAATGGATCTGCTTCCTCTTTCATGACCAAGGAAACCTATTGAAAATCCTTTCCATTTGAAGCTGGGTGTTGCTTTTCATGGAAGTCATCTGTAGGGTGTAAGAAGGGAAGGTGGTGAGAATGCTCTTCAGAAGTGTAATTCTGCCACCACTTGAAAGGAATGAATGAGACCAGCTTGATAATTGGTTGTGTATTTTCTGGAGAATGGAATCAAATTGAGTTTGTTTCACTCTCCCTCTTAGAATAGAGACCCCAAGATAAAGGAGAGGGCCTAATGGGCATGAAAAGGCAGTGTGGTTCAGGATCGAGAGTTTATTGCTTAAAGATAATTTGCTGTTGCAAATGATGTGGCATTTTTCTTTATTGTAGACCATCCCTGAAACAGCCTGGAATTGCTGGAGACAGTTAGTAATACCTTTGACAGAGTTCTTTGGGCATTTGAAAATATCATAATGTGATATGCATAGCTAAGATGGGAGATGTGCAAATCTGATCTGTGAAGATATCTGAAGTGATTCTGGGCAAATTTATTGGAGTTAAGAATTCTGGAGAGGTTGTCAAAAGCCATAATGAAAAGAGTAGGAGATAGGGGATCGCCTTGTTTTAGACCTCTGGATGCTGAAAAATTTCCCCATGTAGACCCATTAAGGAGAATTGAGTGCCCATTAGAAGCAAAACATCTTTGAATAAGTGAGCGTAAAAGGTGAAGAGAAACCCCTGGCTTTTAGAACCTCCAAAAGGAAATCCCAACTGATTGTATCATAAGATTTCAAGATGTCTAGTTTATAAATAAGGTTGCCCCCCTGCAGGTTTTTTCAAGATCAAGTAGGAGTTCATGTGC
Organism: Papilionanthe hookeriana x Papilionanthe teres; assembly: GCA_022702705.1. Lineage (NCBI taxonomy): Eukaryota > Viridiplantae > Streptophyta > Magnoliopsida > Asparagales > Orchidaceae > Papilionanthe > Papilionanthe hookeriana x Papilionanthe teres. The sequence continues at coordinate 150,849,692 of CM040423.1, forward strand.
CAGCAGCACATTATCAATGATGGATCTTTTAGAAATAAAGGCTGATTGATTTGGGCTAATGATCATGTCAAGGAGGGGCTGCAATCTAAGAACCAGGATTTTGCTGATGATCATACTGATTATTGAAGTAAAACAAATGGGTCTATACTGATTTCAAGAGTGTGCATCAGGGGACTTGGGTATGAGTACAAAGTTAGACTGGCTGAAATAATTAGGAATTCTGCTGCCATTAAAGAAGGATTGGATTTCCAGGGTGACAACACCTTTCATAATATGCCAAGACTTTTTAACAAAGTCTGCTGTAAAGCCATCAGACCCAGCAGACTTGTTTTTTTCAATGGTGTTGAGGGCATTCCAGACTTCAGCTTCATTAGGAGGTTCAGTTAGGTTATGTTTATTGATGAACTGATAGTCCTTCTGAAAAATTGAGTGATCATAAGGTGCTCTATCCATGCAAGATTGCTTGAGGAGGTCACTGTAAAATGAGACATCATCATTGGCAATAGCTTGACATTAGTCAGAAGAGCACCATTAGAAGATTTAATAGTATGGATAGTGTTGCATTTTCTTTTGTATTTTATATAGGCATGGAAGAACTTGGTGTTCCTGTTACCCTCAGTGAAGATGTTAACAACAGCTTTTTGCTTAAGGAGAAGTTCTTGAGTGTCTCATGCCCTTCCCCTTTCCTCAGAGAAGGAATTGGACTTGGTTCTTCCTCTGGTGACCTGAGAGGGGGCAACAAAAAGCAGATTTTCAATCTCTGAGGTAGAAGGGACATCTAGTAGCTTTTAAATTTTAGATTTTTTCCTCTTTTTTTCCTTGCAATTTTGACATGCCAGTTATCACGTAGCATGTTATCCATTGAATTGATATCAACTTAGGAGGGAGGGGAGGGGCTGGAGAGGCCATCAGCCAGAGGGGGAGGCTGGAGGGAGGAGGGGGTGCTGGGGAATGGGGGGGAGGCAATAGGGGTGGAACAAGGATCCAGGAGGGGCATCAGGTCAAGGAGGGGAGTGGAGAGGAGAGGCGGCTGAGAATAGGGGGGTCTGAATGGAGTGAGGGAGGGGGTTCAGAACTGGGGGAGCAACCTCATGGGGGGGTCTTTTAGGAGCTGGGTGGACTCTAAAACATCTGCTGAGAGTATGACAAAATATCCTACAATGAGTACAGTAGTAAGGTTGTTGTTCCATGACCAATTCCTGCCAGTAAGCCTTAGTTTTTGATCCAATCCAAAGTCTATGGAGAATGGGGATTGTGACATCTCTTTCAACCTGTACCCTGGCAGCTGCTGGTCTGGCCTTGTTCCTGGTAGGGGCATCTAGTCTTAAAGGAGTGCCAAGGGCTTTGGTAATGTTAAAAAGTGCATTCTAGTTGAAGTATCTAATGGGTGGCCCAAGAAATTTGAACCAAATGGGGGACAACTAGAGGCTCCTTCTTTGGATCAAAATCTGGGTTCCATTTCAGAAGCTTCATCTCTGAGCTAACAATGATGATGTATTGTTTAGAAAAATGCCTTGCATAGTCTTCATCAGTGGACGATTGAATCAGGAGGTGTCTGCCATCAAGCAAGCCTAACTGCCATGAGCCATTAAACAGGAGGGAATCAAAGTAATGTCTGACTGCTTCCATCTTTGAGTGGCCCAAGGCAAACTTCCCTATAAGGGTGAATTGCACTTCAACATTTAGTTGGGAGAGTTCTTGGTTAGTAAATATGACTGCAGGCTCTCCATCCTTAGAACCAGTGGGATGGATAAAAGGGCAGGAGGCCTGGCCAGCTGCAACATCATGAAGCAGTTGGGGAAACACCAGGGAATCAGAAGATGCAACCACTAAATTGTTACTTCCAGCCACTCCAGCATATGTTGATTTAGTCCATTGAATATTAGTATCCAAGTCATTGGGGTAGGCCATAGTCACAAAAACTCTCACACAAAGGAACATAAAACAGCTCAAGAAAAATTAGAGACCTCAGTAGACCAAATTTTGATTCCCAGCAAGGAAGCAAAAACCAAGAGCTAAAACTGAAGAGAGAGCTGGAGAGACCAGACAAAACCAGTCTCCACACCAAGAAACAACATCAATGAAACAGTGAAATTTGAAATCTAAATTGCCCGGGAAGGGCCAACCACACTGGGGAGAGTAAAGAAAGAACCACCACCTGCGACTTACCCACAAAATTGAGCACAGAGAAGCCGCCGGGGCAAGGGCCGCCACCAGGAATCATCCTGGGAACCCTAGCAGCTGCCAACATCTTTATATATATATATATATATATATATATATATATATATATATATATATATAATCTGAGTTCATTAATTTTTGCAAATTTAAAAAGTCGCTCCAGCGCTGCATCATCCTACGATGGATCTAAGCCCCATGCGACGCACTCCTATTCGACGCTGCCAGCTGACTGGGATGCCACGTGGCCCGCGGTTCTATTTCATCTCCTCGTCCAGCGCGATCAGAACCGTTCAACAAAAACACGTGCGATCCAACGGCTGCCCGTCTTCGTCCCTGTCTGGTGTGAATCCGTGACCGTCCACACTAAAATCCTAATTTCCTAGCCTAGACTCAACCAAATCACTTCGGTTTTGATCCTATGGACTCATCTAAGCATGGCGAACATATCCATATGGCTAATCATGGTTTAAATTAACTCTAATTGCATGGAGAATTTAAAGAAGCTCAGGAAGAAGGAGAGGTTAATACCTTAGCTCTGAGAAGTGGAGCTTCGATCAGAGATGCTCTACACCTTCGTTGGAATCCCAGGAGCTCAGGGGTGAAGCCTCTTGCTCTGGTGAATTGCCTAGATATGAAAGTGACCAGATCCAATTTGGAGCTTTGATGAAAGTCCCCGTTGCAGTGGCCTGGTGATGGGGCTTTCAGTGGGGAACTTCTTCTCTTGCTGTGGGGATGGTGTGGGTGAGTTTAATTTGAGTTTGGTGGATTTTAGGGAGATGTCCTCTCTTAGGCTCAATTTTAAGCTCAGAAATTGAGCTCAGACAGAAGATTTATGGGCTGAAAAATGGTGGGGATTGGCTTCTCTGTGCCGTGGGAAGGTTTTGGAGTGATTTTTGGCAGAGTTTTGTTAAGGTCTATTTCTGTCTAAACTATTGGCCGTGAAGGGAGATGGCTTAAATAGACATGGCTGGGGTAGCTGCCATGGCTTCAGTTCAGGTGTAAAGAGTTGCCTAGCTGGACTGCAGAGGAGCCCCAATAGAAATTTTATGCTGACTTGGCCAAAGGGTCGAGTTTGGGTTTGGCCAAGTGTAAGGTGGCCCTCGGTTTGGGATTTTTCGAAGACAAGGCCAGCCAGCCAGGCCAGGGGAGTTGGCTGAGGGTCAGGTGAGCCAGTGGTCAGGCCTTAATGGTAATTAATTGGGTTGTGATGGCTTTGGGTAAGGGATCTTCCAATGTTTAACCATTTTATGAAGGAAATCCCCTAAATTAGGGGACCCTTGGTCCATGGCTCACCTAGCTTTGGCTAGGTGGATCTAGGGTGGCCCATAGGGTTCAGTTGCTGGCTGTGGAGGTGTTGGTTTGGTCACATTTGGTTCCATTTGATTAGTTTATGTCATAGATTCAACTTTATGTTGGTCTAGGTTGGGTTTGAGCTTGGTTTGAATCCAAATGATTGAGCAAAATTGTGTATATGATTGCCATAAATGATTTAGAGAAGGATTGGAGTGGTTTTGGATTGGTTTGTGGGATCAATTTGGCTTGATTTAGGATTTTGTTCATTTTAGGACAAGTTAGGTTAACTTGGGTTTAGGTTAAGCTAGAGTGGGGTTTAGGCCCAATTGAAGGTTCCAAATGGTTTAGGAGGATATCATAAAGAGTTCTCAACATCAATTTGGAAGAAATTTGAGGTTTAGGGCAATCAATTTGGGAGATTTTGGGCATATGTTTGATTTGGGTCAAAATTAGGTAAGCTTGGTTCAAGTGGATTTGGGTGAGACTTGGGCTTAAATTTGGGGCAATTGATGGTTCAATTCAACTTATAGGAGTGTTATGAATGGTTTAGAATTGAAATTGAGGAGAAATTGATTGGGGTTAGGTCAATTTGGGGGATTTGGGGTCACTAAGGCAGAATTGGGGATTTTGGATTTTAAGTGGAATTGAACTCAAATGTGGGTCAAATTGGGCTTGGATTTGGTTTAGATTGACATTGGAGATGTTGAATTAAAGTTTGGAATTGAAATTGGGCAAGATTGAGGTCAATTGGGTAGACATTGGGTTTAATTTGGGCAGTTTTAGGTCAAATGGGTCAAATTGTGGCTTTTGGTTAAATTGGGCTAAATTGGCCAAATTGGGTCATGTGGTTGTTGATAGAAATGAAATTGGGAATATTTGGGAGGATTTGGGAATTTATGAGAATTTTTGGAATTTTAGGCTAAGGGGGCATTTTGGTCATTTTGGGGATTTTTGAGAAATTTATCAGTTTTGGGTAATTTTGGTTACTATGAGTGGTACGGAGTATTTTGGAATGATTTTTGGAGAATTATGGATAATTTGGGTGACTTAGGAAAATTTGGGGGATTTTAGGGTTTTGGGGGTATTTTGGGTATTTTAGGTATTTAGGGTATTTTGGGGCAAAGGGTTAAAAATTTGAATTTTTTGGGAAAATTGGGATCGGTTGAAAGTGAGTAATATCTGTTTAGATTGAGCCATGGAACAAGGGTCATCCTCATTTGGTCCTCTATGTGTTGGTACTAGCCAAACCCCAGCCTCAGGTTAAGAGCTTGGGAAGACCACTTACATGAGTTTCCAAAGAGTTAAGGGATCAAAGTGGGATGTGTTTTGTTTAGGGTTGTGAATGTGTAGTGTAAGTGTGGTGTAAACTCCAGACCTCTCAGGGTAGATCCTAAGGTCTGACCACCTATAGGAGAATTCCCCTAGGCTTCCTTATGCTTGGTCTCTTCCTCCCAAAAACTGGAGGTTAGGCCTTAAGCATATGAAAACTCTAAGTGAAGTGAGAAAAGTTTGAATTTCTTTGGGGAAGGGTTCCATGACTAATCTTTTAAGAAAGTCACCAGAAGAGTCCTATGGCTAGATGCTAGGTTATTCTAAAAACAAACTAGACCTCAACCAAAAGTGAGGTCAACAAATGGACCCCAAATAGGTGTGGTGTGCTGGGAAAGCACACTGCACATATTGATGTTGACCGACAGATCAATAGAACCAACACAACTGTCTGAGCCAAAACTCAAGGATCACAGAATTTAGCGAGGAAGTTTCCACTGGGGATTATTTGGTTAAAACCCTAAAATCTCGGGAACTCCTGCTAGGGAAGGAAAATGGAATACCTTCATGAGAGAAGCTATGGATTTCAAGCTTCCAAACTCTGAAGGAGTTCATTTCGAATCAATTGGAAGTTGGAATTTGGATTGGAATTCCAAATATGGATTTGATTTCAATTTAAATTTTAAGTTTGAATTTTAATTTAATTTTAATTTTAAGTTTCAATTTTAATTTTAATTTTTATGGAACTTAAGGAAATTTAAGAATTTGTGGAACTATAAATTTTAAGATTTTAATTTTGTTGGAAATTTAGAGTTTTAAGTGAGTGCAAAGGGGAAATCGGAATTTAGTACCGATCTCAGAAAGTGGGAGTCATAATTTAGGTACTAATCCTGAAGAACGAGAACTGGAATTGTGGTACCGATCTCGAGATGAGATTCAAAATTTCGATACCGACCTCGGGATTTCATGGGTGTGGGAAAATTTCTTGGAAAGGATATGGAAAATATATGGAATTTTTGGTAGAATCGGTCGACTAAGCTCCGTTCCCAGAATTTCATGGAAGGCGAAAAATTTCTCAAATAGAAAATGAAAAATATAAAGAATTTTAGGGGGATCGGACAACTAAGCTTCGTTTCAAGAATTTCATGGAAGGGGAAAAATTTCTCGGATAGAAAATGAAAAATATAGGGAATTTTTAGGGGAATCGGACAACTAAGCTCCGTTCCTAGAATTTCATGGAAGGAAAAAATTTCTAGAATAGAAAAAAGAAAATATAGGGAATTTTGTGGGAATCAGAGGACTAAGCTCTGTTCCCAAAATTTCATGGAAGGCGGAAAATCTCTCGGATAGAAAATGGAAAATATAGGGAATTTTAGGGGGGATCGAACGAGTAAGCTCCGTTCCTAGAATTTCATGGAAGGCGGAAAATTTCTCATATAGAAGAAGGAAAATATAGGGAATTTTTGGGGATCTTGGGGAAGAAAGCTCAAGGACTCACTTCCGGCCCACAAGAGAGACTCAAAACTCAGATACTGATCTCGGAATTTCATTTAAAGACAATTTAGTAAAACTTGGTATTGACTTTCAAAGAAAGAACTTTGGTGCAATTCGGACGAGACCGGTAGCCATTGTAAGATTTGTAGAATTTCATGATATTTCAAATTTGTGAGAAGTGGCGCTGTGTGAAAAGTGCCAAATTTTGTGGAGTGCCTGATAACTGCCTATCGAGGCTTAATATATACTTTCAAATGCAAGAATTTGATACCACTGCTAGAAGATATAATCCTTGGCAAACGGTGTCAAAAACTTGATGTGACCCGACTTTTACTTATGTAAGAGTTTATCAATTTTTATTTAGATTTTTATAATAATTATTGTAAAAGTCACAATTTCAAATGCAAGTATACGTATCGTTTCAAGTAATACAGCGCTCTAGTGGAGTCCTGGTTATCGATCCCATAGGGAAGATTTTGAGAAAATTAAGAAATATTTTTAGATTTTTAAAATTAAAAGTAATTATTATTTTTATTTCTTTTCAAAGTTTAGATTTTAAACAAAGTTTTTACTAAAATTTCTACTAAAAGCAAGTAAGCAGTAATAAAATAATGATTAATGCAGGTATAAATAAAACAACTTTCTCCTTTTCAACTAATCCAAGATTTTTAGAATAATTATCATTTGTGGAGAATTTTAGATTATGGTATTGTGCCAAATAGAAGCATTCCTATTCTTTACCCTTTGGTCCAGACATAAAGAACATTAACTAATCTATAGATTGGTTCAGAATGTTTTGTTAGTAGAATGGGTTAATCTAGACTCACACTACTAGATGGCCAAGGGTACCTGTTTCCTTTCTATAAACCAAATTATTAGAATTTAGTTTGTCACTCTAAAAACTAATTAATTCTACGCCCAATAAATCATATCTTCCTATGTATTTGCACTTCACTTTGAGTAACCCGCAAAAAGCCATCGATTACCCAAGGATTCATGTGATATCTAGTTAGGAACTCATCTCCGGATATGTCTCAAAATTCTTCAATAGTTTTAACAATTTAAATGGTTAGTTTAAAAAGTAAACTAAGATCAGGTATTAATATCATCACAATTTTTATAAATATTTTAAGTTAAATTCTCTAACAAAATTTAATTATCTTATTATCTTTTCATAGTTGAAAGAAGAAAGAAAACTAACTACTCAGAACACATTGAATTCACACAACAAAACATATTTATAAAACTTTGAACCAAGTTACAAATACTTATCTGGAATATTCCTTCAAGTGATCCGCTGACTCCTACTGACTTCAATGCAATGATGAAAGACTTCAACAGCAACAAAACTAATAAACTCACACTCAACACTCAAAATAAACAAAAAATAAACTCACTAAATACTAAAGAAGGTGGCTCCCTAAAATGATTGGATGCTAGAGGGGGGATAAAATGGTTATATGGTGCTTGGGGACTATAGGGTGCGATTTTCTCTGTAGAATGGGCTCCAATTTATAGAGCTCTAAATTTGACCAGGGGTTGCTTAATGCACCTCCTCAAAATTCATCCAAATACAATGTATCTTCTAGAAGGTAACTGTCGCGCCTAGGCGCCGAGATCTGGCGCCTAGGCGCTGGACTTCGTGACCAGGTCTTTGCACCTCTTTACTTTAGATCGCACCGTTTCGCCATTAAACCGTTTTCCTGTGACCAGATGCATTGTATCACATGTCCTATATATTAGGAGTAACTTCCAGTCTTTTAGAAGATCTGATAACCACTTAACACCGTCAAATTAATTGCCCAAAGTCGTCAAAAATCTTGTCTGCGTCTGTATCGAACTGGCGCTTAGGCGGCTGATTCTAGCGCCTAGGCTCCAGGCCTATAATTTCGACAACTTTGCTCTTTAAGCTTAATTTTTGCTCCTTTTGCTTCTTTTTCCTTCTTGAACTCTTTTTTTTATTACCTACATCCAAAAACATAAAAATGCCTTTCATTAAAGCATAATATCCTTACGAATTGAATCATAAATAAGACTTAAATATGAGTATTTTTTAAGTGGATCAAATTCCCCCAGACTTAAACATTACTTGTCCTCAAGTAACCCTTTTAATAATATAAAATGTATAACATTTGGAATGAAGTTTAAATATTTAAGATTTCTTTTAATTTTTGGTTTTGTAAAAGCTTTAGCAAATCATTAACCAAATTTCACTAATTAAGTTTAATTTTAAGAGTTTAAAGAATACTTAACTTCCAAATCATAAGACTTCAAAATTTTCATTTATTTCAAGAATAATTGTAATTTATCATATTAAGGTCACAATATTTACAAGAAAAAGATTTTCATGAAATATTTTTCTATTAAAAATAATTATACATAAAATTAAGTTAAAAATGTAATTCGTTTTCATCCTATAAGATAATTCAAGTGAAGCCAATTTTTCATTAGACATTTCCTCAAGCTTTTCCTCACGTTTCTTTTTTTTTTTTGCTTTTTTTTTCTTTTCTTTTCTTTTTTTTTTTACTTTTTTTTAAGGATATTTTTCAATCCTCCATTATTTATTAATTTATTTATAAGGATTACTATTTTTGGATAGTTTGATAATGATTTTGAACTTCACTATCCTTAACTTATATTTAAAAACTTATACATTTTTTTACTTAATAAATATGACATTATTAATAAGTATTTTTCAAAAATTATTTCAATCTTTTTCTTTTTTTAGTAATAATCTTGATTCCTTAGTATTTTCTAAAATACAATTCTCTTTAGTATAAATAGAAAGATTTTTAATCTTATTATTCTTTAAGTTAAATAATTCTATCCTTAAAATCAATCAAAATTATTGAAATTTTAGTTAAGTTTAGTAACTTATTTACAAATTCAAAAATTTAAGTAATCTTAAATAGATTTTTCATTCCTTATGTTATGTAAATATTTTTTAAAGAAAATATTAGTTCATTAAGGACAAATAATATTTAAATTTGAAAAATGTTTTCCCTTCCCCCAAACTTCAGCTTTAGTATGTAAAATGAATCATAAAATTTTCTAAAGCATGAGAGAAAGAAACAAACAAGAATTTATTTAGGTACAATGATAATGTAGTAATGAAAAACTCATTTCTAATCCTACACATGCTTTAATCGGTATATAACAGAAATAGTTAAGCATATATAGAAAAGTTTGCATAGCAGAAGTTAATTTCTAATTTTTTTTTTATTTTTTTTATTTTTAGAACATGCAAAATTATTAACTTTTCATGAATATTAAATAGTAGGCTGAAATAGAAATAAACATTTATCATAGAAAAAAAAAATTCATCCATATTTTAGTCTTAAATACATAACACATCAGTTGCTCTAAAATAGTCTCAATATCAAAAGTCCACACAAAGTTACTTAAACAAATAGACACTAACAAACAACAAACTAATCAGTACTAACAAAATAAACTAAAAACAGAATCAACACATCTCAAGAGGTAAATCAAGCTACTAATCACTGTCTGTAGCCTCGTCATCGTCATCACCAAAAGAAAATTCCATATCCTTCGAATCAACATACGGTGAAAACCTAGGACAGGTAGGGAACTGAACATCAAGCTCACCCTTCAGGAATCTAACTAAAGACTCAGAATACTCAACATCGTAATCATTCTTCCTTTGGGTATACTCAGAAAGATTATCAATCTTCTTATCGATCGTATCTACTCTACAATGAGTTAGAAATAACTCATTCTGCTGCTCTCATGCATGGATTCCCAGAAAGTAGATGGTGGCTCAGCAGTAGAAGTAGAAGGTCTAGAAGTAGAAGCTCTACTAGAAGCAGGTAATGAATTAGAAGGTGCAGTAGAACTCTTACCTCGAAGTCGATCATAGATACTGACGCTTTCTCTTCCTATAGGCTTTGTAGACTTGAGCTTTTCCTCAGAAAGCTCGTAAACTACTCCAAGATTTCTCACACGGAGAATATATCAAGGATGGAAATCCAAGTCCAACGAAGTGCTTGAACGAGCAGTAGCCTTTACAGAATCATAAATGATACTCCCTGCATCAATCAACTTCCTCTCTTGTATGCAGTAGTTGAGGATAGCTCTGTCCTTGGTAACCTCACTCAAATGATTGGATGGAAGGAGGCGAGCGGAAATAAAGTAGTGCCATGCCTTTGAAACACCATTAAGCTTAGAAGATGAAAAATTTACCCTTTTTATGTTCCGGATCTTCCAAGCTCCAGTACCATAATTCAGGTAAGCAATAATCATATCTAACTCTCCCTCATATGGAGATAATCCGGAGTAATAGCACTCGATGCTTGGTGGCAGGCTATAGAAATTGTTGATATGCTCTGGAGTGAATCCTACTCCAACTACTCTTACGAAAATCTCGTATTCTTCAGCATCCACAAAATTGGCATAAAACTCCCTGACGACAGGGATAACAGCAACAACAGTAAAATAACAGAACGTTGCCAGTTGAGTGCGACGATCGTATCCTCAATTCTGCCTCCCTGATTGTAAAAACATCATTCCGAGATAAACTTCCGAGTTGTAGCAAAATCATTGTACCGAAAATGTGCAGCAGCAGTGACAAACTTGCTACAATCAAAATTTTCTCGTTCCTTCCCTCTCTTAGATTTGGATGCCATTTAAACGTGAAATAAACGCAAAATAAATTCATAAGATCAAAGGAAATAAACTAATTTAAGCTTTTCAAACTTGAAAGAGCTTAAAAATCCATGGATTTAACTCTAAAATCAAAATTTTTTCTCAAAATTTCAGTTTTTTTTTCAATGAGAGCAAAATCCATGGTGAAAATCGAAAATAATTGGTTTAGAATGTAGATCTAACATTAGGATGAAGAAATCGAGTGATTTCAAGCTCAAAAACTTGAAAATCTGGACTCAAATGGGATCTCTAAGGTCTATTTTTGAGAAAACCAGAGGAAAGGGAACCTTACGCGTCAAAAATGGCATGGGGGTGTTTAAGAAGATGAAGTTTCGAGTTCAGGCCGAACCGACGCCTAGGCGCCGAATTCTGGCGCCTAGGTGCCAGACTCGCCTTTCCAAAATTCGATTTAAATTTTATATTTTCCACCAAAGCTTATCAAATTTGACTCCTAATTATTCTTATGAGAGTATTAATCCAATTCATATCCTCCAAATATTTCCAAAATCAATTTAAAATGATTCTTTTGATCCACATTTCAAACACAAAATATAACTAAACTCTCAATTCCAATTCATAATTTTCATTCCAAACTCAATAAATTCCATAACAAGACTATAACAAGGTTCATCATTCTATAAACAACACAAACAACATCAAATCAAAGCAAATTTCCAATCCAACAGCACACATTAAACAATTAAGTAAACACACAAACTAGAGAATTGACACACTAGAACTTGACTTAATCACACTTAGAACACATAAGAGATCTATTCAACACCGATCTTAAATTTTCATCTCTTTCGCAATGAAGTTCGCTAGGACCGTGGAGATAGAAGACTAACACACTTGGAAATTCCAAAGCCATCTTTTCATCGATCCACTTGTTCTTCGCGTACATTGGTACTTGAGCATCTTGATAAGCTGCCATATGTTCAAATTGAAGTTTCGTTTGCCATTCAAGGTGCTCAATTTGATGATACATTTCATGCAAATGATTCCCAATGCTTTGAAGTTCCACTTCAATCTTTTCCAAACGACTAAACAATCTCTCTATACAAACTGCAATGAAACCATTAAAATAAGGTTGAGGATCTTTGGGAGACTTTTCTCTTACCTCATTTCCATGATTTCCTCTATCCATTGCTTCCAAACTCCTCTTAACCCCTCCAAAATGGATTGCTCTGGTCTAAATTAAGGTTTCTATGTGATTGGAGACGAAGACGGGGCAATTTATAAAGAGATTTTGTGTGAAAAACTGAAGATTTTCTACTCTTACACGACCTGTAACTGTGGCGCTTAGGCGCCGGAATGTGGCGCCTAGGCACCAGATCATCGATACGCGTAGGACTCCGATTCGCCTATCGTCAAATTTTACAAAGTTTTAATCTTAAAAATAGGTCAAATAAAAGGGTGTGATCCACATACAAAAATCGATTAAGATAAATTCAAATCACAAACAATCACAATGATAATAAATGGGTTGCCTCCCACAGAGCGTTTGGTTTAACGTCGTCAGCCCGACCTAATCAATTGAATTAATCGGGTAGACTCAGTTCGTAAGCATCTTTGTAATTTGGTTTCATTTCTCTCATATAAGGCTTCAGTCTTAATCCGTTAACTTTAAATACTTTTCCAGTTTTAGGATCTTTAATATCCACAGCTCCAAAAGGGTACACTTTCTCAATTATAAATGGTCCCATCCATTTAGATTTTAATTTTCCAGGAAAAAGTTTTAAACGAGCATTACATAATAACACTTCTTCTCCAGGCTCAAATATTTTCCTTGAAATCTTTTTATCATGCAATTTCTTCATTCTTTCCTTATAAATCTTTGCATTTTCATAAAGCTCTTTCTTATCTCTTCCATTTCATTCAGTTGGAATAATCGTTTCTCTCCTGCAGCATTCAAATCATATTTGAACTCCTTTATCGCCCATTAAGCTTTATGTTCCAGTTCAACATGTAAGTGACAATGTTTACTATAAATTGACCGATATGGTGACATTCCTATTGGTGTTTTATAAGCTGTTCTATAAGCCCATAATGCAGAATCAAGTCTACCAACTCAGTCAGTTCTTTTAGGATTGACAGTCTTTTCCAATATTCTTTTAATTTCCCTATTTGATACTTCAGTCATTCCACTTGTTTGCGAGTGATAAGCAGTTACAATTCTATGTTTAATTCCAAATTTTTCCAGTAATGATTGAATTCTTATATTTCTGAAATGACTTCCCCCATCTGTAATAATTATCCTGGGCATTCCAAATCTTGAAAAAAAATAATTTTCTTTAAAAATTTCAAAACACTTTTTGAATCACTGTTAGGTAAAGCTACAGCTTCGATCCACTTTGAAACATAATCAACTGCTAATAAAATATAAATCTTTCCAGATGATGATACAAAAGGTCCCATAAACTCTAAACCCCATACATAAAAAATTTCAATTTCTAATATATAGTTTAAAGGCATTTCATCTTTTCTAGATATATTCCCCATTCTTTGACATCGATCACAAGTTTTCACACAATGTCCAACATCTTTAAATAATGTAGGCCAATAAAATTCAGAATTTAAAATTTTAAATGCAGTTTTATCCACTCCAAAGTGTCCTCCAAATTCAGAATCGTGACATTATTGAATAATTGCAAAATTTTCTTCATAAGGTACACATCTTCAAATCATAGAATCTCTTCCTATTTTAAATAAATGAGGATCTTCCTAAATTCATGATTTACAATCATTCTTGAATTTCTTAATATATTTGTTATTCAACCCGTATGGTAAAATATTGCTAACCAAATAGTTTACTATATCAGCATACCAAGACATTTGTAATCCTTGAATAAAATATAACTGTTCATCAGGGAATTTCTCATTTATATTTTCTTCATAAATTTTCTCACTATTATTTTTTATTCTTGATAAATGATAAGCAATTTGGTTGTCAGCTCCATTTCTGTTCACAATTTCAAAATCAAATTCTTGTAAAAGTAAAACCCATCTGGTCAATCTAGGTTTAGCATCCTTTTTAGACGTTAAATACTTAATAACAGAATGATTAGTATGTATGATACATTTCGTACCAAGAAGATATGGTCTAAATTTATCAAAGGCATATACTATTGCTAAAAGCTCTTTTTCAGTAGTAGTGTAATTTATTCGAGTTTCATTAAGAGTTTTTCTAGCATAATATATAACTTTGAAAATTTTCTCATATTTTTGCCCCAATACAGCTCCAATTGCAAAATCACTTGCATCACACATTAATTCAAAAGGTTTACTCCAATCAGGTGCAACAATAACAAGTGCAGTGATTAATTTTTCTTTTAAAATATTGAACGCATTCAAAGAATCTTCATTAAATTCAAATTTAGCTTCTTTTTCCAATAAATGGCAAAGAGGTTTAGCAATTTTAGAAAAATCTTTTATATATCTCCTATAAAATCCAGCATGACCCAGAAAACTTCTCACATCAGTAACGGTAGTAGGTGGTTGAAGTTCAGCAATAATTTTTACTTTTGCTTGATCAACTTCCATACCTATTTGTGAAATTTTATGTCCAAGTACAATTCCTTCTGTGATCATAAATTGATATTTTTCCCAGTTTAGAACCAAATTTGCTTCTTCACATCTCTTCAAAACTTTTGTTATATTTTTCAAGCAAGACTCAAAAGAAGTTCCAAATACTGAAAAATTGCCCATAAATACTTTAATTCCTTTATCAATTAAATCACAAAATATTGATATCATAGATCTTTGAAAAGTTGCAGGTGCATTACATAAACCGAAAGACATTCCTCTAAAAGCAAATGTTCCATAAGGACTTATAAATGTTGTTTTCTCTTGGACCTTAGGAGTAACAGGTAATTGATGATAACCAGAAAATCCATCCAGAAAACAGAAATATGAGTGTCCAGCTAATTTATCCAACTTCTAATCCAAGAAATGTAAAGGAAAATGATACTTTCTAGTGGCATTTTAAATTTTTGATAATCAATGCAAATTCGCCATCCAATAACTTGTCTTGTTGTGATTAATTCATTTTTTTCATTAACAATGACAGTTACACCTCCTTTCTTCGGAACACAATGAATAGGACTTACCCTTGGGCTATCCAAAATAGGATAAATAATTCCAGCATCTAACCATTTCAAAATCTCTTTCTTAATAACCTCTTTCATAATTGGATTCAATCTTCTTTGAGGTTTAGTAGTGGATTTACAACTTTCTTCCTTTAAAATCCTATGCATACAGATTGAAGGGCTTATTCCTTTTATATCTGCAATAGTCCAACCAAAAGCTTTCTTATAGTTCTTCAGAACTCCAATTATTTTTTCTTCTTGATCTTTGTTTAGTTCTGAAGATATAATTACAGGTAAAGTTAATGAATTTCCAAGAAATGCATACTTTAAATGTGCAGGTAATATTTTTAATTCCAGTTAAGGGGCTTTTTCAAATGACGGTAAAAGTATATCAATTTTAGTTGTGTCTAAAATTTCCTAATTTTCATGAATACAATGAGTTTCTTCAGATAATTTTCTTCATTTACTTTTTCAATTTCTTCGGTTATCGACTCATTATATATTACAGATTCATCATCTTTTTCTTCAGAAATGACCTTACATTTTTCTTGATAATGCTTTTCAATTATATAATTAAAAATATCCATTCGTTAGCATTGTTCTTTATCAGGATACCTCATTGATTTCAGAACATTAAATGTTATCTCTTGATCTTTAACTCTCATCGTTAATTCTCCTTTTTGCACGGCAATCATAGCACGTACGATAGCTAGAAAAGGTCTCTCTAAAATAATAGGTATTTCTTTATCTTCTTCCATATCTAGTGCAATGAAATCCACAGAAAAGATAAATTTATCCACCTTAACAAGAACATCGTCTATAACTCCTTTAGGATAAGTGATAGATCGATCAGCTAACTGAAGGGTTACAGTGGTGGAAGAAATCTCTCCTAAATCTAACCTTTGAAAGATTGAAAATGGCATAAGATTAATACTTGCTCCTAAATCACATAAGGTTTTTCCACAAAATTTTTCTCGTATAAGACATGGTATAGTGAAACTTCCAAAATCTTTAAGTTTCTGAAGTAATTTCTTCTGAATTATTGCACTATATTCTTCACTTACTGCAACAGTTTCATAAACTTTAAATTTCCTTTTCTTGCTTAAAATATCCTTCATAAATTTTGCACAGCTTGGCATTTGTTCCAAAGCTTCAGCAAAAGGAATGTTGATGGTAAGTTTTTTAAAAATCTCAAAGAACTTAGAAAATTGATGGTCAAGCTTCTGTTGTTTTAGTCTTTGAGCAAAGGTGGTGGTATTCTTTCAGCTTCCACTTCAATAAGAATTACAGCCTGATCTTTACTTGGAGAAAGAGTATCTTTAGGTTTTTCAATCTCTTCTACCTCTCTCTATTTTTCAATTTCATTTCAAATTTTCTCTTTTAATTCCTTTCCACTTCTACGTTGTACAACTTTTGCTTGTTCATGTTCTTTCCCAGTTTCTTTAGGATTAATTTCGACATTGCTAGGTAGTGTTCCTTGAGGTCTGTAATTAATAAAATTAGCAATTTGACCCATATGATTCTCAATATTACGAATAGCAGTGTTTTGACTTTGTAGCTGATTACTTAGTTGCAAGATCAATTCTTCTATAGATAACTTTTTCTGCTGATTATTAAAACCAGGAGGGTAAGTTGGTCTAAAGTTTAAATTTCCTTTATTGTTCCATTTTGAATTAACTTGATTATTACTTCATTGTTGATGTCCATTATTCCAATTAAAATTAGGATGATTTTTCCAACCAGGATTATAATAATTAGAATAAGGGTTATTAGTTTTACTAGAAATAGCTTGCAAAGTTCCATTGTTTGAGAATCAATAGTACTTACAGAATTATCATTACTTACATGTGATATGTTAATAACAAAATTATCTAATTTTTTAGATATCGCAACCACTTATGAAGCTAAAATATAAAAGACTTCATTATCTTGAATACTTGCCATTCTTTTAAGATTAACTCTTTTAGAATGTCATTGAAGATTATTATTAGCCATTTCTTCAATTAAAGTATAAGCTTTTTCAAATGTCTTAGCCATTAAACAACCACCAGCAGCAGCATCTATAATAGATCTAAGAGATCAAATAAGTCTATTATAAAATGTTTGAATAATTAACCAATCTGGTAAAACATGATAAGTACATTTTCTTAATAGTTCTTTAAATCTTTCCCAAGCTTCCTAAATTGTTTTTCCATCAAATTGCATAAATGAAGTAATATCATTTCTTAATTTAGCATTTTTAGAAGGAGTAAAGTATTTAGCAAGGAATTTTTGTGTCATATCTGCCCAAGTTTTAATAGAACAAGTTGCTAATGAATTAAGCCACATCTTTGCTTTATCTTTTAAGGAAAAAGGAAAGAGTTTAAACCTAATAGCATCATCAGAAACATTATTATATTTAAAGGTAGTGCAAAGTTCTAATAAACTAGCAAGGTGTAAATTCGGATCCTCATTTGGTGTTCCTCCAAATTGATTATTTTGAACCATTTGAATAATAGAATGTTTAAGCTCAAAAGAATTAGCATCTACAACTGGCATTTGAATACTAATATGAAGTTCATCAGCAGTAGGGTTTGAATAATCCCTTAATGGTTTATTAACATTTTGTTCATTGATTTCTATTGGATTTTGATTATTGTTATCTAAGTTAGCCATTTCCTGATATTTTTGAATTTGTTTTCCTTTTTTAATTCTTTTAACTGTTCTTTCTAATTCAGAATCAAAAGGTAATAATCCTTCAGATCCAGAACTACGCATAAAAATAAATTAAAAATTTTTTTTGGTATTTTTGTTTTGTTTATATATATATATTTATTTATTTTTTTTATTTTAAAGAAATAAAAGTGTATAAATTATATTTAAATTGAAAAATGTAAAAATTGTCTTTTAAACTTTCTTACTTATTTTCCTTATCTTCCCCGGCAATGGCTCCAAAAACTTGATAACTGCCTATCGAAGCTTAATATATACTTTCAAATGCAAAAATTTGATGCTACTGCCAGAAGATTTAATCCCGACAAACAGTGTCAAAAACTTGATGTGACCCGACTTTTACTTATGTAAGAATTTATGAATTTATATTTAGATTTTTATAATAAATATTGTAAAAGTTACAATTTCAAACGCAAGTATATGTATCATTTCAAGTAATATAGGGCTCTAGTGGAGTTCTGGTTATCGATCCCACAGAAAGATTTTGAGAAAATTAGGAAATATTTTTTGATTTTTCAAATTAAAAGTAATTATTATTTTTATTTCTTTTCAATGTTTAGATTTTAAACAATGTTTTTACTAAAATTTCTACTAAAAGCAAGTAAGCAGTAATAAAATAAAGATTAATGCAGGTATAAATAAAACAACTTTCTCCTTTTCAACTAATTAAAGATTTTTAGAATAATTATCATTTGTGGAGAATTTTAGATTATGGTATTGTGCCAAATAGAAGCATTCCTATTTTTTACCCTTTGGTCCAGGCATAAAGAACATTGACTAATCTATAGATCGGTTCAGGATATTTTATTAGTAGAATGGGTTAATCTAAGCTCACACTACTAGATGTCCAAGGGTGGCTATGGTCAGCCCTACCAGTGACCCGTTCACTTTCTATAAACAAAATTATTCGAATTTATTTTGTCACTTTAAAAACTAATTAATTCTACGTCCAATAAATGATATCTTCATATTTATTTGCACTTCACCTTGAATAACCCACATAAAGCCTTCGATTACCCAAGGATTCATGTGATATCTACTAGTTAAGAACTCATCTCCGGATAGGTCTCAAAATTCTTCAACATGTTTTAACAATTTAAATGGTCAGTTTAAAAAGTAAACTAAGATCAGATATTAATATCATCACAATTTTTATAAATATTTTAAGTTAAATTCTCCAACAAAATTTAATTATCTTATTATATTTTCATAGTTGAAAGGAGAAAGAAACTAACTACTCATAACACATTGAATTCACACAACAAAACATATTTATAAAACTTTGAACCAAGTTACAAATACTTACTGAAATATTCCTTTAAGTGATCCACTGACTTTTACTGACTCTAATGCAATGATGAAAGACTTCAACAGCATCAACACTAATAACTCATACTCAACACTCAAAATAAATTAAAAATAAACTCACTAAATACTAAAGAAGGTGGCTCCCTAAAATGATTGGATGCTAGAGGGGTGAGAGAATGGCTATATGGTGCTTGGGGACTATATGGTGCGATTTTCTCTGTAGAATGGGCTCCTATTTATAGAGCTCTGAATTTGACCAGGGGTTGCTTAAGGCACCTCTTTAAAATTTGTCCAAATACAATGTATCTTCTAGAAGGTAACTGTGGCGCCTAGGTGCCGGGATCTGGCGCCTAGGCACCGGACTCTGTGACCAGGTCTTCGCACCTCTTCACTTTGGATCGCACCTCTTCGCGATTAAAACCGTTTCCCTATGTCCAGATGCATTGTATCACATGTCCTATATATTAGGAGTAACTTCCAGTCTTCTAGAAACTCTGACAACCGCTTAACACTGTCAAAATAAATGCCCAAAGTCCTCAAAAATCTTGTCTGCATCTGTATCGAACTAGCGCCTAGGCGCCAAGCATATAATTTCGACAATTTTGCTCTTTAAGCTTCATTTTTGCTCCTTTTTTGCTCCTTTTTCCTTCTTAAACTCTTTTTTAATACCTACATCAAAAAACATAAAAATACCTTTCATTAAAGCATAATATACTTAAGAATTGAATCATAAATAAGACATAAAAATGAGTATTTTTTAAGTGGATCAGTGCCCGCGAAAGCAAAATATTCAACGATGAGTGCAAGGACTCAGAATTTCGAGAGAGAGAGAGAGAGAGAGTATTATCATTTGTTTGTTTTTAATTCATTATCTTCTTTTAATTTGTTTTGTTTCATTTTTTTTCATTTGATTTAAATTTTGATTTTGATTTCATTTGATTTAAATTCCGATTTTGATTTTGATTTTGATTTTAATTTCATTTGACTTAAATTTTGGGTTCATTTCAATTTTGATTTTATTTTGTTATCATTTTATCCTTTTCTTCTGCATCATTCTTTTGTCCTTTTCATTTCGGAAGCAACAAATGGTTCAACAACTTTTGACTATCGCGCTGAAAAAGCATTTGTGAAAATAGAAATCTTCATTAAGTTTGCTGAAAGTAGTACAACTGATCATATGCTGACAAGCATCCAAAAGTAGATCATGTGTAGAAAACTAAACGGAGTTGGCATATCATATCATCTGGGTACTGCAAAAGTGGCGACACCAACTGTCATGACCCGTTGTAAGGGGTAGTAGATTTCCGCTGCCTGAAACTGCTGCGTGGACGAGCCAACCTACAATGGTTACGCTTTGGAACAGAAGTCCCCTCGCGAACACCCGGAGGTACTGCCGTCACAGTGGCAAAGGACAAAGGTTCTCCAATTCTGGATCTGGCTCACCTGACCACTGACCACTTAAGCTCACCACCATGATGGCCTGACATTTGACTCACCTGACCACTGGACACCTCCCCTGTCCTGCCCGGCCGACCTAGTCACCGGAGGAGCCCAAAATGAGAGCCACCCTAAGCCAATTTAAACCTAAACTCACCTACTGAGCTGTCCAGCTCTGCCTGCTCATTAGAGCTAATTTGCCTTCCGCCTAGACTACCAAATGCACCCACATTGCCCCCTGAGCTTAGCCCATGGCCATGGCTATAAAAGTCATCTCTCACGGCCAATGGCTGGTGCTGAAATTTTCTTAAGGGAACTCTGTCAAATTGCTCCCACAGCTTCCGTGAGACCTCCTAAGTGTAATCCCACTGCCTTCAACCACCCATCCCCACTGTTCAGAGCTAATTTCCCCACTAAAATTTCAGGAAAAACCAGGACACATTTCATTACAATTCTACACTGAACCAAAATCAAATTAACTATGCCCCCACCTTCACAGCACTGAAAGAAGAAGTTCCCTCATCAAAGTCCCATCACAGAGAGCCTCTATATCATACTTTGATCAACACCTGAAATCGGGTTTGGTCGAACTTGGGTCCAGACATTTCACCAGGGCAAAAAGCTTCATCTGGAGGTTCGTTGGGACCAATCAAAGCTGCTACAATCATCTGATTGAGGCCTCCCCTCTCAGACAGAGGTATTGAACTCTCTCCCCCTCCCAAGCTTGTTTTGACTCTCCATGCACATTGGGTCGATTTCAGGCTAGGTTAGACGTATAAATTGGTTTGTCTAGGTTAGATGAGTTTACAGAAACAAACCCCATGTGATTTGGTTGAGTCTAACTCGAGATCTTAGGGTTAGAAGGTGAACAGTTTTCTTTGCACGCAAGTTGAGGACGAAGAAGGAGCGTCGTTGGATCATGCGTGTAACGTTTGGATGACTCTGATGCAGTTGGATGAAGTCGAGGTGCATAAAGTGGAGGCTGACTCAGATGACGACGCCCAATCAATGGAGGATGCGTGTTCTGTTCGAAGCCGCCTTAGGATGAGTTGGATAAATAGAAAAATAGGATTTGTTTGAATTATTTAAATCAGGCCAACTTTAAAAATTCATACTTGGTGTAGAAAAATCAAAAAAAAAAAAAATCATCTTGCTCAGTGAATAGAGGAGAACAATGTGGAATTGGTTTGAAGTTTATTTGATGTGCATTTTATTTTTAATTAATTAAATACAGTCTGGAATCTTTTGATTCTTTATGTGCATGCATATTTCACCATGTTTGAAATTTTGGGGCTTTGTTCTCTCTATCATGGGGGGATCTTCCCTGATTTTCTTAAGGTCAAATGAGATTTGTATGAAGAGATCTCTACTTTTCAAGTTGTAGGTGCATGTTTTGTTATAAAAGTTATAATAAATAAAATATTTATCAGAAAATCCGAAATAAATTTTGTTATGTTCACTGTGACCAGAGGAACATAGAAAAAATATAAACTTGGTTTAACTCATTAAGTATAACCCTAATTGTAATTAAACCATAAATCCTGAAGAAAAAATAAATTTCCATAAATATAAATGAAAATAGCCTAAAAATCATTCTCCACTGTGGTTTACAGTCATAGGGACTCCTATAACAATTTTGAAATCATTTGGAATTGATCTGATCACCTAACTTGATTTTCTAAGTTAAATATCATCTTTGTCATTAAAATAACTATAATAAATAAAATACAAGTTAAAAAATTATGAAATTAATTTTGGGAGTTCTCTATGATTAGAAGAGTCTCTGAAAAAAATAGTAATTAAAATAAAATTTTTTATTTTTATGCATTATTTTATTATTTAAATAATTAAAAATTTATAAAATTCACAAAATTAATAAAATTGATAGAAATGTTCTAAATTTCCTCCTAATCACTTAGTGGCAATTGGATTAATTTTCGTAACTCTCTGAATAAAGATATTAAATTTTAAAGGGTTAACATTAATTTTTAAAGGCTAAAATGGAATTTCCCTAATTCCTCACTAAAACAATTCTAATAATTAAAATATAACTAAAAAAAATATAAAATTTAGTCCTCTGGGTTTCTTGACCTCAGAGAGATTTAAGAAAAATATAAAACACAATTTTCCAATTAAATAATATTTTATATTTTATTAATACTCCAAAAATTAAAATAATTATAATAATTAAAATAAAATTCAAAAAATAATGAAATTTGGTTCAAGTGGTCCTTTGGTCTATGTAAACCTCTAATAATTTTCTTAAGGACAGAAACTTTGTTTTTTACTAAGTTATTAAATTTCTTTGAAAATCCCTATTTTGCATGAAAAATAATTATATAAATTAAATTAAATTAAGAAAAATCACATTTTCTCCTCTAATGCTTTAATTGACCCATGAGTGGGGTAGCATAAAAATTTTGAAGTCATTTGAATTGAATTTAATGAATTATGAAGTGATAAGGCCTTTAGGGGCAAAAGTGTAATTTTAAAGAATTTAGCCTTAATCAATATTTAGGCTTAATTAAAGTGGGAAATGGGTAATGAATGATCTTAAAAAACATGTTTGAATTATTGAAACATAAAGGAATAAATTGTAAAAACCAATCTCACGACAAAATAAAACGTAAATTTGTAATTTCTTTAAATTACATTAATTCGGGAGATAATTAAGATTAAATGATCCTTAAAGTTAGGAGTTTCATCTTTGGAAGGTGATATTTAACGATCTAAAACTCCTAATCAGTCGTTCAATGATAATTCATTAATTTGACAATAATCTTAATTATATAACTTAAGTTTTTTAAAATCACAAAATATACCCACCTAAGTCTTAAGGGCTTAGTAGTGCGACTAGGCTTAATCAAATTTACTAATGAGGTTTATAAAATAAAGCACAACTAATTTTAAACATATTTGAAGCACTACAAGCCTATCAAAATTAGTTAAATTCATTTATAAATTAAATTGCCTCTAAAGGCCCCACTTACATTATTCATAAATTAAATATCAAGTGATATTTATCCCACCTTTTGGGACAAAGAAAACATTAGTTCACTAAGCTTAAGGGTATGAAATAGATGAATCAATTAGTGAGCATGATAAGTTCAAATGAACTAAAAAAGTTCAAATGGGTTGTGAAATATCTAGGTATTCCCTAACCTGTTCACAAGTCTTCTAGACATCTTGTAGGATGAATGAGTTTATCATACTCATTAAAAGAATACCTCTCTTTAATAAATAAATAGGACCCACCAAATTATGACATAGGATTTTGTAGGACTGTGATGAACCTATCTATAGGCTTTTACTTTCCTACAAATTATAAATGTTTATTGCAAGATACTAAAGTTTCAGGTGGAGGAACGAGAAAACTCGACATATACACTTTTACATATTTACAGTACCTTATTTTCAGTACTTCTTTTACTTTACTTTTCTTGCTTAGGAGGTTGCATGTTAAACAATAATGTCACCCTGCATGAAAACCATAATTTTAAGGATAGCTACAAACCTGAAACTAAAAATTAAAAATCAAAACAAAACAAGATAAAATTCACCGCCATAACAATCAAAATATAAGTCCAGTTAAAATTTAATCACGAAAAAAACAAAAATTACAATTGAGACTAAATTAAAACACCTATATCAGATGATCGGAAATACCTCAGAGGATGCAACCTACGGCTGCTAACAAGATTTCCCATTGTCTAATTAAAAGTATGGAACTCATTAAGTTGAGTTTAGTAAATTTATTTGGACTAAGTAAATCCAAAGAAAATAGTGGTGTCAGAATGAGAGAACTGTGGGATCCTAACCGGTGTGGCTATAATCAAATTAATTATTCCCCTAATAAGACATTAAAAAACCTCAATTTAAATCCTCTCCAAAACATGCTACTTATCTTTTCTTTTCTATTTGACAATTCTTTAAACTAAACCTGCTACGACGAGGAGCTTGGAGCATGCACAGTGGGCAACAGAACTATCTTCAACAGAAAAAGTCCTTAGAACTAAACAACAAGCTATAGGACTTCAGGTTAGCTTGTCTAAATCCTCTCTTTATACCTTTAGGCCTTTGCACTTTGTGTAATATAAGCCCTAACTCCTCCTAGGATTCCGAGGTCATCATCGGGTATGACATAAATCCTCCTATCATCTAGGCTATTCACATGATCAGTATCAAGTGAATGTAAGCCCTAAATAATAAAATTTACAGGATGAAACAATAAATTAGTATCTCAAATTTAAGCTAAACAATAAGATAGTTCGGGAAGACACCAAGATTCTTGTTGGATCTATGTTCTTCCCCTAGCTCTCTTTTCCTTTAGATTTCTACAATAACTGTTCCAAACTTGAGTCACTCACCTATTGGATTTACTATTATCATATTTTCTTGAAGAACCCTATCTTTTGGAAGTCATGAATATAAATATTTTTTGATATATATCATGTGTTTTCTTAGGTAACTTCAGTTTTCTAAGATGTAACTAACAATAGGGGCTTGCCCTTATAGGAAACTTAAAGACCCCATATCTAATTCCCTCATATTGGATAGGGGATACTGTCGGTCTACATAAATTTTTCGCAGACCAAACGGATACTTCATATTTTTTTTAATTTTTTTTTAAATTTTTAGAATTATTTTGGTGGGAAGTTAAGGAAATTCATTGTTTAGCCTTCAAAAAATAATTTAAGCCTTTGAAATTAATATCTTGACTTAAGAGGCTTGAGAAAATTATGTGTATCATTCCTAAATAATTAGGGGACCAAATGTGACAATTTAGAGAATTTTAATATTTTAGTGATTTTTATTATTTTTAATTAATTTTAAATTCACTTTTAGGCTTAAAAATGAAAAGTTTATTTTAATTGCCATTTTATTTTCATAAAATTCCACTGGTCATGAGGAACTCCCAAAACCATGTTTATAAATTTTTTTCTTGTATTTTAATTACTAAAAATCATTTTAGTGGTAAAAATGTCTTTTAACTTGAGAAATTCAATTAGGTAGTTAAATGAATTCCAAATGACTTCAAAATTTTTAGGAGAGTCCCTCTGACCCTAAACCACAATGGAGAATAAATTTTGAGCCATTTACATATTTAATCTGTTCAAATTAATTCTACTTAAGTTTAAGGTTAAAATAACAATTAGGTGCATTCTTAAAGATTTAACACAATTCAAAATTTTTTCTAGGGTCCTCTGGTCATAAGTAACCTACCAATATTTATCCTGCTTTTTTCTAATCAATATTTTAATTATTATAAATATTTTACCAAAACAGACACAATATTTTGAAAAATAGGAATCTTCACATAGAGATCTCCCGTGGTCTTGGAAAAATCAGGGAAGATCCCTCATGATAGAGAGATCAAAACCCCTAAGTCTTATGTCATTTTGAAATGTCTAAGCCAATAGAGAATTAAAATACTCTGGACTGTATTTAGTTAACTAAAAATAAAACAGGCATCAAATAAACTTAAAATCATTTCCATATTGTTCTCCTCTGTTGATTGAGCACTAGCGTATTTTTTTATTTTTATGATCATTGTACACCAAGTTATGGATTTTTGAAGTTCCACTGATTTAAATAATTCAAAAATTCCATATTTTATCAGTTAAACACGCGGCGCTGACTGGATCCTAAGCAGCTCCGAAAGACCACGCGGCATTGACTGAATCCTAGGCATCTCTGAAAGACCACGTGACACTCCCTGATTC
This sequence comes from Papilionanthe hookeriana x Papilionanthe teres, assembly GCA_022702705.1. NCBI lineage: Eukaryota > Viridiplantae > Streptophyta > Magnoliopsida > Asparagales > Orchidaceae > Papilionanthe > Papilionanthe hookeriana x Papilionanthe teres. Next base: position 150,875,865 of record CM040423.1, read on the forward strand.
GATGTTCCCATCTGACTCAGCTCTGCGCTTTATGTCTCAGTTTTTGTTCGTCGTAATATCAGCCATTCGTCCATAACACGCTTGATCCAACGGCGCTCCTTCATCGTCTTCGACTGGTTCATCACAAGAGCCGTCCATCTTCTAGCCTTAAGAACTCAAGCTACACTAAACCAAATCGCATGGGGTTTGTTCCTAGAGCTTTATCTGGCATAGAAGAACCTATCTATGTAGCTAAACTAGATTAAAATTGACCCAAAATGTATGGAGAATCGAAATACGCTCGGGAGAAAGGTGAGGTTCAATACCTTTATCTGAGAGGGGAGACCTCAATTAGATGGTTGTGGCAGCTTCGATTGGTCCCAATGAACCTCCAAATGAAGCCTCTTACTGTGGTGAAATGTTTATACCTAAATTCTACCAAGGCTGATTATAGGTGTTAATCAAAGTCTGGTGCAGAGTCTCTCTGTGATAATGCTTTGATGGGGGATCTTCTTCTTTCAATGCTGTAAAGGTGTGGGTGCAATTAATTTAAGTTTGGTGCACTGTGGAGCTGTGGTGAAATGTGTCCTGGTTTCGGCTGGAATTTCAGTGGGGAAATTGGCTCTGGATAGTGGGGCTCAATGGATGAGTATGGAGGGCTTGCACTCAGGAGGTCACAAGGAAGCTCTATTGAGTTTTTGGCTGGGTTTCCTTGAAAAAATTTCAGTACTCCCTCTTGGTTGTGAAGGATGGCTTTTATAGCCATGGCCAATGGGTGGACCTCATGGCTTTAATTTGGGTGCTTTCGGCCGCTTAAGGTGAGGGCTGAGCAGTTTCATTAATAACTGAGGGGATGCCTCACTGACAAAGATCAATTTTGAGTTTAAAGGGGTATGGGGGCGTGCTGACCTCACTTTTGGTTGAGGTCTAGTCTTCATTTAGGATAACATAGGATCTAGCCATGGGACTCTCCTAGTGACTTTCTTAGAAGACTAGTCATGGCGCCCCTTGCCATAGAAATTCAAACTTTTCTCACTTCACTGGAAGATTTCATAAGCTTAAGGCATAACCTCCAGTTTAGGAGGAAGAGACCAAGCATAAGGAAGCCCAGAGGAAGTCACCTATAGGTGGTCAGATCATAGGATTTACTCCAGGAGGTCTGGAGCCCACACTCACACTACATACTCACAATGCTAAATAAAACTGATCCAAGAAAAAAATACATATTTTTATGCCTTGATTTTTATTAAATTTCAAGGATATTATGCTTTAATGAAAGGTATTTTTGTGTTTTTGGATGTAGGTGATGCAAAAATGTTCAAAAAGGAGAAAAATATGAAAAAGGAGCAAAAAGGAGCAAAAAGGAGCAAAAATAGAGCCAAAATGCAAAATTGTCGAAATTACTGGCCTGGCGCCTAGACGCCAGAGTCCGGCGCCTAAGCGCCAGCTCGATACAGAAAACTGTTAAGTTTTTGATGATCTTTGGGCGGTTATTTTGACGGTGTGAGCGGTTATTGGACCTTCTAGAAGACTGGCAGTTGTTCCTGGTTTATAGGACATGTGATACAATGTATTTGGACGCTTCAAAGCGGTTTTAATCGTGAAGAGGTGTGATCCAAAGTGAAGAGGTACGAAGAACTGGACGCGGTGTCCGGCACCTAAGCGCCAGATTCCGGTGCCTAGGCGCCAGACACACCTTCTAGAAGATTCATTGAATTTGGACACATTTTGAAGAGGTGATTTGAGGCAACCCTTGAAAACTATAAATAGGAGGGTATTCCTTTAGAGAAAAACGCCCAACCTAGAGAGAGAATTAGAGAGATAATATTAGGGCCTCCTTTTTACTTTCCTTCATTAATTAGTGAGTTTATTTTAGAGTTTGTATTTAGAGTTTGAAAGAGTTGGTGCATCTAGAGTTCATTACGCTGTGGAGTCAGTAGGAATCAGAAGTTCAGTAGGAGAAACATCTAAGATAATTATTTTTATTTTGATTCAAAGTTTATTTATTATGTTTTATTATTTAATTTCAATGTGTTTTGAGTAGTTACTTTACTTTCTCCTTTCAATTATGAAACGATAAATAAGATAATACAAAAGAAATACTTTAGAATAAAAATATTTAAAGATCTATAACTCTCTCCTCGTAAGAACGATACTGAGGTCTTTGTTTCAAAGCCTTATATTACTTGATACGATACATATACTTGCGTAGTACCCCTAGTGTGTAAAATATTTTCCATAAAATTTTATTTATATACACTAGCTGCTATTATTATTTATAACATATATTTTTGAAAGCATTAATTAATACGTTGATCTTCAGAGGACTTCGGGTCAAGTTTTTGGCGTCGTTGCCTGGGAAGAAGATTTTAGTACGCATATATTAATATCGGGTCAAGTTTTTAGCGCCGTTGCCGGGGAGAGCAGAGGCAAATTTTTAGATTTTAAGTATTTTTATTTTATTTTATTAATTTTTTTATTGTAAAAAAAATTAAAAAAAATAAATATATAATATAAAAAAACATATATATATATATAATAAAAATAATAATAATATTTATTTTAATTCTTGCTAATTTACTTTTTATGCGTAGTTCTGGACTTGAAGGATTATTACCTTTAGATTCTGAATTGGAAAGAACTGTTAGAAGAATTAAAAAAGGAAAACAAATTCAAAAATTTTAAGAAATGGTTAATTTACATAGCAATTTACAAAATCCAATTGAAATTAATGATCAAAATGTTTATAAACCATTAAGAGATTATGCTAACCCTACAGTTGATGAACTTCATAGTAGTGTTCAAATACCCACTGTGGATGCTAATTCTTTTGAGCTTAAACCGTCTATTATTCAAATGGTTCAAAACAATCAATTTGGTGGAACACCAAATGAGGATCCAAATTTACACCTTGCTAGTTTTTTAAAACTTTGTGCTACCTTTAAATATAACAATGTTTCTGATGATGCTATTAGGCTTAAACTCTTTCCTTTTTCTTTAAGAGATAAAGAAAAGATGTGGCTGAACTCATTAGCAACGAGGTTCTATTAAAAAATGGGCTGAAATGGCACAAAAATTCCTTGCTAAATATTTTCCTCCTTCTAAAACTCGCTAAATTAAGAAATGATATTACTTCATTTAGTCAATTTGACGGGGAGACAATTTATGAAACTTGGGAAAGATTTAAAGAACTATTAAGAAAATATCCTCATCATGCTTCACCTGATTGGTTAATTATTCAAACATTTTATAATGGATTAATTGGATCTTTAAAATCAATTATTGATGTTGCTGCTGAAGGTTCTTTAATGTCTAAATCATTTGAAGAAGCTTACACTTTAGTTGAAGAAATGGCTAACAATAATTTTCAATGGCCTTCTGAAAGGATTAATCCTAAAAGAATGACAAGTATTCATGATAATGAAGCCTTTTCTATTTTAGCTTCACAAGTAGCAGCAATGTTTAAGAAATTAGACAGTTTTGCTATTAATATATCACATAATAACTCTGCTAATATTGAAGATTCTCAAACTATTGAAACTTTACAAGCTATTGCTAGTAAAAATAATCCTTATTCAAATTATTATAATCCTGGATGGAAAAATCATCCTAGTTTTAACTGGAATAATTCACAACAATGGGGTAATAATCAATCTCATTCCACTGGAAATTGGAATAATCAAGTTAATTCAAACTATAAACCACCTGGATTTAACAATCAATTGAAAAAGTTATTAATAGAAGAATTAATTTTACAACTAAGTAATCAATTACAAAATTAAAATACTGCTATTCGTAATATTGGGAATCAAATGGGACAAATCGCTAATTTAATTAGTTATAGACCCCCTGGAACACTTCCTAGTAATGTTGAAATCAATCCAAAAGAAACTGGAAAAGAATATGAACATGTTAAAGCTGTACAACTTAGAAGTGGAAAGAAATTAAAAGAAAGAATGCAGAATGAAATTGAAAAAGAGATTGAAGTTGAATCTAAAGAAATTTCTTCTCCTAATAAAGATCAAACTGATATTTCTATTAATATGGAAGTTAAAAAACCACCACCACCTTTTTCTCAAATACTTAAACAGCAGAAGCTTGATCATCAATTTTCTAAGTTCTTTGAAATTTTTAAGAAACTTATTATAAACATACCTTTTGTTGAAGCTTTGAAACAGATGCCAACTTATTCAAAATTTATGAAGGACATTTTAAGTAAGAAACGAAGATTTGAAGCTTTTAAAACTGTTGCATTAAGTGAAGAATGTAGTGCAATAATTTAAAAGAAATTACCTCAAAAACTTAAAGATCCCGGAAGTTTTACTAAACCTTGTGCTATTGGAGAAAAGTTTTGTGGAAAAGCTTTATGTGATTTAGGAGCAAGTATTAATCTCATGCCATTTTCTATTTTTCGAAGGTTGAATTTAGGAGAGATTACTCCCACCACTGTAACCCTTCAGTTAGCTGATAGATCTATCACTTACCTTAAAGGAGTTATAGAGGATGTTCTTGTTAAAGTAGATAAATTTATCTTCCCTGTAGATTTCATTGTACTTGATATGGAAGAAAATAAAGAAATACCTATTATTTTAGGGAGACCTTTTATAGCGACCAGACGAGCTATGATTGATGTCTAAATAAGAGAATTAACCATGAGAGTTAATGATCAAGAGATTAAATTTAATGTCCTTAAATCAATGAAGTACCCTGACCAAGAAAAATGTTATCGAATGGATATAATTGATTATTTAATTGAGAAACATTATCAAGAAAAATGTAAAGTCATTTCTGAAGAAAAATTTGAATTATTAACCGATGAAGATGAAGAACTAAAAGAAGAAGAAACTCATTATATTAAATATAATTGGGAAACTTTGGACATAACTCAAAATGATATACTTTTACCCTCAATTAAAAAAGCCCCTGAACTGGAATTAAAAATGTTACCTTCACATTTAAAGTATGCATTTCTGGGAAATTCATTAACTTTACCTGTTATTATTTCTTTTAAGCTAAGTAAAGATCAAAAAGAAAAATTGATAGGTGTGTTAAAGAATTATAAGAAAGCATTTGGTTAGATAATTGCTGACATAAGAGGAATAAGCCCGTCCATTTGTATGCATAGAATTTTAATGGAAGTAAATTTTAAACCTACTATTGAACCGCAAAGAAGATTAAATCCTATCATGAAAGAGGTTGTTAAAAAATAAATTGTTAAATGGTTAGATGCTGGTATTATTTATCCTATTTCGGATAGCCAATGGGTAAGTCCTATTCATTGTGTTCCAAAGAAAGGAGTAACTGTCATTGTCAATGATAAAAATGAACTAATTCCTATAAGAAAAGTTACTGGATGGAGAATTTGCATTGATTATAGGAAATTAAATGACGCCACTAGAAAGGATCATTTTCCTTTACCTTTCTTGGATCAAATGCTTGATAAATTAGCTAGACACTCATATTTCTGTTTTCGGGATGGATATTCTGGTTATCATCAATTACGTGTCGCTCCTGAGGACCAAGAGAAAACAACATTTACAAGTCCTTATGGAACATTTGCCTTTAGAAGAATGTCTTTTGGTTTATGTAATGCACCTGCAACTTTTCAAAGATGTATGATGTCAATATTTTGTGATTTAATTGACAAAGGACTTGAAATATTCATGGACGATTTTTCAATTTTTGGAACTTCTTTTAAATCTTGTTTGGAAAATATTTCCAAAATTCTGAAAAGATGTGAAGAAACAAACTTAGTTCTTAACTGGGAAAAATGTCAATTCATGGTCACAGAAGGCATTGGTTGGTCACAAGATTTCACAAAAAGGGATGGAAGTATATCAAGCAAAAGTGAAAATTATTGCTGAATTACAACCACATACTACAGTTACGGATGTGAGATGTTTTCTAGGTCATGCTGGATTTCATAGAATATATATAAAGAATTTTTCTAAAATTGCTAAACCTCTTTATCATTTATTGGAAAAGTATGCTAAATTTGAATTTAACAAAGACTGTGTTAATGCTTTTAATATTTTAAAATAAAAATTAATAACTGCACCTATTATTGTTACACCTAATTGGAATAAATCTTTTGAATTAATGTGCGATGCAAGTGATTTTGCTATTGGAGCTGTATTGGGACAAAAATATGACAAAATTTTCAAAGTTATATATTATGCTAGTAAAACTCTCACTGAAACGCAAAGAAATTACACTACTACTGAGAAAGAGCTTCTAGCTATAGTATATGCCTTTGATAAATTTAGACCTTATCTTCTTGGTACTAAATGCATAGTTCATACTGATCATTCCGCTATTAAATATCTAATGTCAAAAAAGGATGTTAAACCTAGACTAATAAGATGGGTTTTACTTCTACAAGAATTTGATTTTCAAATAGTGGATAGAAAAGGAACTGACAACCAAATTGCTGATCATTTGTCTAGAATTAAGAATGATGTTATTACTGAAGAAAACATAATTGAGAAATTTCTTGATGAACATTTATATGTTATTCAAGGATTCCAAACACCTTGGTATGCGAATATAGTTAACTATTTAGTTAGCAATATTCTACCTTATGGATTGGATGAAAAATTTATTAAGAAATTTAAAAATGATGCTAAATATTATATTTGGGAAGATCCTCATTTATTTAAATTAGGAAGAGATTCTATAATTCGAAGATGCGTACCTTATGAAGAAACTTTTGCTATTATTCAACAATGTCATGATTCCGATTTTGGAGGGCACTTTGGAGTAGATAAAACTGCATTTAAAATTTTAAATTCAGAATTTTACTGGCCTACCTTATTCAGAGATGTGAGACATTATGTTAAAACATGTGATCGATGTTAAAGGATGGGAAATATATCCAAGAAAGATGAATTGCCTTTAAACTATATATTGGTAGTTGAAATTTTTGATATATGAGGTTTAGACTTTATGGGACCATTTGTACCATCATCTGGAAAAAAATTATATTTTATAAGCAGTTGATTATGTTTCAAAGTGGATTGAAGCCGTAGCTTTACCTAATCGTGACTCCAAAAGTGTATCTAAATTTTTAAAGAAGATGATTTTTTCAAGATTTGGAATGCCTAAGGTAATTATCACAGATGGTGAAAGTCATTTTAGAAATATAAGAATTCAATCATTACTGCAAAAATTTGGAATCAAACATAAAATTGCAACTGCTTATCACCCACTAACAAGTGGAATGGCTGAAGTATCAAACAGAGAATTAAAAGAATTTTAGAGAAGACTGTTAATCCTAAAAGAACTGATTGGGTTGATAGACTTGATTCTACATTATGGGCTTATAGAACAGCTTATAAGACACCAATCGGAATAACACCTTACCAGTTAGTTTTTGGTAAACACTGTCACTTACCTGTTGAACTTGAACATAAAGCTTATTGGGCGATAAAGGAGTTTAATTCTGATTTGAATACTGCAGGAGAAAAATGATTTTTGCAATTAAATGAGATGGATAAAATAAGAAATGAATCATATGATAATGCAAAAATTTATAAAGAGAAACTAAAGGTATTACATGATAAAAAGATTTCAGGAAAAATAGTTGAGCCTCGACAAGAAGTATTACTATTTAATACTCGTTTAAGACTTTTCCTGGAAAATTGAGATTAAAATGGATGGGGCCATATATAATTGAAAAAGTATACCAATATAGAGCTGTGGATATTAAAGACCCCAAAACGGGAAATTTTTTTAAAGTTAATGGATTAAGATTGAAGCCTTAATTGGGAGACATTAAAAAGATTTATAAAGAGGCTTATGAATTGAGTCAACCTGATTAAATAATTACTTAGGTCGGGACGACGATGTTAAACCAAGCGCTTTGTGGGAGGCAACCCATAGATTTTATTTTTAGTGTGTTTTTACATTTTTAATGTAAGGTTATGCCTCGGTCTTTACTAATCTTATATAAATTCAGAAAATTAAAAATTATCTTGAAGTATAAAAAGTTTGGACTTTGGATCACTCCATTTCATATGTGAGTAAAAAGGAGATCAAGTTAACCTTCATTGAAATTATGTATAATTGTGTTACTGAGTCTATATTGGTCTTACCATTATAATTTACCTATTTTTGGAGAACGGAACTTTGAAATTTGACGTTACGCGAAACGGAGTCGAACATGGTTCCGACGCCTAGGCGCCAGAATTCGGCGCCTAAGAGCCAGAATAAGCTGTGTGTCGATGGGTCCGGCGCCTAGGCGTCAGATTTGGCGCATAAGCGCCACAGTTACTAGGTCGTGTAAAAACAAAAAATTTTCAGTTTTTCACATGATTTTCACTTTTAAATTAACCCATCTTTGTCCCCAATCCCTAAGCAATCAATATTTTGACCCATACACTTCATTCTTGAGAGATTAGAGAGGATTTTTTGAAGAAATGGAGAGGAGAAATCTTGGAGAAGAGGCTAGAGACAAAGGTCTAAAAGATCCTCAACCCTACTTCAATGGTTTCATCGTTGTATGTTTGGAGAAAATTTCTATTCGTCTTGATAAAATTGAAGCGGATTTCAAGAGTATTGGAGATCGCCTTCATGAGATTTATCATCAGATTGAACATCTGGAATGGCAAGCGAAACTCCAATTTGATCATCTAGCTGCCTATCAAGATGCTCAAGTTGAAATGTATGTGAAGAACAAATGGATTGACGAGAAGATGGCTACGGATTTTCTGAGAGCATTAGTGTTCTTCCCAAGTGGGCTGAATAGTTTTCCTTGCCAAGATAATGAAAATTAGATAGTGATTTGGTGAGATCGTGATTTATCTAGTGAGTCGTTGTATCGATTTAGTGAATCGATTGTGTTTGTTTGTGTATTTGCTTTCATGTTCAATGTGTGTTGTATTTGTTTTCAAATTGTGTTGTTTGATTGTGTGTTAGGACTTGAATCATTATATTATACTTATCCGAAGTGTATTGAGCCAATATTGAAGATTATAAATGGAAATTAGAGGAGTTTGATTTAAACCTTGTGTTTGATTGGTGGATTTAATATTTAATTTTTAAAAATTTTGGAAAATGTTTTGAAAGTTAGAAACTGAAGCCCTACTCTAATATGAGTAATTAGAAGTTGAATTTATGAATTTTGGTGGAAAAAAAATTTTTAGAGTGATTTTTGTGAAAGGCGAGTCTGGCGCCTAGGCACCAGAATTCGGCGCCTAAGCGCCGGTTCAGACTGCTTAAACAAAAATTAAAATATAAACCACATTAGCCATGGATGACGCCTAAGCTTCATCTCCTTCCCCATTTTCGTGAAAATACACCTCTTAGATCCATTTTGAGGTCAAAACATCAAGTATTTGGGCGCGAAATCACTTGATTTCTTCATCTCGAGGTCAGATCTACACTATAATCCATTTATTTTCGATTTTCACCATAGTTTTTCCTATGTTTTGCTAAAAACCAAAATTTTGAGAAAAAAATTGATTTTTAGGTATTTTATTTGGATTTTTAAACTTATTTTAAGTTTCTTAAACTAAAAAAAGTTTAAATATTTGATTCCTAAAATTGTTCTTGTTTTCTTTCACGTTTAGATGGCACCGAAATCTAAGCGAGTGAAGGGACGAGAAAATTTTGACAGTAGCAAGTTCACGACTGCAGAAGCGCATTTTCAATATCACGAATTTGCAACGTCGAGAAAGTTTATCTCAGAGCGAAGCTTTTACAATCCGGGTGAAATGATCGAGAACACAATCGTTGCGCACAACTGGTAACGATTTGTTATTTCACTGCTGTTGCTGTTATTCCATTCGTTCGTGAATTTTATGCTAACTTTTTAGATGTGGAAGACTACGAAGTCTTCGTCAGAGGTGTTGGAGTTGGATTTACTCCGGAGAGGATCAATGTGTTTTATTGACTGCCACCTACCATTGAGTGCCACTATTCTGGATTATCTCCATCTGAGGGAGATCTTGAGATGATTATTGCTTATTTGACTGACGACATTGGAGCTTGGAAGATCCAAAACGATAAACGGGTAAATTTCAAATCTTCTAAGTTAAATGGTATTTCCAAGGCATGACATTACTTTATTTCTGCTAGACTTATACCTTCCAACCACCTGAGCGAAGTGACTAGAGATCGAGCTATCTTAAACTATTGTATTCAGGAGAGGAAGCCGATAGATGTCGGCAGTATTATTTATGATTCTGTGGAGTCTACTACTAGATCCAGTACTTCTGTAGGACTAGGATTTCCATCTCTGATTTATTCTTTATGTGTGAACAATGGAGTCACTGTTGATATTTCTAAGGAGAAGCTGAAGTCTACCAAGCCAATTGGGCAGGAGAGTGTTAGAATCTATGATCATCTTCGTGGGAAGAGATCTACCGCTTCTTCTACTTCTGCAACCACTTCAAGTAGACCTACTTCCAGACCTTCTACTTCTACTACTGAGCTACCGTCTAGTTTTTGGGAATCGATGCATGATCAATTTCTGGAGCAGCAGCATGAGTTATTTCAAACTCACTGCAGAGTTGATTCTATTGATAAGAAAATTGATCATTTATCTGAGTATACCTAGAGGAAGAGTAGTTACGATGCTAAGTATGATGAAGCTCTCGTTAGATTCTTGAAGGGTGAGCATGACATGCAGTTTTCCACCTGTCCTAGATTTTCACCATATGTTGATCCTAAGGATGTGGAGTTTTCTTTTAGTGATGATGACGATGATGAGGCTACAAACAGTGATTAGTAGCCTGATTTACCTCTGAGATGTGCTGAGTCTGTTGTTAGTTTAGTTTGTTTGCTAGTATTGATTATTGTTTGTTGTTTGCTAGTTTAGATTTGTTTATATGCTTTATGTGGATTGTTTGGTGTTGAGACTGCTGTTAGAGTATTTTTAATGTATTGTGTTTAAGACTGAAATTTGAATGAATTTGTGTTTATTTTTGGTTTCAGCCTACTGCTTAGTATTCTAGAATAGTTAGTAATGTTGTTTTATTTTTGTTAATAATATAGTTATTTAATTTAACTACTGCTATATAAAATTTTTGAGCCTGCTTACTTTTATACCTGCTTCATTATTTCAGTATTATTCATAAAAGCATGTCTAGAAGTAAATTTTTCTTTCTAGATTTTTTTTTACATACTTATAAAAATTCCTTTTTAAAATTATGTTTTTCTTTCTCTCATACTTTAAAAAATTTTCATGATAGACCAAAACTTAAGTTTGGGGGAAGGGAAAATACATTCAAATTTAAATTTTATTTTTCCATAAAGAAATAATATTTTCTTAAAATAAAAATTTTAACATAACATGAGGAATGAATAATCTAATTAAGATCACTTAAGTTTTTGAAATTATAAATAATTTAGTGGACTTAACCAAAAATTTTAATTACTTTGATTGATTTTAAGAATAGAATTCTTCAACTTAAGGAAGAATAAGATTACGAAATTTTTCTATTCATAGTAGAGATAATTGAATTTTAGAAGTATTAAGAAATAAAAAAAATTATAACTTGAAAAAGAATAGATTGAAATTCTTTTTGAAATCTATTTATGTTATAATAATTAAGTGAAAATCTATAAGTTTGAAAATATAGGTTAAGGATAGTGAAGTTCAAAACCATTAACAGGCTATCCTGATACAGTAATCCTCTCTCTTTAAAAAAATGATAGAAAAGAGAAAAAGAGAGGAGAAGCTTGATGAAATGCCTAATAAAAAATTAGGTTCACTTGAATTAACTTATAAAAAGAAAACTGATTACATATATTACTTAATTTTTATGCATGTATTTTTATTAGAAAAAAATTTCATGAAGATCTTTTTCTTGTGAATAATTTATGTCATCTTAATATAATAAACTAAAATTATTTTCGAAGTGAATGAAAAATTTTTAAAGTCTTATGATTTTGTAGTTAGAATATTCTTTAAATTCTTAAAATTAAACTTAGTTAGTGAGATTTGGTTCATGATTTACTAAAGCCTTTATAAAATCAAAAATCATAAGGAATCTTAGATATTTACCTTTTATTCCAAATCTTATACATTTTATATAGTAAAAAGGGTTACTTGAGGACAAGTAACGTTTAAGTTTGGGTGATTTTGATCCAAGAAAAAAATACCTATTTTTATACTTTGATTTTTATTAAATTTTAAGGATATTATGCTTTAATGAAAGGTATTTTTGTCTTTTTGGATGTAGGTGATGAAAAAATGTTCAAGAAGGAGAAAAATATGAAAAAGGAGCAAAAAGGAGCAAAAAGGAGAAAAAATAGAGCCAAAATGCAAAATTATCGAAATTACTGGCCTGGCGCCTAGGCGCTAGAGTCCGGCGCCTAAGTGCCAGCTCGATACAGAAAACTATTAAGTTTTTGACGACTTTTGGGCGGTTATTTTGACGGTGTGAGCAGTTATTGGACCTTCTAGAATACTGGCAGTTGTTCCTGATTTATAGGACATGTAATACAATGTATTTGGACGCTTCAAAATTGTTTTAATCGCGAAGAGGTGTGATCCAAAGTGAAGAGGTGCGAAGAACTAGACGCGGTGTCCGGTGCCTAGGCGCCATATTCCGGCACCTAGGCGCCAGACACACCTTCTAGAAGATTCATTGAATTTGGACACATTTTGAAGAGGTGCCTTGAGGTAACCCTTGAAAACTATAAATAGGAGGGTACTCCTTCAGAGAAAAACGCCCAACCTAGAGAGAGAATTAGAGAGATAATATTAGGGCCACCTTTTTACTATCCTTCATAAATTAGTGAGTTTATTTTAGAGTTTGTATTTAGAGTTGTTGACCTCATTTTTGGTGAGGTCTTTTCTCTCCTTAGTGCTTCTTAGGATCTAGCCATAAGGTTTCTCATTGACTATCCTAGAGGACTAGAATTGGGACCCACCCTTTAGCAATTCGGCTACTTCTGACTCCTCTCGGGATCCCACTTGGATGGTTGCAAACCTCTAAATCACCTTGGAAGGTTAAAATCACCATATGGGCAATCAGTAGTGAGTTCCTATAGGATTGTGTGGATTTAGGGTGACACTGGGTGCCCTGAGCTTCTCTTGCACACACACACACTCCTAAGCCATTTTACCCTTTAACCCTAAACTTTGAACTTTGCCCCTTTCACCCTTTAAGAAACTCACATAATTGAACTAAAGCCACTGATCTTTGATTAAGATGGCTAAGGTCAATATGTGAAGAATCATAAAGTGGTTACCATTTGGCTAAGCTTGGTCCCAAAGTGGTTAGACTTGGTTGAGATCCATAAGCCTACCCCTATAGCCATGAGCCTACCCCAAAACTCTCCAAAAACTTCCAAAAATTACACAAAATTCCTAAAAATCATTTCAAAACAACTCCCACCTTTTAAATTCACCAAAATACCCCAATACCCTCCAAATAACCTCTTGATACCCTAAAATACCCTTTTGGCCCAAAATTCCAAAATTTCCAAAAATTCCTAGAAAATTCCAGAAAATCCCAATTATTACCAATTTCATTTTTTTCAACTACACCATGGGCCAATTTTGTCAATTTAGCCCATGTTTGCCAAAATCTCCAATTTGAACCAATTCTAACCCAAGTGGACCCAATGTCAAGCCAAACTAGCCCAATTAATCCCAATTTTGATCAAATTCAATCCTAAACTTCAATTCAATATTCTTAATACCAATTTAAACCAAAACCAAGCCCAATTTGGTTCACATTTGAATTCAATACTCAAGACCCCATTTTTGCTCTAAATCACCCATGAACCCAAACATACCTAAATCCAATTCAAATCAACTCAAATTTTCTTCAAAATTGTCCTAAAACTTTCCTAACACATTTCTATACCAAAACCAACATTCATTTGATCAAAATTTTGGCCTAAAACCCTCTTAAAATTCACTTGGGCCAAAAAGCCCAATTTTGGCCCATAAGCCCAAACCCTCTTCAAATTAAACTATGTGGCCCATGAAAATTCCCAAATAAATTTCAATCAAACTTCAACATATCTAAAGCCAATTTCAATCAATTCCAATTCAATTTGGTCATCCCATATTTGATTTCAAAATTTCAAATCATCACATGCATGTTAAAAGGCCCATACCCTTATGCATTTTGAAAAGCCCACTTAATTAAATTTTAAAAGCCCAAAAGTGAGCCCATATGACTATTTTTATCATACTATCACCTCATGATATTTAAAACACCATTCCATGGCATTACATGAAGCATTGCATGTATACGTGGCTCATTAACTAAATTAGGCATGTTGACACAAAACCCCCAAAATTCATAAAAACTTTTAATTCCTTTTGCATGAAACTTTCTAATGGCTCATACATAGCATAACATGGCATGTGCATCATCCATAGCCATACCAAAGGCAAAATTTACCAGATTGGGCAAGGGGAGGTGACCATTCCCTTCTCCCTTCTTATCAAATTTCCCTCACTCTTAAACTATCAAATCTCCTCCCCAAACTTCAAAACCAGCCATCTAAGCTCACCCAAACCTCTCCATGGACTTCAAGACCAGCTCCAATCACTTTAGGAAAAGATCTAGCCTTTGTACCAAGGGCTAAACCCAAGTTAGCCTCACCTAACCCAAATCCCAAATATCCATTAAATCTCTACCCTAAAGCCATCAAATACTCCAATTGATGCCACCACTCAACCTCTCTGACCCCCCCAAACTTCTGCCTGACTTGACCTTGGCCGGCCGACCACCCCAGTCACCGGAAAACACCAGGCTGAGAGGTCCTAATTGATTCAAAAATTCAAAATTCTTTTGCTGAGCTGTCCCATTCCAATTGGACTCCATGGCTCTTCTTCTTCTCCCCTAGGCAGCTGATCCCAGTCCTTAATTGCCCCTCGGAAGCCCTCCAGCCCTGCCTATTTAAACACCACACCTCTCACCATGAAAGATGTTGAACCTAACCTTAAGGAAACTCTGCCAAAATCACTCCAGTACTCCTCCTAGCCAAGAGAAGCTCATCCCCATAGTTTTCCTGCCCAGAATCCCCTAAGCTGAGCCCAATTTCCCAGCTAAAAATCAGGCCAGAAACAGGACACTCCCCAATTCTTCACCAAATCCAAATTAACTCCTCTCACACCTTCACCAGAGGTAGAGAAGGAGTTCCCCAGTGAAAGTCCCCTCTCCAGGCCACCCAGTTGTTCTAGCCTCCAAGCTTTGTGATCGGACCTGGTGGAAACCAAGTCTAGACATTTTACCACAGCTCCAGGCTTCATTCCTAGCCTCCTTGGACTCCAACGAATGTGTCGAGCATCTCTGAATGAGGCTTCACCTCTCAGAGCCAAGGTATGGACTCTTCCTTCCTCCTGAGCTTCTGTGAATTCTCCATTTAGTTTGGCTTAATTTCATGGCATGTTAACCGTATGGATGTGTTCGTCTTCTCAAGACGAATCCACAGAGCATAAGAACTCGAAAATCCATTGAGAATCGAGAGAGATATTAGGGTTAGAAGGTCGACGGTCACGGGTGCACACCAGTCGGAGAAGATGATCGGCCGCCATTGGATTGCACGTGTATCGAAAAAATGACTCAGATGGCGTCGGACGAGGAGATGGAACGTGAACCGCAAACCGTGTGGCAGCTGAGCTGGATGGCGGCGCCGAAACAGAAGACGACGCGTGGAGTTCGATCCGCCGTAGGTTGACGCGGCGCCGACGTGAATAAGTAGGAAAATAGGATTTTATGATTTAATTAAATAGCCAGAACTTAAAAAGTTCATATCTTTGCATAGAAAAATCACAAAAATAAAAGAAAAATACCTCTTGCTTAGTGAACAGGGGAGAATAATGTGAAAAAAGAATTGAGTTTATTTGATGAGTATTTAATTTTTAATTAATTATTTACTCATTTTGGTATTTCAATTCTCCATTTGCATATACATTTCACCATGGCATGAGACCATAGGGCTTTTGAAGCCTCTGACTTGGGGAACATTCCCTGAATTTTTCAAGGTTAGAGGCCATCTCTACGACAAGTTATGTATTTTTCAAGTTCATGACACTCTTTTTGATATTTTAATTCCAAAAATTAACATGTTGCTTAGAAAATTCTAGGAAAATTTGGTGAAGTTTCTTAGGACCAGAGGACACTAGGATAATTATGGTTTGAGTTAATTCATTAAGGATAATCCTAATTGGCCTAATCATTCTAAATTGAACATTAATTAATTAGAGTTAATCACACATTAAAATGACTTGAAAATAATTCTCCACTGATCTTTAGGATCAGGGGAATCTCACATAAAAATTTGAAGTCAATTGGAAATGTTTAACCTTATTAAATGGATCAATTAAGCCACATAATCAAAATTAAACTTTAAAAATTCATAACTCCAAAAGTAGATTTCAAAAATTCACCAAATTGATTTTGGGACTTCTCTAATATTAGAGGAGTCTAAGAAAAATAAAATTTGAATTTTCTAAAAATTTTCATTTTTAAGCATATTTTAATATTTTTAATAATTAAAAAATAATAATAATCACAAAAATAATAAAAATCATAAAAATGTCATATTTGGTCCCCTAATTACTTAGGAACCAATCAAATATTTTTCCTAAGTCTCTAGGTTAAGATATTTAATTTCAAAGCCTTAAAACAATTTATGAATTAAAAAAATGTATTTTCTAGCCTTCCCACTAAATTAATTCTAATAAATCAAAGAAAAATCATAAAAATGTAAAATTTGTTTCTCTAACTTTCTTGAGGTCAGAGAGATTTTTAAAAAATATAAAATACTTTTTTCAACTTTTATTTCATTTTATAATTAATTAACACTCCAAAACTTAAAATAATTATAATAAATAAAATATAATTCAAAAAATCACCAAAATTTGTCTAAGTGGTCCTCTGGTCATTAGGAACATCCCATAATTTTCTTAAGGACAAAAAATTTAACTTTATCATGTTGGTGAATTTTCTTTGAAAACCCTTATTTTCCATTAAAAATAATTATATAAATAAATTAAATTCAGAAAAATCACATTTTCTCCTCTAATGTCTTAATTGACATGTGAGTGAAGTGGAATTAAAATTTTAAGTTCATTTAAACTTAATTTAATGAGTTATAAAATAAATACGCTTAAAGGGGCATAAAGGTAATTAAAAGATTTTAACCCCTAATTAAAACTTTAGGTTTAATCAAAATGGGGTAAAATATCATATTTTAATTTTCTCTTAGATGATTAAAACTTTGGGAAATCAAAGGGTAGGAACCCATTAATCACTTTAATAAACCAAAAATGAAACTTTAATTAATTAATTAATTTAAATTTTGGAAGATTTATTAAAATTGGATTATTAAAATGGGTATATAATTTAAGAGGATACTCATTCTTTAATTTAAAAATCCCTAAATAGATCACTTAATAATATTTAACTCTTAAACTTAAGAGGATAAGTGGAATTAATAATTAAATGATTAAAAGTAAATAATTCTTAATTTAATTAAAACCTACATCATTAAATAATTTAATAATTGATTAAAGCCTAAAATGTTAAATAATTAAAAAGTAAATTAAAATATTTGAAACTAATTTAAAATCATTTCAAAACAAACTTAAATCAAATTTGCAAATTTTAAATAATTTTAAGACAACTTACCTTAAAACATAATGTAAAAATTAAATTAATTAATATAATTAGTCCAAATTAAATCATCAAAATTTAATAAATAATTTGAACACCTCTTTTGACCAAAGTTAATCTAAAAAATTAAATTAACATAAAATATTGATATTATTTATAAAAGGTTTAACTTAAATGAATCAAACACCATTCCAAACTTAAAATCATTGATTAAAATTTCATAATTAAATCACATTAATGTAAATCATCAACTTTAACTTCAAATCATTAAAATCTTTAACAAATTAACTTGCCCCTAAAAGCTTTAAATTATTATAACTATTAAATGAAGCGTTAAGTGAAATGTCACTTCACTCATAGTATAATCAAATATCCTAGTTCACTGAGCAAGGGAACAAAACTTAACTAAACCCTTGGATGATTAATTCACCTATGTAATTAAATTCACTTGGACTCAAAACTGTCCCAGAGGTATTGAAAAGATGTTTAGGATTTGTTCTAAGCACTTCCTCAATACGATGGGTAGTTTAAAGAACAATTGAACTTAATTGTTCTTTGGTGAAGAAAATCATCCTTAACCAAAATCAAGAACCCAGACGTCATAGGAAATGACTAGTTATATGATTAGGATTCTGGTAGACAACCAAAACCCTTCCTTTAGTCTTTACCTAGGTACTTGTTGAAATATTTAAATGCTTTAATATGTGTTTTAAAGTGTAGCTTGGAATGACGGGAAGACCCTCCAGGTACGCTTTTATGTTATTGTAATTTACTTTATTGCATTTTCTTTACCTACACTGCGCTTTACTTTTCTTGCATGATAAACAAGACTGTTGCATGAAAACCAAAGCCTTTAGGATAGTCCCTAAACTGAAACCAAAACTAAATTAAAAGTCACTACAAGATAAAATCCACTGCCACAACATTCAAAATATAAAACAACTCAAAATTTAATCATAAACAGAACAACAAAACTACAACTTTAACTAAATTAAAACGTCTTGTTGGATGATCCGGAATACCTCGGATGATGTAACCTACGTGTTGCTAATGGGATTTCCCACGGTCTAAATGAAAGTGTGGAACTCATTCAGTTGAGTTTAGCAAATTCATCTGAACTAAATGAATTCGATAAAAATAACGATGCCGGAAGGATGGAACCGTGGGATCTTAACCGGTGTTGTTATAATCAACTTTAAGATTTCCCTAATAAAACATTAAAGACATTTGGATTTTAAGATTTCTCTAAACCAAAACACTTCTCTCATCCTTTCGATTTATGACTTCTAAAACTAAACCTCTGCAACAACAAGGAGCTTGGAGCATAGTAGGCAGCACGACCATCGTCATCAGCAAAACTCAGGCCTACATCAGCAAAACCTTTCTTAGAATTAAATAATCAAGCCATAGGATTTTGAGGTAGTTTGCCTAGTGCAACATAAATCTTCAACTTTTCGTTAGGAATTTACATGATCTTGTTATGCAAATTAAGCCCTAACCGGTCTTAGGATTCCGAGGTAGTTGTTCGGTACGACATAAACCCTCACATCTTCGAGGCTACTTCTGTGATTATATCATACAAGCATAAGCCCTAATTAATTAAAATTGGCAGGATTACAACATTAAATAAACTCCCAAATTGAAGCCAAACAATAGGATAGTTTGGGAAGTTGCCAAGATTCTTCTTGGATCTCCAACTTCTCCTACCTCTCTTCCATTGGACTCCAAAATAAACTGTTCCAAATTTGAGATAACCCCTTTTAAAATTCCAAAATTCAATCCTTTAAAAACCTTAAACTTTGTAATTCTTGAGAGCAAAACCACTGATCATTATTGAAGTTTTCTTAAATGATTCCCATCATTTAAGATGTAATTAACTATAGGGGTTTGCCCTTATTGGGAAATTTAAGAACCCAGGTAATATAAACCCTGTTTAATTCCTTTATATTAGGTAGGAGAACTTGTCGGCTTATAAAATTGGTTCGCAGACCAAACGGATGTCACAAATCTTCTAGTTTATTTAATTGAGCCCCATCATCAAGCAGTGCGTCTATTCCTCGGAACAGATACACAGTTTGTGATGCGGCACTCGTTTATATAAACTATTTAGGATGTGAGATCGGTTTGATTTCATATCTTAAAATTTTTCAAACTTAAAATTATTTTCAAAATCAAATACTACTTTTCAAATTATATATTTAAATTAAATTTAAAATTCGCCGACAATTTCTGTAGGCGACCTCTTTTTAAAATCCAACACATAACCAAAAAATACGTCGACAAGAGTTTGAAAGAGTTGGTGCATCTGGAGTTCATTACGCTGTGGAGTCAGTAGGAATCAGAAGTTCAGTAGGAGAAACATCTAAGATAAGTATTTTTATTTTGATTCAAAGTTTATTTATTATGTTTTGTTATTTAATTTCAATGTGTTCTGAGTAGTTACTTTACTTTCTCATTTCAATTATGAAAAGATAAATAAGATAATACAAAATTCGTAGGAGAATAAAAAATCATATATTTTCAAAACATTGTGATGATATTAATACTGGTTCTTAATTTACTATTTAAATTTGCCATTTAAATTGTTAAAACTTGTTGAAGAGTTTTGAGACCTAGAAGGAGATGAATTCTTAACTTGTAGATATCACATGAATCCTTGGGGAGTCGAAGGCCTTGTGCGGGTTATTCAAGGTGAAGTGCAAATAAATAGGAAGATATTATATCTTGGGCGTAGATTTAACAAGTTTTTAGAGTGACAGACTAAATTCTTATGATTTGGTTTATAGAAAAGGAAAGGGTCACTAGTAGGGCTGACCATAGCCACCCTTGGACATCTAGTAGTGTGAGCCTAGATTAACCCATTCTACTAACAATACATCCGATCCTGATCTATAGGCTAGCCAATGTTCTTTATACTATCGAGCGAAGATAAAGAATAGGAATGCTTCTATTTGGCACAATACCATAAATTTATATTCTCCACAAATATTATTATTATCTTAGAAAATCTTGGATTAATTGAAAGGGAGAAAGTTGCTTTCTTATTGCTATTTACATCAATCATTTTATTTTTGCTTTATTATTGCATCTAGTAAATTAAAGATATTTTATTTTTGACTATAAAAGAAATAATTTAAAATAAAAATATTTAAAGATCTATAACTCTCTCCTCATGGGAACGATACTGGGGTCTTTGTTTCAAAGCTCTATATTACTTGATACGATACGTATACTTGCGTAGTACCCCTAGTGTGTAAAATATTTTCCATAAAATTATATTTATATACACTAGCTGCTATTATTATTTATAACATATATTTTTGAAAGCATTAATTATTATGTTGATCTTCAGAGGACTTCGAGTCAAGTTTTTGGCGCCTTTGTCGGGGAAGAAAATTTTAGTACGCATATATTTATATCGAGTCAAAAACACATCCCACTTTGATCCCCTAACTCTTTGGAAACTCATGTAAGTGGTTTTCCCAAGCTCTTAGCCTCAGCATAGGATTTGGCTAGTACCAACACATAGAGGACCAAATGAGGGAGACCCTTGATCCATGGCTTAACCTAAGCAATTCCATACTACTCACCTTCAACCAATCCCAATTTGCCCAAACATTCCAAATTCCTAACCCCTTTGCTCCAAAATATCTAAAATGCCCCCAAAACCTCCAAAATCTCCAAAATCTCCAAAATCATCCAAATTACCCGTAATTCTCCAAAAATCATTCCAAAATACTCCATACCACTCAAATTAACCAAAATTACCCAAAATTGCCAAATTTCTAAAAAAATCCCCAAAACGACCAAAATGCCCCTCTTAGCCCAAAATTCCAAAAATTCCTATAAATTCCCAAAACCTCCCAAATATTCCCAATTTAATTTCTCTCAACTACCACATGACCCAATTTGGCCAATTTAGTCCAATTTAACAAAAAAGCCCCAATTTGACCCATTTAACCAAAAGTGCTCATATTAAATCCAATGCCTATCCAATTTATCCCAATCTTGCTCAATTTCAATTTCAAACTTTAATTCAACATCTCCAATACCAATCTAAACCAAATCCAAGCCCAATTTGACCCACATTTGAGTTCAACTTCACTTGAAACTCAAAATCCTCAATTTTGCCTAAGTGACCCAAATCCCCCAAATTGATATAATGCTAATCAATTTATCCCCAATTTCAATCCTAAACCCTTCATGAAACTCCCCTAAACTGAATTGAACCATCAATTGCTCCCAATTTGAGCCCAAGTCTCACCTAAATCCACTTAAAGTCTAAAATAACTAATTTTGATCCAAACATGCTATATGCCCAAAATCTCCCAAATTGATTGCCCTTCTCCCAAAATTTTCATCCAATTGATGTTGGGAACTCTTTATGACACCCCCTAGAGCATTTGGAATCTTCAATTGGGCCTAAACCCCACTCTAGCCCAATCCAAACCCAAGTTAGCCCAAATGACCCAAATTGATCCAAATAGCCAAATTGAACTCCTCAACCAATTCAAAACCCCTCCAATGACTTCACAAACTCTTTATGACAATCACGTCGACCAAATTGCTCAATCATTTAGGCTTAAACCAAGCCTAAATTCAGGCTAACCTATCTTGAACCCAAAGTGCCCAAAATTGAACCTATAACACAATTCACCCAAATTGAACCAAATTGACCAAATAAACCCCATGGCAGCCAACCTTAGGACCCTTAGAACTGGTCTGACCTGACCTAACCTAGGTACATTGAGTCATGGTTCAAAGGTTCCTCACCTAGGGACCAATGGATCCTTCTCTTTATGGCTAGCCATGTCTCCCGTTAACCATTGAATAAGCAACCATAATGCCTGATTAAATGCACTGTGGCACACCTTACACTCCCTTGCACCTGCCAGCCACCTTCCCTATCCTTTTCGACTGCCCCAGCCACCGGAATGGCTTAGCCTGAGCACCCCCATGCCCCATTAAGCTCAAAATTGAGCCTTGTCAGTGAGGGATCACCTCAGTGATCAATGGCCCTGCAGTGACCTCACTCTAAGTGGCCTAAAGCACCCAAAGCCAGGCCTTGAACTTCACTCATTGGACATGGCTATAAAAGCCTACTCTCCACGGCCAAAAACCAAGTGCTGAAAATTTTTTAATAAAACTCTGCCAAAATCTCACCAGAGCTCCTTCAGACCTCCATAAGACCATTCTAGCCATTTTCCACCTCTGGTCCCCACTACCTGAGCTCAATTTCAGAGCTTAAATTTGGCCGGAAACTAGGACACTGTCCAATACACATTCACATAGCTCCAAATCTCAATTAACTGTACCCACACTTTCCCAACAGTGAAATAAGAAGATCCCCCATCAAAGCCCCATCACAGAAGGCCTCTGCACCATACTTCCATCAAATTTCAAAATCACGTCTGGTCACTTTTATACCTAGACAATTGATTAGGGCAAGAGGCTTCATCCCTGAGCTCCTGGGACTCCAAAAAAGGTGTAAAGCATCTCTGATTGAAACTTCACTTCTCAGAGCAAATGTATTTCCTCCTTCTTCTTCACTAGCTTCTCTGGATTCTCCATGTGATTAGGGTTAATTTAAACAGTGATTAGCAGTATAGATATGTTCTCCATAGTTAGACGAGTCCATAGGATCAAACCCGAAGTGATTTGGTTGAGTCTAGGCTGAAATATTAGGGTTTTAGTGTGGACGGCTCTCGGGATGAACCAGGCAAGGACGATGAAGAAGCACCGTAGGATTGCGCATGTAATGCTTGGATGGCCAGGATGGAGTCTGACGGAGATCGGGTACATAAAGCGTGGCCGCATGGCATCCCAGTCAAATGGCGGCGTCAAATGGCAGAGCGATGCATGGTCTTTAGCAGCTGCCGAGGATCCAGTCAGCGCCGCATGGTTAAGTAGGAAAATTCCTATTTTCTGAATTATTTAAATTAACAGAACTTTAAAAATTCATATCTTGGCCAATAAAAATCAGAAAAATAAAAGAAAAATATCTTGTTATTCTGTGAACAGAGGAGAATAATGTGGAAATAGTTTGAAGTATTTTTTATATATATTTTATTTTTAATGATTTAAATACTGATTTAAGTCTTTTAGTTCTCCATTGACCCATACATTTCACCATGGGTCTTGTTCTATCTGTCATAAGGGATCTTCCCTGATTTTTCCAAAGTCATGAAGAATCCTTGTAAGAAGATCTCTATTTTTCAAGTTATTATGTTTGTTTTGGCATAAAAATTGTAATAATTAAAATAATGATCACAAAAATACAAATTAATTTTGGTAGGTCTCTCATGATCAGAGGACCCTAGGATAATTATTTCATTGGCTAAATCACTAAGATGTGCACTAATCAGCAACTTGACCTAAAATAAACACTTAATTAATTAAGATAAATAAAAATTAAAATAACCTAAAAATGATTCTACACTGTTCGTCGGGACAATGGAACTCCCCTAAAAATTTTGAACTCATTTGGAATTAATTTAATAAGTTAAATGATTTTCCTAAGTCCAATGGCATTTTTGGCACTTAAATGAGTTTTAATAATTAAAATACCACTAAAATAATTATAAAAATAATTTTGGGAGTTCTCTGTGATCATAAAAATTTTTTAAAATAAAAATGGAATTTTTATAAAATTTTTATTTTAAAACATATTTTAATGTTTAAATAATTAAAAATATTAAAAATAAAAAAAATATTAAAAATCATTAAATTGTCACTTTTAGCTTCCTAATCATTTAAGAACCATCCCCATAATTTTCCTAAGTCTCCAAGTTAAGATATTGATTTTTAAAGGCTTAAATGAATTTTTAAAAGGTAAAAAAATAAATCTCCTTAATTTTGCACTAAAATAATTCTAAAAATTAAAAGAAAAATAAGAAAAATATGAAATTTATTTTTCTGGGTTCCTTTACCTCAGAGAGATTTTTAAAAAATATAAAATTCAATTTTCAAGTTTTAAAATATTTTATAATTAATTAAAACTCCAGAAATTAAAATAATTCTAATAATTAAACTAAACTTCCAAAAATCATGAAATTTAGTCTAAGTGGTCTGCTGGTCTCGTTTTACCTCCAGTAAAAATTTCAAAGTAAAATAATTTGTTTTGATCAAGTTATTGAATTTTCATTAAAAACCTCTATTTTTGCATTAAAATAAATATATAAATTAAATTGGAATTTGAAAATCACATTTTCTCCTCTAATATTTTAATTATCTTATTAGTAAGGTAACATAAAAATTCCAAAGTCATTTGAATTGAATTTAAGAAATTATGAAGTGGTAAGGCCCAGGGGCAAAGTTATAATTTTAAGGGTTTTAGCCTTAAATAATATTTAGGCCTAATCAAAGGGTGAAATGGGCAATTAATGATCCTAAATGATTTGTTTGGTTGTTTGAGACATTAAAGGGACAAATGGTATAATCCAACTTCAATTTTTTCATATCAAAATTAAATGTTTGGATTTTCCTAATTAATTTTAATTTGGAAGATAATTAAACAAAATGATCCTTATGGTTAGGGGTTAATCTTAGAGGATAATAATCCATTAACTTACACCCCTATTTGATGTATTACAAATGTATCCATCAAAATTCTAAGGGCTTGGTAGTGAGCTAAGCTTGATCAAATTTATTTAAAAGAGGTTTAGAAAAGTTATTATAATCAAAACTAAGGTATTTTTGAGACACTACTAGCCTCGATCAAAATTTGACTAGGTACCTTAATTTTTCCTTTTAGGGCCTTCACCTACATAATTCTTAAATTAAATAATAAACGATGATAGTTACCCTGTCTTTCGGATTAATTAAAAACACCAACTTACTAAGCATAAGAGTATAAAATAGATAAATTATTTAATGATTATGATAGGTTCAAAATAATCTCAAGGAAGCTCAAAAGAATTGTGAAACATCTATGTATCTCTTAGAGACTCTTCACTAGTCTTTTGGACACCTTGCAGGACTACTGCACCGATCATATTTATTAAATGAAAATATCTCATAAATGAGTAGGAGTTCACTGTGTTATGACCTAGGACTTGATAGGCCTGTGACGATCCATAAGGTTTTACGTCCCTGCAAATATAAATGTTTATTGCAAAAAATACTAAAGTTTTAGGTGGAGAAACGAGAAAATTAGCAAGGTACACTTTTATAAGTTTACAACGCTTTCTTTTCCCGTGTTTTCTTTACCACACTTTATTTTTCTTGCAATTTGCATGATAAACAACAATGTCAACTTGCATGAAAACTAAAACCTTTAGGATAACCACAAAACCAAAACCAAAACTAAATTAAAAATTACAATAAGATAAAAACTCACAGCCACAATATTTAAAATTTAATCACAAACAAAACAAAAATTACAATTGTAACTAAATCATAACGTCTCGTTGGATGATCGGAAATTCCATGGAGGAGGTAACCCACGTGTTGCTAACAGGGTTTTCCCATAGTCTGAATGAAAGTATGGAACTCATTAAGTTGAGTTTATTAAATTCATTTGGACTAAGTGATCCGATGAAAATAGCGGTGCAGAGATGATGGAACCGTGGGATCTTAACCGGTGTTGCTATAATCAACTTTAATGTTCCCCTAATAAAATTTTAAGACATCTCAATTTTAAATATTTCTAAAACATGACACTTCTCTCTTCTCCTCAATTGACACTTCTTTAAACTGAACCTTCTACGACAAGGAGCTTGGAGCATGCATCGTGAGCAGCATGGCCATCTTCAACAGCAAAACTTGTCTACACCAGCAAAACCTTTCCTTAGTCTAAACAACAAGCCATAGGACTTCGAGGTAGCTGTTCTAGTGCAGCATAAATCCTCACCTCTCCTTTAGGCCTTTGCACAGCCCTGCTGTGCAATATAAGCCCTTAAGTCGCTTTAAGATTCCGAGGTTGTCGTCAGATAAGACATAAATCCTCCCATCTTCCAGGTTGTTTGCATAATCAGGTATTATGCAAACGTAATCCTTATATTTAATTGGCAGGATTGAAATTTAAATCACTTTATTTCCAAGAATTAAAGCCAAACTATAGGATAGTTCGGGAAGACATCAAGATTTTTCTTGAATCTATGTCCTTCCCCTACCCTACTCTCCTTTGGCTTCTGATAAATTGAAGTATTCCAAAATTTGAGCCATTCACCTAATGAATTTCTGACTATCACATTTTCTTGGAAAACCTTACCTTTGAAAGTCATGAATATAAATATTTCTTGATCAATATCAAGAGTTTTCTTAGGTAGCTTCGGTTATCTAAGATGTAATTAACTATAGGGGTTTGCCCTTATAGGAAACTTAAAGACCCTAGATTAATATAAACCCTAGTAGGGGAAATTTTTGGTCAAAATGGTTCACAGATCAAACGAATGTCATAAATTCTTTAGTTTATTTGATTGAGCTTCACCTCAAGCCTTGTACCTATTCTACGAGATAAATACATGGCTTGCAGCAAAATGCTTGATTACCTAAACTATTATTTATATGAGATCAATATGATTTCATATTTTTTAAAATAAAAAATATTAATTTCAAAAAAAAATATTAAATCAATTCTCTATTTTATAAAATTAAAACCCTTTTCAAAATAAAACACCCAAAAAACATATTTTTAAATGATGGAAGAGAAAATAAAACGACCGACAGGGTGTTCGGGCTTAGCTATTCCGACAGCTAGTGTGGCTTGTAAGGACAGGGATTGTGGCTGACAGGCTGATGGGAGGTAAGAAAGAAGCTCAGTACCATTAACTGGGTTGCTTACTTGAGGGTTAAGAGGAGTTATGAGTTAGCCGAAAAGGGTAAGGTCCATTGGTCCTAAGTGAGGGACCTTTGATCCATGGCTCAATGGACTTGGGTTTGTTAGTCTTGGCTGGTCCCTAGGGTCCCAATGTTGGCTGTGGTGGAGCCAATTTTGTCAATTTGGTTCAATTTGATGACATTGGGTCATGGATCCAATTTAGGTCATATTGGGTTTAGGTTGGGTTAGGTTTGGTTTGAGCTTAGGTTAGACCCAATTGATTGTTCAAAATGATGTATATGATTATCATAAAGTGTTTGAAAGGGGATTTAAGTGGTTTTGAATAGGTTTGGGGGTTCAATTTAGCTTGATTTGGGATTTTGGTCAATTTGGGGCAAGTTAGGTTAGCTTGGGTTTAGGTTGGGTTAGATTGGAGCTAAAGGCCAATTTTTTATTTCAAATGGTCTAGGGGGATGTCATAAAGAGTTTTCAACATTAATTAGGAGGAGATTTTGAGGTTTGGGCATTCAATTTTATGGATTTTGAACATGTGACATACTTAGGGAAAAATTGAGGATTTTGACAAAGTTGGACTTGGATGAGGCTTAGGCTCAAATTAGGGGCCATTGAATGTTGTATTTAGCATATGGGAATGTTATGAGAAGTTTAGAATTCGAATTGAGGGGAAATTGATTGACATTGAGTTTAATTTAGGTGAAATGGGTAACTTTGTCAAAATTGGTGATTTTGGATTTTAAGTGAAATTGAACTCAAATGTGGGTCAAATTAGGTTTGGATTTGGTTTAAATTGAGGTTAGAGATGTTGAATTAAAGTTTTGAATTAAAATTGGGCAAGATTGGGGGCAATTGGGTGGACATTTGGTTTAATTTAGACATTTTTTGATTAAATAAGCCAAATTGGGGCTTTTGATTGAACTGGGCTAAATTGCTCAAACTAGGTCATGTGGTAGTTAAGAGAAACAAAATTGGGAATATTTATGAGGTTTTGGGAATTTTTGGGATTTTTTGGAATTTTTGGATTTTTTTTGCTAGGAGGGGGATTTTAGTAATTTTGTAAATTTTGGGGCTATTTTGAAAATTTTGGTAAATTTAGATAATTTTGGTCAATTTGAATGGTGGGGAATACTCTGAAATAAATTTCAGAGAAAAATGGGTAATTTGGGTAATTTTGGGTAAAATTGATGTTTAGGGGTATTTTGGGAAGATTTAGGGGCAAGGGGTCAAAATTTTAAATTTTTGAAAAATTGAGGTTAATGAGGGGTGAGTAGTATGGAATAGTTTAGGTTGAGCCATGAACCAGAGGGAACCTTAATTTGGTCCTCTATGTGTTAGTACTAACCAAACCTTAGCTTTGGGCTAAGATCTTGAGGAAACAACGCACATGAGTTTCTAAAGAGTTTGAGGCTTAAGGTGGGATGTACTTTGTTTAGGGTTGTGGGCATAACTTGTGTGTATTGTGTAGACCTCCCAGGGTAAGTCTTAGGGTCTGACCACCTATAGGAGACTTCCCCTGGGCTTCCTTATGCTTGGTCTCTTCCTCCTAAAAGCTAGAGGTTAGGCCTTAAGCATATGAAAATTCCCAGTGAATTGAAAAATGTTTGAATTTCTATGAGGGAGGGTTGTAAGATTAGTCTTCTAAGAAAGTCACCAGAAGAGTCCTATGGCTAGACCCCTGGCTATTCTAAAGAGAGACTAGACCTTAACCAAAACTAAGGTCAACAATGGCAGCTTTGAGAATCTTGCTGCTGCGGTTCCTCCTCTGAGACCTCTTCCTTGAGGGAACTCTAGAGCTAGAACCAATCTCAAAAACTGACAGTACGACAAGGAAAGCATTATGAGTATCTTCTTCATACAAAATTTCCTTCCTATTGGCAGATGGAAAGGTAGGTACGGTGATGGCAAAGCCAGTAGCAATAGGTGTAACAACTCTCCTGGACACGGAGATGAATGACTTGACGGGGGTGGTAGCAACTTCACCTTCTTAGCAGAAGGGAAGTCTTGGTGGGAGTTCGGATCAAACTTGGCAGTCAGTTCTTGAATTTCAGGGGCAACAACTTTCACGAAGATGAACAGAGCTTTTCCAATTACGACTTCGAACTCACTGAAGCCGGTCCTGAACTGGATCATTGGAGAGGCAGATGGGCCTCGTGGGAGTTGGGCAAGTTACAAGAGAAGGTAAGCGTAGGGGTCGACATTGTGACTATCGAAAGAAACATTTTGAAGGTTAGCAAGGGCAAAAACCTTATAATCATAGTGCAAATACTACGAACAAAAGGTCATTCTGTGAACTTGGCACAATTTCATTTTATTTGTTTAGAATTTTAGTATTTTATTTGTCTTTGATTTTCATATATTCATTAAAAGAAGTTTTATGATTTAAGAAAGAATTGTTCTTATTTCTGATAGCAAGATCAAACTCGGGAGGCACAAAAATAAAGCAAAGTGTGGGACCCTATCTAGGATCCCCTTCACAACGTACACTGCTTCAACAAAAATCTTTCACCAACACACTTATATATCCTACCAAGTTTTACTTAAATTAGACTTAGTAATCCCTTAAAATAAAATTAGGTCTAATCTACATTAGGCATAATTTTCCTACTAAGTCTTACATAAATTAGATTTAATAAACCCTCAAACCCCAATTAAGTGTAATCAACATTAGACAAAATCATCCTACTAAGTTTTACTTAAATTAGACGTAATAAACCCTTAAACCTTAATTAAGTCTAACCTACATTAGACCTAATTATTCAATTAAGTCTTACTTAAATTAGTATTAATTAATTCCACCAATATTCTAATTTTGTCTAACCTACATTAGACCAAATTATGTAATTAAATCTCACTTAAACTTAATTAATCCCACTTAAACCCATATTAAATCTAAGAAAAATTAGGCCTAATTATCCACCTAAACCGTGATTAGATCTAACCTACGTTAGACCTGATTATCTAGTTAAGTCTTTCTTATATTAGGGTTAATTAATTTGTTAAACCCTAATTGGGTCTAACCTATATTAGACCTAGTCGTTTTACTAAGTTTTACCTAAGTTAGACTTAGTTGAATTTAAACTCTAACTAGTTCTAACCTAAATTAGATCTAACTATCTAATTAAGTCTTACTTAAATTATAAATAATTAATCCCTAAATCCCAATTAGGTCTAACCTACATTGGACCTAATCATATAATTAAGTCTTACTTAAATTAGGCTTAATTAATTCTTAAACCCTAACTAGGTCTAACCTACATTAGACCTCACTATTCAATTAAGTCTTACATAAATTAAACTTAATTAATCCTTAAACATTAATTAGGTCCAACCTACATTAGAGTAATTATTTAATTAAGTCATACTTGAATTATACCTATTTATCTCACTAAGTCTTTCCACTAAGTCTTTCCTAAACAAGACTTAGTCAAACCTAAACCTTAGTTAGGTCTAACCCACATTAGACCTAATTATCCAATTAAGACTTACTAAAATTAGACTTAATCTGAGTCTAACCTAAATTAGACAGTCAACCTTTTAAAGTTCAACCTAGACCCTATGTCTAACCCACTTTAGACTTAGCCAATCTGCATTGAACCTAAATCTTATTATTGACCTGATTTGGACGTAGGTTTAATTGAGCCAAAGTTAACATAGACCCAAATCAACTTAGCCATTGGGTCAACCCAACCTAACTTGGGTTAGCCTAAATCAACTGAACCACAAAGTCAACCCGACATAACTCAGGTTAGGCTAAGTCAACATAAGCACTGAGCCACCCCGACCTAACTTGGCCTAACCCAAATCAACTAAACCATTGGGCTAACATAACCAAAGCTGGGGTAATTCAAACCAGCCTACTTTCTACGTTAACTTACTCTAAATTAATTTAACATAGAGTATTCAAATTTGAAACTCTGTCTCAAACTTTGGAATAAGTGTAGTTAAGGATTAAGTCAAGTTTAATCCAACATAAACTTGAATAGTAATTCAAGTCTAAATTATGTTTGAATTTATACAAGTCTAATATTACTCAAACTTGATTTAATCAAGGATAATTAATTTGGATCAACTCAATTTAATTTAAGTTAAATATAATTTAATGTAACTTGATCGATGATAAACTCAAGATTGTCACTGAGTGAGTCTAAAGTCAAGAAGGTTTAGTTGAACTCGATCTAAACTTTAACCAACTTAGATTAATCCTACTGAAAATAGAACAGAGATTGAGAGTAATCTAAAGAGAAACTAACCTAATTTGGGTTAACTCGAATATATAGAGGTTCACTTTGGATCATCCAATCCAATTTGAATAGTCGATCTGACTCTAGGTGACTGGAGAATAAATAGGGTTTTGAATTCTTTTGTGAGAATAAAGCCATATTTAGCCTCAGTCAAGGATAACTTGAGCCAATATACGTAGCTAACTTAAACAAAATGACATAAAATGCACCTTCAAGGCCATTAAAACTTACAATTAAACCAAAAAAATACACCCTAATTTGAGAGGATATTTTGGAGGAGGCAACCCATGGCTTCCAACAAAATTCTCTCCAGTCACTTGTGAATAATCAAACTGCAAACTTTGATGATACGGGAAGACAGAACCGTAGGATCTTGATCATGTCATTTTCAAACAACAAAAGCAAAACATCAAAAATGGCAAAACACAAAGATTTAATTGGCTAATAAATTTATAGAAACATAAAATTTTACAACCCCCTAAAATCCAAAAATACATTAAAACTTAAATGAAACCCTAATGAACATTGATCACCAAACACAAATTTAACCAGTTGCTCTAGTCTGTGAAGATCTATTGAAAGATGTAATCTGAGGTTGCTGACAAGAATTCCCTATTCAAAGTAGGATTGATCACCTCTCAAACTAAGTAGATCAGGTTAACTAACGACTCCGAAGTGACAGAACCATAGACGTCTTGATTAGGTTGTCTAAAAATTAAAAAAAAAGAACAAACTAATTTAACAAACCATAATTTTCATCTAACCCTATTTTACAGGGTTGCTGAAGGCAAAAGTGGGTAACACTCTAGGTCAACTTTACATGTTATTAGGGTGTACTAACTCTGTTTTACATGGAAAGTTGTTCATGACCCAGAATCAAATGATAAATTTCAAATAAACCATTAACAACAAAACAAAAATAGAACATTTAGGATAGTATCAAACCTTTTGTATTATACTACTCTTAGGACATGACTTTGGTGGATAACTCTTAAACTATTTAAGAATAAATGTTAATCATAATCGTGAGTTTTCTTAGGGTGTCTCAACTTCTGAAGATGTAATTAAATTTAAAAACTTTCTCTTATCATAGAATGTGAACCCTAGGAAAGGTTTCATACCAAAATCTCTGGTTGCGGGATTTTTTTTTATCTGGTCTTCTTTGCATAAGTATTTTGGGAATCAAACACTTTGGAGTTCACTTTGCAATGATCATCACAAGAAAGCTTTCCTTCATATTTTTCTTCTGTTTATTTCTGTTATTATTTCCATCTTTCCTTTGCCTCTGAGTTTCTCAGTTCATCAAGGTAACCTACGTGGTCTAAGAAAGAGAGTTATTCAGATAAGAGAACAATGTAATAGATAACAAACTAGTGACTCCTTGACAACAACAACACAACAAATGATAAGACCAGAGGATTGGCGACGGCAGTGACATTCTGGCAGGGACAATGTGATCCTGCATTTTGTTTCTACATTGGCTAACCAAGGCGTCACAGTTTATCTACCTAGTATTAGTTTTCCTTATTTATGTTATTGAATTTTAAATTTATTTTGATATTTGATATTTTATTTGAGATTTATATTATCCTCCAATTTATTGGTCATTATAAAGTCAGAATTTTCTTGGTTTATATTTTAATAGTTAGTTTTATATCCTTGGTGTTTTGCATTTATTTTCACTACAAGTTTTGTCTTATAATGTTTGAATTATTGTTCTATAATGAGGCATACAATCAAGAAAATGTTTTCTTTCAAACCTTTCGTATTTACACTTTTTACACATAGGTTTCATTTACATACGTACTTTTTCAGAATTTTCACAAATATGAAAATGTAATTTTATAAAAAAAAAATTTCACACAAAAATTTTGTCAATCATTTGAGTTTATATAATTTGAGAAATGTGTAAATATGGAATTTTGCAAGACAAGAATGCTTAGGAGTTAAGCTTACAAATCAAATGTTCTTCAAAGGGCACATGTTCATGTATGGTTCAAACATATAAACAACTACAAGGCTTATATAAGTTGTTTATTCAGAAGAGTTTGCAAAGTTATTTAATTTTGATAAAAAATTTAATACAAATTTTGAGCTCATAAGAGGATTTAGCCTTGAAAATTTTTACTTATGTTGAAAATGTTTTAAACTTCTTTCATTTATAAAAGGTTATTTTTGGCTTAAAGTTGTGTTTAAGCTTGCTTTTATTTTACAATGGTTTTTTTTTAAGTTTCTTAAAATAGTTTTATTTTTGAAATTTAGATTTTGAAAAAGATCTGATTAAGTTGCATTTTAAAACATTTAAGTTATAATTAAATAAGGGCCTATTTAATTTTTTTTTTGTTACATGTTTTTACCTTAAGTTCTGTTTTTTTTTTTTAAATAAATAAAATAACAAAATTCTTGTTGGTCTTTTTTTGCTTTTGTTTTGTTTAGATAATATTTTATTGATGTTTTTTTATGAAAAGGTATGAATTTGAGTGAAAATTTTGAGCTTTGAAAATTTTAAATTTTTTTTTAAAAACTTTATTTGAGTTTTTTTTAAAAGGTTTATGTTTGAAGATGATGTTGTTTTTTAATAAAAAGTTATATTATGTAAAATTATATTTTAGAGAGATCTTTTAGTTTTGGAAATATTTTTATTGAGTTTCACTTTAAAGTACATTGTTTTGAAAATGTTTTATCTAACTTTTCTTTTTTTTTAAAAATGGTTCTTTGTTATGTTTTAGAAATGGTTCTTGTTAAGTTTTATTTATATTTATTAAGAATTTCATTCCATCTTTATAGACTTAAGCTAATAAATAATCTAATATTTAAGAAATAGGTTTATGAAGATATTAGTTACTAATACATACATGAACTTATTTTACTCTCCTTTCTTTGAGAGCACATTTACATTTGTATAAATTGTTACAAAAATATTTTGGTTGGCGTACCTTTAAATTTATATAAATTTTTATAGAAAGAATGGATCATTTAGAGCTTATATAAATTTTTATAAAAATAGTTCATTTGAATTACTTTTAATTTGCATAAATATTATAGAAATGGTTCATTGAACATTTTGTTCATGTATATATATTAACGTCGCTCAACCTTATAGACTTTGCAAAAAAATTAACTTATAAAGATAACTCATTCCAAACTTATAATCACAATTATTATTTCTACCAGCATGACATCCTAAGTATGCTTTCCAATAAAAGCATCTTGATCACTGAAAAATTTATTAAGAAATTCATACCTATTTTTGATGACATTGCACTTTAAAGAAGGGTATTTTCTTTATTTTATTGCAGGAATGGAGAATTTAGGTGATAAAAGCAAAAATCATAAAAAGGAGCGGATTTGGAGCAAGAAGGAAGAAAATAATGCAATTTGTGCTGAGTCGCCGATGGCGAGATCGAGCCCGCCGACGGCAATGTTACGAGGAGACATTTCTGAAGGATATATAACCGCTCTCGCCGACGACCGAGCCCGAGCCCGCCGACGACGAGATAGAGCGGCTCGAAGATCTTCTAGAAGCCTCGCCGACAGGCGAGGTAGTTCGTCGCCGACGGCGAGCTAGTTCAAATGGCACAGATACATTGAACATGGACACTTTTTGAAGAGATGCTTACACACCTCTTGGACCTTTGCTTACCTCTATATATAGAGGCCGAAAATCAGTCTTTTGTGTACAATCTTTTAGTCTTTTGTCTAGTTTTGTGTGCAGTTGTGTGTCTTTAGTGAGTCTATAGTGAGTTTAGTGAGTAATTAGTGAGTCGTTCTGTACTGGAAGGAAGAGTCAAAGGAACTACGAGGAGTCTGTTTAGGGATAAATCAAGATAAGTATTTGTATTTATTGTTTTTAACTTTAAATTAAATCCATGCTTAGTTTAGTTCCCATGCATTCTGAGTAGTTTATTTAGTCTTTCTCCTCGTTTATGAAATTAAGTGACTTGATGAAATTAAAATAGAGATACTTTTATATATTAATAAATTGTGATAATTTTTACTTAAAACTTAATTTACTTTCAAACTGGCCATTTGATTTGTTAAAATATGTTGATTATAAACTATAGTAAAAATTACATCTGATATTCTGGGAGTTCAAAAGCCTTGGAAGGAAGGTGCAAATAAATAGGGAAATAATATCACTGGGCGTAGAATCGAGCATTTTAGTGTGACGGACTAAAATATTCAATTCGGTCCCATTGTTTGAGAGTCGAAGTGTAGATGTTAGCCCTCGTGCGAGGGGAACGTGGGAGCTCGAAGTGGCAATCGGTATCCTCCCGACCTCAGTCGCGATTCGATAATCAAACATAGTGATTAGTCAATATTCTTTACACTCTGGACTAAAGGGTAAAGAATAGGAATGCTCCTATTTGTCACAATACCTTAAAAATTATCTATTTAAATTCATCAATTACTTAAATTTCTAAACAAGAGGAAAGATACTTTCTCTAAATAGTTAAGACTTATTTAGTTTAATTTCCTGCACTTTTAAATACGTATTAATTCTCTACTTAGTTAAGTTACCTGATTAGAATACTTAGTTTACTTTATTGCGCTTAAATTTAGAACTCTAAATTTTCGTATACTAGTTTTATTATTATTATTATTATTATTATTTTAAAATTAGTTGTTATTTAATTTTCTCTTTCCCCGTGGGATCGATAACCGAGACTCCACTAGAGCCCCGTATTACTTGATACGATACGTATACTTGCGTAGCTTCCACAACATAAATAATTACAATTCTATACATATAATATAGCGGGGTCAAGTTTTTGGCGTCGTTGCAATTAAATCAAAAAATATCATAATATAAAATTGTGGGACAAGTTTTTGGCGTCGTTGCCGGGAAAGTAAGAAAAATTTACTAGAGTAACAGACTATTTTAAAATAATCATAATAAATAAATTAATATCTATTCAAAAATTGTATGCGCAAATTTGGAAACGAAAATTTAATACCTTACGATTCTGAATTAGAGCGTACAATTAAAAGAATTAGAAAACAAAAGAAACAAATTATAAATTTAACACAAATGGCAAATATTCCTGAAATTCAAAATATAAACCAACAAAGACCATTAAGAGATTATGCCAACCCTACATCGGATGAAATTCATTTAACTATTCAAAACCCCGATGTAGCTCGCTAATTCATTCGAACTTAAACCCGTAATTATCCAAATGGTACAAAACAATCAATTTAGTGGTTCACCTACTCGAAGATCCTAACTTACATCTTGCTAGTTTTCTAGAACTTTGTGCTACTTTTAAATATCAAGGAGTATCCGACAATGCTTATAAGACTTAGACTTTTTCCTTTTTCATTAAGGGATAAGGCTAAAATGTGGTTGAATTCGTTAGCACTCGGATCTATTAAAACTTGGGGAGAATTATCACAAAAATTTCTATCCAAATATTTTCCACCATCTAAAACTCGCTAAATTTAGAAATGATATAACTTCTTTTTGTCGGTTAGATGGAGAATCAATATATGAAGCTTGGGAGAGATTTAAGGAACTTCTTAGGAAATGCCCACATCATGCGTTACCGTATCGGTCGATTATTCAAACCTTTTATAATGAATTAGTAGGATCTTTAAGATCAATCATCGATGTTCGTCTTGGAGGTTCATTAATGTCTAAACCCTTTCGATGAAGCTTATGCACTAATCGAAGAAATGGCAACAAATAATTTCCAATGGCTCGTCGATAGAGTAAATCCGAAAAGATAGCCAGCATTCATGAAAACGATGCAATATCTATGTTAGCTTCTCAAATTGTCGCTATATCTAAGAAATTAGATAATTTTGGAATGAACTACTCTCCCACTTTAGAAGAAAACTCATCTGGACAAATCATAGAATCTCAATCTAATTATGAAACTTTAAATGCTATTAATAATAGAACTAATAACCCTTATTCAAACTATTATAATCCTGGTCGGAAAACTCATCCAAATTTTAATTGGAATAACACATCTAATCAACAATGGATGAATCAACCTAATCAAGCAAATCCAAACAATAAACCTAATTACCCACCTGGATTTAATAACAATAACCCTCAATTCAAAGATAAGAAATTATCTATGGATGAATTAATTTTGAATATGGGTCATCAACTACAAAATCAAGGAAATCAACTACAAATTCAAGGAAATCAATTACAAATTCAAGGAACATCTATTAAAAATATCGAAACTCAACTTGGACATATTGCAACTGCGCTAAATAATAGAATACCTGGAACTTTTCCTAGTAATGTGGAAATAAATCCTAAAGATCAAGGAAAAGAACAAATTAAAGCAATACAACTAAGGAGTGGAAAAGAATTAGAACCTCAAATTCAA
Organism: Papilionanthe hookeriana x Papilionanthe teres; assembly: GCA_022702705.1. Lineage (NCBI taxonomy): Eukaryota > Viridiplantae > Streptophyta > Magnoliopsida > Asparagales > Orchidaceae > Papilionanthe > Papilionanthe hookeriana x Papilionanthe teres. The sequence goes on from CM040423.1 coordinate 150,913,798, forward strand.
AAAGAACTTGAAAGCCAAAAAGAGGAAGTGGAAATTGAAAAGGAAACACTTGAACAAGATTCAAACTTAGAACATCCTTTAATACCTATGAAAATTTCGTTGAAAAACCTCCACCACCATTTCCTCAACGACTAGCTCAACATAAAAAAGATAAACAATTTGCTAAATTCCTCGAAATATTAAAGAAATTAACAATCAATATACCTTTTGTCGAAGCTTTAGATCGTATGCCAAATTATGTAAAATTTATGAAAGATATTCTAAATAAGAAAAGAAAATTCACCGATAATGAAACAATCCGCACTTAGTGAAGAGTGTAGTGCTATTATTCGAAGAAGCTTCCCGAAAAATTGAAAGATCTTGGTAGTTTCACTATACCCCGCGCTATAGGAGAAAATTTTTATGGAAAAGCTTTGTGTGACTTAGGAGCAAGCATCAATCTAATGCCTCTATCAATTTTTAAGAGATTAGGATTAGGAAAAATTACACCTACTTCAAGTAACCCTTCAATTAGCTCGATCGTTCGGTTACCTATCCTAAGGGAGTTATTGAAGATGTGTTAGTAAAAGTGGATAAATTTATCTTCCCAAGTAGATTTTATTGTTTTAGATATGGAGGAAGATAAAGAAATTCCTATCATTTTAGGAAGACCATTTTTAGCTACCTGGAAAAGCTATGATCGACGTTCGTAAAGGAGAATTAACTATGAGAGTAAATGACCAAAAAGTTACATTTAATATCGCAAAATCAATGAAATATCCTCGCGCTAGAAAAAGATGATGAATGTTTTCGGATGGAAATACTTGAACATTTACAACGCGAACATTTTAAGGAATATTACGAAGATAAATTAGAAAAAGAAAACACTCGAATTAATTAAAGATAATAATGAAGAACTAGATTATATTCAGGAAAGATTTGAATTTTTGGATAATACTCGAAAACACCGACAAGAATATAGTTCCATCAATTATTAAACCTCCCGAACTTGAGCTAAAAATATTACTCGATCATTTGAAATATGCTTATTTAGGTAATTCTTCAACTTTACCAGTTATTATTTCATCTCGCATTAAACGAATCTCAAGAACAAAAACTTTTAGAAACTTTAAAAAAATATAAGAAAACTTTTAGTTGGACTTTAGCAGATATTAAAGGAATTAGTCTTTCAATCTGTATGCATAGAATTATTTTAGATGATGAACATAAACCTAAAGCAGATCCCCAAATGAGATTAAACCCGATAATGAAAGAAGTAGTTAAGAAAGAAATTTTAAAATGGTTAGATAATGGTATTATATATCCTATTTCGACGATGCTGTCGGTAAGCCCAATTCACTCGTGTTCCTAAGAAGGGAGGAGTGACCGTCACTCGCCAATGAAAATAACGATCTTATTCCTATAAGACAAGTTACCGGTTGGCGTATATGTATTGATTATATAAAATTAAATACCGCCACCAGGAAAGATCACTTCCCTTTACCATTTCTGCACTCGGATGTTAGATAGATTAATTTGACATAAGTATTTTTGTTTTCTAGATGGATACACCGGTTATCATCAAATACAAATTGCTCCCGAGGATCAAGAGAAAACTACATTTACTAGTCCTTATGGAACTTTCGCTTTTCGAAGAATGCCTTTTGGATTATGTAATGCACCAAAGAACATTCCGGAGATGTATGATGTCTATATTTAGTAAGTTAATTGACAATGGAATAGAAGTATTTATGGATGATTTCTCCGTATTTGGAACATCATTTGACACATGCTCGACTCATCTTGAAAAAGTATTAGAAGTATGTGAGAAAACAAATTTAGTTCTAAATCGGGGGAAATGTCAATTTATGGTTGCGGGCGGCATTGTATTAGGGCATAAAATTTCGGAAAAGGCATGGAAGTGGACCCCGCAAAAATTCAAGTTATAGCTAAATTACCACCTCCAACACGGTAAAAGGGGTAAGAAGTTTTCTTGGACATGCTTGGATTCTACGTACGCTATATAAAAGATTTTTCAAAAATTACTAAACCTCTATGCCAACTTCTCGAAAAGGACAAGAAATTTGAATTTACAATCGAATGTTTGAATGCTTTTGAACTCTTAAAAGAAAAATTAATTACAAGATCTATAATAGTTTCACCTAACTAGGAGAAACCATTCGAGCTTATGTGTGATGCTATAGTGATTATGCTCGTAGGAGCAGCTCTTGAGCAAAGATATGAAAAGATTTTTAAAGTTATATACTATGGTAGTAAAACTCTAAATAATGCTCGAAATAAATTATACAAGCATGAGAAAGAGAATTATTAGTGGTAGTATATGGTTTTAATAAATTTAGACCTTATCCGATTGGAACAAAATGTATCGTGCATACCGATCATTCTCGCTATCAAATATTTAATGCAAAAGAAAGATTCCAAACCAAGATTAATTAGATGGATGCTATTAATGCAAGAATTCGATTTTGAGATCGTTAATAAGAAAGGAACTCGATAATTAAATTGCGGATCATTTATCAAGATTAGAAAATCATGAATTATCCGATATTGAAAATGAAATTATAGACAGCTTTTCCCGATGAAGAACTATATAATATCAATGAGTGGAAAATACCATGGTATGCTCGATATAGTAAACTATATAGTTAGTAATATTTTACCACATATGCTAACTTTACAACAACGAAAAAATTCATCCATGATACGAAAACCTATTTTTGGGATGAACCATATTTATATAAGCAATGTAAGGATTTAATTATTAGAAGATGTGTACCTTATGAAGAAACCGAACCAATTATTCAAAAATGTCATGATTCTGATTTTAGAGGACATTTCGGACCGATAAAACCGCTTATAAGATTCTACAATCTGGATTTTACTCGGCCTACTCTATTTAGAGATGTATACGTATATATTAAAACTTGCGATAAATGTCAAAGAGTAGGAAATATATCTGAAGAAACGAAATGCCTCTAAATTTTATATTAGAAGTCGAAATTTTTGATGTTTGGGGATTAGATTTTATGGGACCTTTTATTCCTTCATTTGGAAACTCATATATATTAGTAGTCTGTTGATTATGTTTCTAAATGGATTGAGGCACAAGCTCTACTCTAGGTGTGATGCTAAGAGTGTTTCAAAATTTCGATGAAAAATATTTTTACTAGATTTGGAATGCCGAGAGTGATTATCACCGACGGAGGAACTCATTTTAGAAATAAATACATTCACAAACTAGTAGAAAAATACAATATTACTCATAAGATATCCATCGCTTATCATCCACAGTACTAACGGATTAGCTGAAGTATCTAATCGTGAGATTAAACGTATTTTAGAAAAATCTGTAAAACTAAATAGGTTAGATTGGTCTATTAGATTAGACACTACATTATGGGCTTATAGGACTGCTTACAAAACTCCGATTGGAATGACTCCTTACAGGCTTATATATAGAAAAACATGCCACTTACCAGTTGAATTAGAACATAAAGCATATTGGGCGATTAAAGAATTTAATTATAATATGAAGGAAGCTGGTGAGAAGAGATTGCTGCAATTAAATGAATTCGAAGAATTAAGAAATGAATCATATGATAATGATCGGATTTATAAAGAAAAGATGAAATTATGGCATGATCGGAAGATTAATCAGAGAAATTTTGAACCAGGACAGGAAGTTTTGTTATATAATACTAGATTGAAATTATTTCCTGGAAAATTGAAGTCTCGATGGTTAGGACCTTTTACCATAACTCAAATATTTTCATATGGAACTATAGAAATCGAGGATCCAAAAACTGGACATAAATTTAAAGTTAATGGTCATAGATTAAAACCATATTTCGAAGGTATAAGACCTAACTATAAAGTGGTTTTAATGCTTAGTCGACCTGATTAATAATTGAAATTAGGTCGGGCTGACGACGTTAAATCAAGCGCTTTATGGTAGGCAACCCATATTTGTCATCTATTTTTATTGTATCTTAATAGTTAGTCTATATTATTGAAACTTTACTACTCAATTATTATTAAGAATCATCACATATTCGAACCATTATGATGAGAAAAGAAATTATTCAATTTAGAGCGAAATTGGACATTATTTTAGAATCTTGCCGACGGCGAGGTCGATACTCGCCGACAGCGAGGTTCGCGCCTAAATTAGATTCAGTTTATTTATCGAGCTCGCCGACGGCGAGAAACATCCTCGCCGACAGCGAGAACCGGAAAGGCTGTTTTTATAACTAAGTCGCCGACGGCGAGAAACGTCCTCACCGACAGCGAGGAAGTTATAAAGATGAGTTATTTATACTTCGAATGCTGATTTGGACTGTTTCAACACCAATTCCTTTGTGAAAACCATTTCTTAAACCATTCTAAGTCTGCCTTCTTCACTAGAATTCATTCCATTCACCATAATGGCCTCCAAATTCTTAGATTCCTCTAAATCTAGAGTGTTTAACCGAAGGAAATTAGTGAGTGTGGAAGCACAGCGGATCTTCAACAAGGTTTTGATAAAGAAAAGAGTTATCAAGGAACGGGGATTTGTCAATCGAGGATTAGAGAATTCCACTACGAAGATAGAAGAAACGATCGCGCAGCGCAGCATCGGGAGGTATTTTGTTACACTACGTCCGCCGTTGTTATTCCAGTTGTGAAAGAGTTCTACTCTAACTTACATGCGATCAACAATGGGAATGTCTACGTCCGAGGAAGATGGGTAACGTTTACTCCATCAAGAGTAAATGAATTATTCTCTATAGAAAACACCCCGTATGTCACTATTCAAATTTTGTGCCTTCTCGATATAATATGAATGAGATATTTCGATATCCGATCGATGAACCGGAAGATCGGGAAATGCGTGAAGACGGGTATGTTAGTTTCTGTGCATCACTTTTGAATCCTGTCTCAAAGCACTGACACTTTTTCATCTCATCTAAATTGTTACCTACTATAAGGGTAAACAAGGTTTTGAAGGAATGCGCTATATTGAATTATTGTATTCAAAGTGGATTGCCTATTGATGTTGGATCAATAATTGTTAAGTCTACATTGGGTTTAATTGTGCATGGGTCAGTTCACGAACTAGGACACCCATCTACTATTTTTGCATTATGCGATCGAGTACCGTGTTTCTTATGAAGCTTGGGAAAAGGTTCCGTTACCTTGGAAGCCGCTCGATCCTACGGATATGTTCCCTACTTTGGACAATAATGAAGACATTACATTTATCTCTAATAGAGCTTCACAGAATAATCCTATAGCAAGGCCTATTTCAGATAAAACGGAGTTACTTTTGAAGAAAATTAAAGGAATGGAGAAAGAACTGCAGAAAGTGAGAGATTTAATCGACAATATATCCGATTTATTCGATCACATTGATCTGGAGGATGAAGGAACACTTTGATCATTCCGGACACTCGAAGCTAGCTTTCATCATTTATCGAGACGAAGGGTTGGATCATCGAAGAATCGCTTCGGAATTTCCCTTCGTGCCTTTCTATAACTTATTTGTGCATCATCGTCATATCGGAAATATCAGAGAAGATGAAGATTCTGACCTTGAAGAGTAGTAGTAAAGATTTCCATAGTATGTTTGTATTTATGTATTTGATTTGATTTAGGTTTTATTATGTGTGGAGTGATGATTTGAATATCTCAAACTTAATTGAGATATGCGTCATAGTTTTGTATCAGCATTTAGTGTGTCGTGGATTGGTTTGCGATGCTCGATTAATAGTAAGAATTGAAGTTCGAAGTTCGATTATAGAGTCTAAAATTATGTTAGTTTGTATATCTCATGGATTTCAATATTAAAGTTAATTTGTTGTGTTGTGTGAATTTTTTTGTGTATAAGTAGCTAATCTTCATATTAAATTAATAAATGATGTGATCGGAAATATAATATAAGGCAAATTAAGGATGAAAATGAGTGACGAATTTCAAAAATTTTAAATTTTTGGAATCTCACCTACGGCGATAAAAATCCCGCCGATAGTGAGATCGATCTCGCCGACGACGAAGAATTTCTCGTCGACGACGGATTTTTCCCGAGAGTTTTGGTTCCGAAAAATATTAGCTCGCCGACGGCGAGAAAATCTCGCCGACAGCGAGGTCAGGAAAAACATATATTTGACCGGTCAAAAACACTATTCATCATCCCCAACCCCTCATTTTCGCAAAAACCGACCTAGGGCTTGAGAGATCTTGGATTTAGAGGCGATTTCATCACTCAAAAACACCGGATTTCATCTTCTCTTGGTAAGTGCTTCACTCCTATGCAAAAATTTTTGATTTTCACAGCGTTTTTTCACCACATTGCAAATTTTGGGAAAAATCAAAATATGGAAGAAATATTCGGTGGAAATCCATGGAATTTAATTTAAATTGCTTATAAATGTTGTAGGAAGCCTTCTTAGGATTATTTTTAAGTTTAGTGAAAATTTTCATGATTTTCATAGATCGATAGTATGGCTCCACGACAAAAACGTCGAGTAGAATTCGACGAAGACCGATTCATCAATGCACGAGCACAGACTAAATATTTTGAAAATATTCAAGGAAGAAAGTGCATTGCAGATCGGGTTTTCAAAAATCCGGGAGGAGAAGTAGAGCGGATTATTAAGGAACGAGGTTGGGAGAATTTACGTCACGTTCAATATAGAGCAATATCGTAGAAGTGGTTAAAGAATTTTATGCCAATTTGATCTGCCGCTGAAGATGCACCGAGAAAGGTACGAGGGTTTTTTGTAGATTTCAATGCTGCAAGAATTAACGCGTTATATGAAGTTCATGACTCGCACTTTAGCGAGTATGAAACTTTTGGAACGATGGAAGGACCACTGGAGGAAGTCATTAACTTTCTCACTGATGGGACCGGAGTTTGGAAAATTAAGCAGCAGGAAAGAGTGAATTTTCCTCTTTCTAAATTAAATGCAGTCTCCAAAGCCTAGCATTACTTTATTTGTTCTACTCTGTTACCCACATATCACCACAGTGAGGTAACACGAGATAGAGCAATTCTGAATTTCTGTATTCAGAATAACAGAAGCATCAACATCGGGAGAATTATTTATCAAAACATCCCGGCCACTCCTCGAAATGAGAGTGGAGTTGGATCGGGACACCCCGGATTAATTTTTACACTCGCCAACTCTCCGGAGTTGAGGCTAGAGATAATGAAGAATGGGTAGAACCAATGAAACCACTCACACTTGCCAATATTAAGAAGTATGAATCTCATGAAGGGTGGAGATCGGGAGTAAGAAGTTATTTCACTCGATCAAGTAGAGATATACCCTCTACTAGCCATGAACCTCCCGAGCCTACCACCCCTACCCTACAAGATCCGATGAATGAATCGACACTCGCATAGGAGAAGTTTTGAGCAGTTGGAGAAACAATGGGGAGAAGATTTGATCATTTTGATCAAAGAATTGATAATCCGGAGAGGAGACATGATTCGATAGCGAATATCTCCGGCGACATTCGAATACGAGATTGCATACTATGAAGCCGAACGTCGTTATAGGAGTGGTGATTTAGATGTTGTCTTTCCCGAGTGCCCCCGATATTCACAGTATCATCCTGCTCGGCCTTCTCGCCTACGGATCGGGGAGGAGATGATATAGATCTGGAACTTTGGTGTCGAAGATTAGGACTTTATTTGTTTTATTTGTTTGATGTTAAGTTATTTTAAAGACTTTATATATTTGTAATATTCAAGTACTTTATGTTTTGAGACATTGGATGTTTGTTAGATTATTTGCTTGAATTGTTATAGTAGTTTAGTTTTTGTTTTTGTGTTAGTTAATTGCATCTGTTTTTATGTTAAATAGGATGTTAGTTTTCTTTAGTATGTTTTTATTTTATTCTGTATTGATTTAAGTTGTAAAATTGTTAATCTGTTAGTTAAATTGTTTTAATATGTTAGTAATTCATATGTGTAGTGTAGAGTTAATTTTATTGTTGTATTTAATACTTATCTCAGATTTTATCCCTGCATTTTCTTTAAATTGTTATATATATATGGAGAATACTAACAGTACAGGTTCAATGAAAAATGAAAAAGCCTGCAAAAATTTCAAAGAAGAAAAAAAAAATACATAAACTTCAAAGGTATGATTTATTTGCTTTCCCTTTTTCATTATTTAGAATAGATATAAAAATTTAAGTTTGGGGGGGGGGGGAGTAAAATACAAATTTAGTTATTAGCTTGTTCTCAATTTCTATTTTCAAATTATTATAAAATGATTTTTATAACAAATTTTTCAATTTAATTAATATGAATTATTTTATTTAATTATTATAAAAGGTTAAATGAAATATTTCTAGTGCTTTAATTAATTAAATAGAATAAAATATTTGGTTAAAGGGAATAAGAATATAGTAAACTATTTTTAGTAAGGAAAACTATATTCTAAAATTAAAATTCTTAAGTATTCAAGTGAAAAAGAAAAGATTGAAAATCAATAAAGTAAAAACTATGAAGTATATATAAGCGAAGAAATATTCCTAAGTTTCAAATTTAGGAAGATGAAAATGAAGTTCAAAATTATTAACAATCTCTCCAGGATACGATAATCCTCAAAAGAAAAAGAAAAGAAAAAGAAAAAGAAAAAGAAAAATGAGGAGAAGCTTCGAGGAGATGCCTTATCAAAAATTGGCTTCATTTGAATTAACCTAAAGGGAAAAACTTAAATATTTCCAAACTTATATTTATGGATTAGAATTTTACCTAATAGTGTTTTCTTGAATTTCTTATCATATGAATATCTTAAGTAGTTATTCTTTTAAATATAGTCCTTCCTGAAATGAATAGTAAGCTAGAAATCTTAGACACGATAACTAAATAATTTATTTCTATAAAATTAATTAAATTACATGAATTATTTTTATTTAACTTTATTATGATATTAATTAATCTAATTCATAGTTTATTTAAATTGAAAAAACTTACTAAAGAAATCATTATTTTTATGTAGTACTAAAATTACTTGAGGACAAGTAATAAGTAAGTTTGGGGGATTTTGATCACTGAAAATTTTATTAAGAAATTCATACCTATTTTTGATGAAATTGCACTTTAAAGAAGGGTATTTTCTTTATTTTATTGCAGGAATGGAGAATTTAGGTGATAAAAGCAAAAATCATAAAAAGGAGCGGATTTGGAGCAAAAAGGAAGAAAATAATGCAATTTGTCTTGAGTCGCCGACGGCGAGATCGAGCCCACCGACGACGAGGTTACGAGGAGACATTTCGAAGGATTTATAACCGTCTCGCCGACAGCCGAGCCCGAGCCCGTCGACGACGAGATAGAGCGGTTTGAAGATCTTCAGAAGCCTCGCCGACAAGCCGAGGTAGTTCGTCGCCGACGGCGAGCTAGTTCAAATGGCACAGATACATTGAACCTGGACACTTTTTGAAGAGATGCTTACACACCTCTTGGACCTTTGCTTACCTCTATATATAGAGGCCGAAAATCAGTCTTTTGTGTGCAATCTTTTAGTCTTTTGTCTAGTTTTGTGTGCAGTTGTGTGTCTTTAGTGAGTCTTTAGTGAGTTTAGTGAGTAATTAGTGAGTCGTGCTGTACTGGAAGGAAGAGTCAAAGGAACTACGAGGAGTCTGTTTGGGGATAAATCAAGATAAGTATTTGTATTTATTGTTTTTAACTTTAAATTAAATCCATGCTTAGTTTAGTTCCCATGCATTACGAGTAGTTTATTTAGTCTTTCTCCTCGTTTATGAAATTAAGTGACTTGATGAAATTAAAATAGAGATACTTTTATATATTAATAAATTGTGATAATTTTTACTTAAAACTTAATTTACTTTCAAACTGGCCATTTGATTTGTTAAAATATGTTGATTATCAACTATAGTAAAATTACATCTGATATTCTGGGAGTTCAAAAGCCTTGGAAGAAAGGTGCAAATAAATAGGGAAATAATATCACTGGGCGTAGAATTGAGCATTTTAGTGTGACAGACTAAAATATTCAATTCGGTCCTATTGTTTGAGAGCTGAAGTGTAGATGTTAGCCCTCGGGCGAGGGGAACGTGGGAGCTACGAAGTGGCGATCGGTATCCTTCCAGCCTAGCCGCAGATTTAGTAATCAAACATAGGATTAGTCAATATTCTTTACACCTGGACCAAAGGGTAAAGAATAGGAATGCCCCTATTTATCACAATACCTTAAAAATTATCTATTTAAATTCATCAATCACTTAAATTTCTAAACAAGGGGAAAGATACTTTCTCTAAATAGTTAAGACTTATTTAGTTTAATTTTCTGCACTTTTAAATATGTATTAATTCTCTACTTAGTTAAGTTATCTGATTAGAATACTTAGTTTACTTTATTGCGCTTAAATTTAGAACTCCAAATTTTCATATACTAGTTTTATTATTATTATTATTATTATTATTTTAAAATTAGTTGTTATTTAATTTTCTCTTTCCCTGTGGGATCGATAACTGGGACTCCACTAGAGCCCTGTATTACTTGATACGATACGTATACTTGCGTAGCATCCACAACATAAATAATTACAATTCTATACATATAATATAGCTGGGTCAAGTTTTTGACGTCGTTGCAATTAAATCAAAAAATATCATAATGTAAAATTGTGGGTCACATCTAAAGCCATAACTTGCTCAACTGTATAAACATAAACCCAAGCATGTAAATTTGCAAGAGCATAAGTTGCCACAAGAAGATTTGCATAAACATAAAGCTACCACATGAAAATTTGCAAGAAAATAGAGCTACCACATGGAAATTTGCATGAAAAAATAACCAGGCATGGAGATTTGAATCCATAAAGCTATCACATTACATGGATGACATTTGACTGAGCTTGGAATCTAAAAGTAACATAAGAAATTTTCTTTAGCATGAAGCATACCTATGCACACAGATTTTATTTAGAATGAAATATAGAGATAACTCATGGAAATTTTTACTTTCAAGAAACATAAGGCTACCCCATGATTTTTATATTACATGGAATATACCTAAAATAACATGGGGCAATTTTTTTATTGCGTCAAACATAACATTAACCACATGAGAGTATTGCATGATATACATTTAAAAACATGGTAATTCTTTTGCTTAGCAACATAACCACATGATAATTCCCATTATTATAGTTGTAAGGCTAGTGTTTTTTTGAGTAGGGCAAAGAGTAAGGGTGATAGGATGAGTGTGAAGTATGTTTTGGGCAGGAGAGTGGGAGAACAAATTTGTGAAGTGTGAGGTATGATTTTGTGTGAGAGAGAGGGAGGATCAATGAGTAATGTATGAAGTTGACTTTTCATGTAGGAGTGAGGGAGAACAATGGAGTGAAGTGTAGAGTTTAGTTTCAGTTAGGAGAAAGGGAGGACAATGGATTTAAGTGTGGAGTTGAACTTTTAGGTAGGAGAGTGAGAAGACAATGGATTGAAGCATGGAGTTGGATTTTTGGGAGAAGAGGAAAGACGAGTGTGTGTGTGTGTGTTTTTTTGTGTGTGTGTAAAATAGTATAGGTAGCAAAGAGAGGGAAAGTGTGTGACAAGATGGGGTGAGTAAAAGAGAAGTGGAGAAAGAGAAGGAATGTTCGACCATGGGAGGGAAAGTAGGAGAAAGAGAGAGAGAGAGAGAGAGCGTGGGGGATTGAGAGAGAGAGAGAGTCATGAACACAAATAAAAAATGGTGAGAGAGGAATACAGAGATAGCCTAAGTGATGAGAGAAAAATGGAAGAAGAGCGAAAGAGAGACTCTAACATGAGAGAAAAATGGGGTAAGTAAAAATTCACCAAAATTACACAATCTCTATCATTCAAAGGATATTGAAATGACAGAAGATAACTTTACTGGGTGAATACTTTGGTTTCCTTACTTGAATGAGAGGAGAGATTTCTTTTTTCCTTCTTGAAGATGAGGAAAGTGGATGACATCATATAAAAGAGGAAATGGGAGTAGGAAAGAGGGTATTCGTATTTTGGGAGGAAAAAGGAGAGGAAATGGGGAGGAGAAGGTTTTAGGTGATAGAATGGGAGGGGATAAGATGGAGGGCTCCACTCAGAGTGGGAAAAATGGAGAGATTTGATTGATGAAGAATGGGGAGAGTGAGAGAATTTTGGTTAAAGAGAAGTGTAAGTGGGTGGGAGTGTTGGGAGGGTGGCGTGAAGAAGTGGAGGGAGGAGTTATGAGAGATTAAAAGGAAAATTTTAAAAAATAGGTGAAATTTTAAACATTTGAGAATGGGGGTAGTTATGGTCAAAATGATAAATATACTTCTTTCAAAAGAGAAAATTGCAAGGAATCTAGTGGTACAATTTGTTTTAGTTGAAGTGGGCCCTAGCTAAAAATAGTTCAAGTAAAAGTTAGGCCTTACTTTAGGAGAGAACAAATTTGGTCTATTCTAAATGGAATTGTTTAGTTAGTTTTAATTGATTAAATTACGTATTCATAGCTCACATTTAATTTAGTTGAAGTTTTGTTTTATTTGAGATCATTATAATTGAACTATCAAAATTATCGTAGGCCAAGCAAGTCCCCAAACAAAGTTCTGTTTGGCCACTGAGGGGTCCATTTGAAAAGCATTTTTTTTTTGAGCACTTGTGTAGCATTTTTTGAAAAATAATGATTAATTACAAATTTTCATGTATGACCATTTTTAATGTATTAAAACCTAAAATTAAAAATAAAATCACTTAAAAAGTGTGTTCGATCATTATCAAATTAACTTAAATGATTCTCATACGTCACTATGAACATCATGCACTTTATAGAATAAAAATTTAATCACAGTGTCCTATAGAGAAAAAATATAAAGTTTAGAATGTTCAGAGCAATATTTATGCATGAAAACATGAGGTGAAAATTTTTATATAGAAATTACGTTATATAATTGTTAAACTTATTTGCATGGTCTTTATATGAAATAATAAACATCACGAAATTTCAGAATGAAGCTCCAAGCTCTACAAAGAATTGCAGAGAAATCAATAAATTTGGTGCGTATGTTGGTTGAAGTTGATGTTTAGGTTAGTTGTATGATTTGAATAAGGTTATATTTGATTCTATTTTAGTTTGGATGATTTCAAACTTTTCATTTAGAATTTAATTTTTTGTTAAATTAGGATTTAACATATATTTCAGCACAAGTAGGATTCAAGTTCTAATTTATCCTACTTCGGTTCGATTCTGAGGTGACACTGGGAAGGAGTTCCTTTGTCTCTATGAGATTGGATATATGCTAAGGAAAAAATGAGGCTATCAATCAATTCTTGCTCCATATCCTTAGTGCCTTCCAAACTGCTACCTTTATTTATATCAAGGTATAGAAGGTCTTGATGTAAATCCCCACAGCTCATACGTAACATGTTTTGGATTGGATAAGGGCTCCCCAAAGATTTGTAACTTGTCTTATACTAGGAAATTTTATTAAAACATGGTAATCATAGGTTACAACTTTGAAAATGTTATATGGGTCTATCAAGTATGGCATTGTATGTATTGGGGTGTCCAAGACATTGAAGCAAATCATGTACTATATTTATTCATTCCCACGAGTTAATGATAGGACGATAATCTCACATGTATATTTTTTATGCCTAGAGAATCCCTAAAGTGATTTAGATGTAGGCTTGATTCAAATGAGGGCTAGATCCACTCTTTTGAAGAGGATATTTACAGAGTTGTCGATATCCACGAGGATTTATTTGATCAAGTAGTTAGAGATTACTACAATGACCACATTGTAATTTATGAAAGGATGTTCTCCAACAAACATATCCACATCTATAAATGTGACGTGATGATGGGTTGGTGCCATTTTCTCAACCAAAGAGGATGAGGTGTTTCTCTTATCTTTTATTTGGACCACTGAAAGGCTTCTGGTCTGTCACCTCCAAATATCGTTGGTACAATAATGGAAGGATGTACTACTCTTACTGAAGTTGGTTCGTGGTTGGAATTCTTGGCAGGTTTTTTTTCTTGCGTTGGTGTGTTGGTTTCAGGAACCATGATTTCATTCAAATTTTTTTCTTTAATCAACTTTGTGATCAGATTATAGAAATTTTAACATTCTTAGTATAATGAACATGATGTTTTTGATAAGCATAATTTCTATTATAATCTGGCATGTGACCTCATACGTCCATCAGAAATGGCTTCATGAAGAAGTTCTTATTCTGAATGGAATTGACATACTTGACCATCGACACTATTAATGATGTGATTTTGGTTGGAAGAAACTAAGGACATTCTTGCCTCCTCTCAAGTATTCTCTCAATCAACTCTCTATTAGGGGATTCCCATTCCTGGCTTTGAAGTGTTTTTTTAGGACTGCACTAGAAACTCTTCTTACTATAATGACTTCTTGTGTTCTTGCGATCCCCACGAGGCTGTTTTGAAACCTCTCTTCAAACACTCAACTGTTAGATTGATCAGGCTGGAAATTTTTTTCTTCAATGGAAATGTTATTAGTAGAAAGCACTAAGAGCTTGGTCTGGGTTCTTAGCTTCTACAAGTCAAGTATGCATCTAAACGGGCCTTTATGTATGCCTTGATCTTGGAATTCAAGAGCAATAACAACTTTCAAGTCTCTTACATTGAGTATCTCTTTTTAGAATCTGGTAATGAAGCATTTGAGGCTCTCTGATGGTTATTGATTGTTCTTTAGAAGAGCCAACGAGTTCTTTGGCGGCTTTATATACTAGTAAATTGATACATGAATATCTGCTTGAATTATCTCAAAGAAGAGATAACTCCCACATGCAAGTTATTGAACTAGTGTAAAGCTAATTCTGCAAGCATCATGAAGAATAAGGTTATTTTAGGGAAAACATTCTCCTTTATTAAACATATGGATAATTCAAAAGAAACTACATGGTCAATACAGTTTGACTTTCCTTTATAAGATTTTATAGAAGCATTTTTAAATTTTCTCAACGATTCGACCATTGTAATTTCCTTCTAGAATGCCTTCCCAAATAGTCATTGCCTTCTACTTCACTTATTTCCTTCGTCCAAGGATTTAGAAAGTTCCATATGGGATGTAATGTACGTGCCTCGTAGGTCAATCTAGTGATCCAGTTAAATTCTATAAATTGCATGATTGTCATTATCACATATGAAAATCATATAAACCAGTTTGGTAGTCATCGAACAATATTTTTACATAAAATTATGCATTTAGGATTTCATTGCAAGGAAAGTGGTTTCATGTAACAATTTTTTAATGAGTTATTATTTTTAAAAATGAAATTATCCATTCCATCTATATCATCGATATTCTTCAAGTGAGTCCCTCTACCCCTGAATCTGACACTGCTTGGAGGCCTATTGAGCCAATGATAATCAAGAGAGTCAAAATGATAATTTGGATAATAAAAATGATAGTTTAACCACAACCATCTCAAAAATACTTCAAATCAACTTGAGACTTCAACTAAAGTTTTTTTAAATTCCAAAATACATAATTTGGACCAACAAAATTAATCAAAAATTCCAACTCAAAATTCATCATGTTCTCTCTCCAAAAGGGTTTTGGCCCAAGTTGACTAACCATATCTTCACATAGTACTTGAGTTAGCCAAAATCACTTGAACCATTGAATTTCTTACATTTTTTCTATTAAATGAGCTCATTTCAAATTTTGAACCATAAACAATTCCACATCTTGTAAGCACATCTCAACCACCTAGCCACTTCAAATGTTATAACTTTAAGCTATAAACAGTTTGAGCTATTGGATTTCTTTTCTTGTCCTTTTTAAAATTGCCTATAATTTTATTTTTTCATGACTACCTTAACTACCTTGGCCAAATTATCAAAATTTTCTTTTCTTTCTCAAAAATTACCTCCATGCCTTTTACTCCTAGCCTTTCATTCCCACTCGAACTCTGTCATCTTAGCCTCCACTTTCCTTGATCCAAAACCCTTAGTACTATTGGTCTACCTCATTCTCACACCCCACATACCTCTCTTCTCCACCTAACCTAATCTCTATCATCCATTCCATCAGATAAACCTCATATAATCCTAGTTGGCCGTTCCTCCTTAACAATAATTGCCCCCAAAATTTTCCCATAACTACTCCCCACAAATTTATTCGTGATCCCCCAAAATCTCATTTTCTATTTCACTTGAATTTTAAAAAATTATCTCTTCTTCTTCCTCTCCCAATGAAAAACCAGAAACCCACTTCTTCCTCTCCCAAACAAATTCTAGCCTCAACCATGTTGACCTCACTTTTATTGAGGTATAGTCTTTCTTCTTTAGGAGCCTGTGATCTAGCCATAGAACTTTCCTATCGACTATCTTAGAGGACTTGTGATGTAACCATACCCCATTGGAAATTTTTAATACTTATTTGCTCTTCTTGGAGTTCCTCATGTTTAGTTATAACCTCTAGCACTTAATAGGATTGAGCCAAACATGATGGAGCTCAAGAAGAGTCCCCTTAGAATTGCCTGGCATTAAGGTTAACCCTGGGTGGTGTGGCCTTGATCTTTCTTGCACACACACACAACTCCTCACCTTCACTTACAACTCGAAATCCTAAATGTATCATGCTTAACCTGGTTCTTCCCTCTTTTTTGGAAACTCATGTGAGTGGTCTCTTAGACCCTTGGCCCTATGCTAGTGTTTGACTAGGACCAACACATGAAGGATCCAAAATGGGATCTCCCTTGGTCCTATGGCTCAAAAAGGGTAATTTTATGATTATCATCCTCAATTGATCCCAATTTTACCAAATTCCCAATTTTGAATTTTTACCTCTTAACTTTCTCAAAATTTCTAAAATGCCCCTGTTGACCTCATTTTTGGTGAGGTCTGATCCCTCTCCTTAGTACTTAGGATCTAGCCATAGGTTTTCACTTCGACTATCCTAGAGGGCTAGAAATGGGACCCACCACTTAGAAATTCAAAACACTTCTTCACTCCCTTCAAACCCCACAATTTTGACTGTAAACCCCTAGGTCATTTGAAGGGTTGAACTCAGTATGTGGAGGTTTAAAGGATGAGTTTCTTATAGGATTCTTTGGCCTTAGGATCACCCTGAGTGGCCTGGTCTTGGTGAGGGAAAGCTTGCACACACCACACTCTCACACATATTCTAAACCCTAAAACCGCACTCTCACCCAACTCAACTCCTTGACTCATGTAGGTAACTCATATGGATGGACCTCAACCCTAAGCCCCTGGCTAAGAGGGTTAGGAACAATATATTGAGTGCCTAAAATGAGTCCTCTCATGGCTCTTGTAAGCTTAATATGGCTTCATGGCTCAACCAAAATGGTCCCATTTTACTCACACCTAATTAATCTTCATTTTCCCCAAATTTCAATTTTTGACCTCTGAGGCCCTAAACCCACCAAACCTACCAAATGCCCTTGAAATTGCCCAAAAATTGCAAAATTGCCTAAATTACCCAAAATTCCTCAAAATCAATCCTAAATATTCTCCATCACTCAAATTTATCATCCATGGCCAAATATACCAAAATTTCCAAAATACCCCCCCCCAATACCCTCCAAATACCCAAAATGCCCTTTTTGACCCAAAAATCCAGAAAATTCTAAAAATTCTCAAAAAATTCCAAAAAATTTCAAATAATCCCAATTTCATTTTGTTCAACTGCTACATAGTCCTATTTTGTCAAATTAATCCAATTTGATCAAAAAGTCCCAAATGGGCCCTTAAGGCCCAAAATGGCCAATTAACCCAATCCATCCCAAATTCAATCCAAATGTCACCCAATTTTACCCAAAATTTTTTTTGAAATCTACCTAACATCCCCACAAACAAAATTATAACTTAATTTGTCTCAAATTTGAACCCAAACTCCACTCAAACCTAACTCAAACCAAAAGTCCCCAAATTGGCCTAAACCAATCATGAACCCAAACAAGCCCAAATCCCAAAATTAAGACCCAAAAAAATTGAAAATCTTTTTCACACTCCCATAAACCTTTTGCAACATTAATTTGACATCAAAACCAACATTAGCCCAACTCTAGCTCAAGTTAGCCAAATTTGACCCACTTTGACTCTATTATTAACGGATCCAAATTAAACCCAATTCAACTCGAAATGACACCAAATCTTTTCTAAAATTTTCATGACACGTCCCTAAACTAAATACAACATTTATTTGGCACAATCTTTTACAAAATTTTCATCAAAATGCTCATATTAAAACATAAAAGCCCACTTCCTTAAAGCATTTTAAAAGCCCATTTTCATCAAATTTAAAAAGTCCAAATATACAATCCAAAGCCCACGTGACATTTCTTTCCGTCATCTATCTAATCAAAGTAACCCCTAAGTTTTAAATCCATGATCAAATGATTCCAAATCAAGCCTCATGCCAAATCACCCCTAAATGCCAAAAATCCCTAAAACCCATTTTCATGAAACTTGGCTAAGCCATTCCTAAGCCACATGGAGCCATGAACAAGCCATGGACAAGCCACATGAAGCCATGAGAGCTTTGACTTGTCATCACTCCATAAATGGAAAAAGGAGGAACTTCTTTATTTATTCCCTTAAGGTCATTAACCTTACCCATGCTTCACCTTAACCCATGATTAATCCAAATATTCATGGATGGAGACCTCACTACCTTCTCTTGGTTGAACCTACTGATTTCTCTCAGCCTAAAATCAGACCTTGGTGGGTGCACCAAGCTCATTTACATGGGTTGACCAAACCAAGCTAAAAATAGCCCTTCCCCCTTTACCACTTAAATCAAACCCTTTACACATGTCAAACCCCAACTGAATTCACAAACCTCAAACCCTGACCTCACTGGTCAAGATGGTGACCTGACCCTGGTCGGACCACCACCCCAGCCACTGGAAAACACCACACTCATGAGCACCTATTTGATTCAAAATCCAAATTTTACCTTGCTGAGTGGTCCCAACCCAAATGGTCACTGTAGCTGTTCTTCTCCTCCCCTAGGCAGCTGATCTCAACCTCCAATTGCCCTGATAAGCTCCCTAGCCATGGCTATTTAAACACCACCACTCCACAGCCAAAAGGTTGGATGCACTGGACCTTACCAAAACTCTGCCCAATTCATTCCAAACCCCTCTCCTAACATAGAGCAGTTGATCCCCACTGAAATTCAGCCCTAAAACCCCCTCTGTGAGCTCAATTTTTGAGCTCAATTTTAAGCCCAAAACTAGGACACTTCACCATAGTGAGCCAATCTTCAAATTGATTGACTCTACACCTTCACTAGACCAAGAGAAGAAGTTCCCCAGCAAAAGCCCCCTCACCAGGCCAGCCATTCTTCTTATCGGGCAAGCTTTGAAATCGGGCTTGGTGGAAATCGGGTCTAGACATTTCACCAGGACCAGAGGCTCCATCCCTAGCTTCCTTGGACTCCAACGAACGTGTCGAGCACATCCAATCAAGGCTTCACCTCTTGCACCAAGGTATGGAGACTTCTCCTTAGCTCGAGCTTTCAGAAATCCATCATCTAATTTGAGTCGATTTCAATGCATGTTAGCCATATGGATGTGTAGCTCTAGGCTAGACGAACATGTAGGAGAAAACCGCATGTGATTTGGTGAACTATAGCTCGAGATCTTAAGGTTTAAGTGTGGACGGTCTTCGGGATAGAACACCTGGGGACGATGAACGGATACCGTCCATTCACGCGTGTATCAAATGAACGATCCAGACTGCGTCGGACCGGAGCATGGGACGAGACCGTGGGGCCGCGTGGCGTTGAGGTGGAAGGTAGCGTCGAATGTAGAAGCGTCATGTGGGACTTCAGAGCTGCCGAGGATGACAGGGCGCCGCACTGGATAAGTAGAAAAATAGGGTTTTTTTTTTATTTAATTCAGCCAACTTCAAAAATCCAAATCTTTGCACAGAAAAATTTCAAAAATAAAAGAAAAATACTCTCTTGCTCACTGAACAGAGGAGAATAATGTGGAAAAAGAATTAAGTTGTTTTGTTAAGTATTTTATTTTTAATTAATTTAATATTGTTTTAAGTATTTCAATTCTCCATTCATGCATATAATTCACCATGGTAAGGGACCATAGGGTTTTTGTAGCCTCTGTTCTTGGGAACATTCCCTGAATGTTTCAAGATCAGAGGCCATATCTGTGGCAAGTTATTGATTTTTCAAGTTTATGTGTTTGCTTTGATGTTTTAATTCCAGTAATTAGCATATTGCTTAGAAAATTCTAGGAAAATTAGGGGAAGTATCTTAGGACCAGAGGACCCTAGGAAAATTATGGTTTGACTTAATTCCTCAAAAATAACCCTAATTAGCCTAAACACTCAAAACTGAACATTATTAATTAGCAGTAACCACACATCAAAATCACTTGAAAATAATTCCCCACTGTCACTTAGGATGTAGAGAGCCTCACATAAAAACTTCAAGTCAATTGGAAATAATTTAAGCCATTAAATGAATTAATTAAGTGACATAGCCATTTTAAATATTAAAAAATTCATAAAACCCAAAATACACTTTAAAAAATTCACAAAATTAGTTTTGTGGGCTCTCTGATATCAGAGGAGTCTAACAAAATTAAAATTAGAATTTTCTAAAAATTTTCATTTTTAACCATATTTTTAATATTTTAATAATTAAAAAATTAAAAAAATCACAAAAATATTAAAATTCATAAAAATGTCATATCTGATCCTCTAATCACTTTGGAACCAACCAAATATTTTTCCTAAGTCCCTAGGTTAAGATATTGAATTTTAAAGGCATAAAACAATTTTTAATATTAAAAAATGGATTTTCTAACCTTTCACCAAATTAATTCTAATAAATCAAAGAAAAATCAGAAAAATATAAAATTTATTTTTCTGGACTTCTTGAGGTCAGAGGGACTTTAAAAAAATATATAATCCATTTTTAAACTTTAATTTTATTTTATAATTATTTAATACCCCAAAATTCAAAATAATTATAATAAATACAATAGAATTTAAAAAATCACCAAAATTTGTCCAAATGGTCCTCCGGTCAGTAGAGACATCCTATAATTTTCTTAATGACAGAAACCTTACCTTGGTCATGTTATTGAATTTTCATTGAAAACCCTTATTTTCTATAAAAATAATTATTAAAATTAAATTAAAAATAGAAAAATCACATTTTCTCCTCTAATATTTTAATTGACTCATGAGTATGGTGACATAAAAATTCCAAATCCATTTGAGTTATGTCTAATGAATTATGAAGTGAACAAACCTAAGGGGCAAAAATGGTAATTATTGAAATTTAGCCTTGATCAATACTTAGGCTTAATTATGGGTAATGAGTAATGAATGATCCTAATTAATCTCCTTAGATGATTGAAACATGAGGAATTAAAGGGTAGAAACACATTTATCACTTTTCCAACATAAACAAAATGATTATAATTTCTTAAATTATTAAAAATTTGAAGTTAATTAAAGGAGAATATATTAAGTGAAGGGGTTTAATATTGGAAGATATTAATTTTTTAATCTAAACCCCTGATTAATGATAAAATTCAAATACCACTTAATAGTAATTTAATAACTCATTAATGAAAACTAAGATAAATTAAATAATCAAATTAAAACGAGTTTCTAAGATAATTTAATAAAAAAAAAATTTAAAATAATATAATTAATTAAATTAAAAATATTTTTAAAATGACATGATTAATTCGGAACAATTTACATTAAATATAATTAATTTAAAACAATTTTAAAATAAATTAATCAACTTTAAATCAAAATTAAATCAATGCAACTAAATTAAAATCAACTTCAAATCAACACAATTAAATTAGATATAACTAAAATTAAAGTTAAGACAATTTTAAAATAGCTAAGTCAACTTTTAAAATTACACAATCAAATTGAAATAACATAAGACAGTTATAATTAAACTAAAATATTACAATTAATTTGAATCAATCTTAAAAAACCAACTTAAATCTAAAAAAGATGGTTAAGTTTCTTAATAACCTAACCTGCCCTAAAGGCTTCCACCCACATAATTCTTAAATGGAGTATCAAGTGAAATGTCACTTCACTCATTGGATAATCAAATATCTAAGTTCACTGAGCAAGAAGCAAAACTTAACTAAATTCTTGGATGATTAATTCAACTGTACAATGAAATTCATTTGGACTCAAAATAATCTCAGAAGTATTAAAAACATTTTTAGGACTCGTCCTAAGCACTTCCTCGATATAATGGGATGTTTTAGAAGAACAATTGAACGTAATTGTTCTTTGGTGAAGAAAATCATCCATAGAACACAAGAACCTAAACGTCATAGGAATTGACTAGCAATAGGGTTAGGATTTTGATAGACAACCAGAACCTTTCCTTAGCCTTACCTAGGTGCTTTCCGTGAAATGTTTAAATGCTTTGACATGTGTTTTAGGTGCAGCTTGGAATGAAGGGAAGATCCTCCAGGTACGCTTTTACTTTATTGCAATTTACTTACCTGTACTGTACTTTCTTTTTCTTGTATGTTAAACAAGAATGTCACCCTTCATGAAAACTGAAACTTTTAGGATAGCCACAAAACTGAAACCCAAAACTAAATTAAAAGTCACAACAAGATAAAATTCACCGCCACAACATTTAAAATATAAAACAACTCAAAATTTAATCACAAATAGAACAACAAAACCACAACTACAATTAAATTAAAACGTCTTGTTGGATGATCGGGAATACCTCGGATGATGTAACCTATGTGTTGCTAACGAGATTTTTCACGGTCTAAATGAAAGTGTGGAACTCATTTAGTTGAGTTTAATAAATTCATTTGGACTAAGTTAATCCTATAAAAATAACGGTGCCGGAATGATGGAACCGTGGGATTTTAACCGATGTTGTTATAACCAACTTTAAGATTCCCCTAACAAAATGTTAAAAACACCTGAACCTTAAGACTTTTCTAAACCAGAACACTTCTCTCATCTCCTGATTTTCACTTTCTAAAACTAAACCTTCTGTAACAACAAGGAGCTTGGAGCATAGTGGGCAGCACGACCATCGTCGTCAGGAAAACTGGAATCTACATCAGCAAAACCTTTCTTAGCATTAAATAACAAAGCCATATGATTTCAAGGTAGTTTGCCTAGTGCAACATAAATCCTCAACTTTTTGTTAGGCATTTGTATAATTATGTTATGCAAATTAAGCCCTAACTGGTCTTAGGATTTTGAGGTAGTTGTTTGGTACGACATAAACTCTCATATCTTCGAGGCTATTTGCATGATTATGTCATATAAATATAAGTCCTAATTAATTAAAATTGGCAGGATTGAAACATTAAATAATATTCTTAAATTGAAACCAAACAATAGGATAGTTTGGGAAGTTGCCAAGATTCCTCTTGGATCCTCAACTTCTCCTACCTTTCTTCCTTTGGATTCCTAAAATAAACTGTTCCATGTTTAAGCTATTCTCTATTGAAATCTCCAAAGTCCAATTTGTTTGAAACCTTAAACTTTAAAATTCTTGAGAGCAAAACCACTGATCATTATCGAGAGTTTTCTTAAATGATTCCCGTCATTTAAGATGTAATTTACTATAGGGGCTTGCCCTTATAGAGAACTTTAAGAACCCAGGTAATATAAACCCTGCTTAATTCATTTGTATTAAGCTGGGGAACTTGTCGGCTTATAAAATTGGTTCGCAGAGCAAACAGATGTCACAAATCTTCTAGTTTATTTAATCGAGCCCCATCATCAATCAGAGTGTCTATTCTTCGGGATAGATACACGGTTTGTGATGTAGTGCTCGTTTATATAAACTATTTGGGATGTGAGACCCGTTTGATTTCATATCTTAAAATTTTTAAACTTAATATTATTTTCAAAATCGAATGCTACTTTCTAAATTATATATATATATATATATATATTTAATTAAGTTTAAAATCTAAAATTTGCCGACAACTTCTGTAGGCGACTCCTTTTCAAAACACACAACTTAAAAATATGCCGACAGCCCCCGAAACACTAATTTTTTCCAAAATTGTACAAATTGTCAAATTCCTTTAACAAATCATTTCAAACTATTCTAAACCACTCAAATTGCCCAAAATACTCCAAAATACACAAAACTCCCAAAATACTCCCAAATTTGCCAAAATTACCTAAGTGCCCCTCATGCCTCAAAAATTTCAAAAAATTTCAAATTCACTTCCAATGTCCCAAAAACCAATTTGAGTCACCCAATATCTTCAATTTCACACAAATACACCAAATTTAGCCAAAATTTGTCAAATTCCCAAATTGCCTCTAAGCGATCAAATTTCTATATCACCTCGAATTTCCACCAAATTGATTTTCAAAACCCCCAGTTTCAAGTCTAAACTTAAATTCATGATGACTAAGCTCAATTGAAATCAAATCCAAGTCTAATTGAACCTAATTTCAAACTCAAATTCCAAGCCCAAATTAAAATCCCCAATTTGACAATATCCCTAAATTTGATTAAATTAAACTTTATAATCAATTCAATTCTCCTAAATTTGAATCTTAAACTCCACAAAACATTCCCCTAGACCATTTTGAACCTTCAATTGGACTAAGACCCTAGTTCAATCTTAGCCCAAATCCAACCCAAATCATTACCCTCAATTTTGCCTTAAAATTCAAAATCTCCAAATTCATGTCTCCCCAATTCCAACTCAATTGATACCCAAATTCTTCATATCAATATTCTACACCAAATTGAACTTCCAATTGACCCAAATCCAAACCCTAGCCAAGTCCAAACTCAAGTCTAAGCCAGAAGCCTAATTTTGAGTCCAAGTCCCAGATTGGCTTAACCCATTGGAATTAGGCCCATGCCTAATCATTTCCTGCCTTGTTTAACCTCCTAGGATGCTAATAAAATCATCTTAGCCCACCCTAGGTGAGCCATGGACCAAGGGTCTCCCAAATTTGGGGATTTCTTCATAACAATGGCTAAACCAAAGGAAGATTTGCCACCAGCCTTCCCAAGCCCCCAAACCATCACCATTGAGCTTCTCTAGCTCCCCTGATCTAATTACCAACTAGCCCTGTTAGTCGCTAGAAAGCTTCAAACCGAGAGACTCCCCAACCTTTGGACCCAAAAATTAAAACTATCCAATGTGGAACTCCCCCATTGGTGAATTGTGCTATTCAACCCGCCACCTCAGCAACCCTTTTCACCCTCTGGATTGCTTTGCTAGCCACCATAGCCATGGCTATTTGAACACCACCCCTCACGGCCAATAGAGGAGATGATCCAATTCTTTGGGGAGAATCTACCAAAATCCTTCCAGAGCATCTCCAAACACTCCTAAGTGCCACTGTTTTCCAGCCGTCTCCCCCACTGCTTAAGCCCAATTTCTCCACCCAAAAATCACCAAAAATCAGGACACTTCTTGGCCATACCATAAACCTCCACCAACCTCTAAATTAATTCACCCCTAACCTTCCCCACACCAGAGAAAGAAGTTCCCCACTGAAATCCCCATCTCTAGAGCTCTCTACGCCTAACTTCTACCTAAGTCATGCCACCTGCAGGAGGAGTTCTTAACTAATAAAAACTTAAGCATTGGATTTCCTACAACCTTAGCCTGTCAGTTTATGACGTGCCATAAACCAACAACAAGGATTGTCAGTGGCTTCTAAAAAGCCGTTGCAAAAGTTTTTTTTTTAATGGAAACGATTTGGTTTGGAGCACAAAGCGCTAAGAAAAGCTTTAGAAGAACTGAGCAATGAAAACGCTTCTGCAGTGAAACCCTGCAAAAAAATTAGGAGGTTTTATAAATTCTCTTAAAGCTTAAATAAAGTGATGTGAGAAGTCCTTATTTTTTAGAGCTATATAAATCTTTACCATTAATCATTTTAAGATTTTAAACTGCAGCTATATGCTCACATTAGAATTGTTCTAAGCTATAAGCGTATTGTATACTTATTTTAGAAACTATTGCTAAAACACATGTACAACCTTAGCCTGTCAGTTTATGACATGCCATGAAGCGATAACAAGGATTGTCAGTGGCTTCTAAAAAGCCGTTGCAAAAGTTTTTTTTAACTAGAAACGATTTGGTTTGGAGCACAAAGCGGTAAGAAAAGCTTTAGAAGAATGAGCAATGTAAACGCTTCTACAGTGAAACCCTGCAAAAAATTAGTAGGTTTTATAAATGCTCTTAAAGCTTAAATAAAGTGATGTGAGAAGTCCTTATTTTTTAGCGCTATATGAATCTTTGCCATTAATCATTTTAAGATTTTAAACTACAAGTATATGCTCACATTAGAATTGTTCTAAGCTACAAATGTCTTGTATACTTATTTTACAAACTATTGCTAAAACACATGTTCATAGCATGACTAATTGACATAATTTGGTGGTAACTCCTTTGTAGTTTGGAATTAAATTATGAAATAGCAATGTATACAGTAGAATTAATATAAATTAAATTTTTGTGTTAATATGTTCAATAGAAAACTTTATATAGTGTATCATAAGTTGCATAGTGGAATGAATCTTGATAGATTTAAGTTTGCTTTAAATTTAATTAACTAAATAAAATATAAAATTTTAAAAGTATAATAAAATAAAATTTTAAAAGTATAATAAAATAAAATTTTAAAATAGGTTAATTGTAGCTTACTCGAAACCTTAAATTGTTTTCAGCCAACTCGATAAAAGAAATTTACTCAATATCCTGCAACTTTGACTCTCCGACTCTCTCTTTCTCATACACACACATTGTCTCTCTTTTTTATTCATTCTCTCTTTATAATGTCACTTGTAGGAGGGAAAAAAAATCAGGTCATTAGAAGTGTACTCATATATTGTAGAAACATCAGTCCCAATTTATATAGAAGGGGTGGTTATGTCAATCAGGAAAGACTAAAATTAGGCAGCTAATTTAGGAGTTTTCTATAATCGGAAGCTTCCTTAATTAAATTTTTTCCAATGTCTTTATTCTGATTTGTTTTCTTTTTAGCTGAATATTTAGATTAGGAATATGTATTACTACGTTACCTAAAATATATTAGGCACTTTAATTTATACCTAAAATAGATTGTAAGATTATTATTTAATGGAATGAAAACAAAGGGAAAATGCATCGAGCCTATTCAGGATTCGACCTATTTTTCTTACAACTTTGACATGGTATCAGAGCCAATTTTTTGTTCTAAACACAAATAATTGTTGAAGGACTGTCAAGACTCCCTTCCCGTCCTTTGCTTTGATTCTCGCTTTTCTGCTCGTCGTCTCATTATTTGTTTGCTTGCGTCTTCTTCGTTCTACTTTGTCTTCCTCTTCAACTCAGCCAGTCTCGAAAGAGCCGCAGTGGCTCCTGCATTTGACATGGTATCAGAATACTCGAGCTTCTACTCTTTCATCTAATTAGTTCAATCTCTTCCAGAACCCATCTATCTGTGATTAATATCTACACATTTGATTTTGATTGCCTGCCTTGCAGTCGAGATCTGTCTAGATTTCAGGAAGAGTTATGATCTGGTTATCCTTTAATGGGGTGCTGAAATAGGCTTCACAAATCTAGGCTTGAGGAACTTAAATGATTTGAATATTGTCCTTTTGACTTCCTTCCTCCTTGATAAGTACTGATGGGGAAGAAGATGAATAAGAATGCTCCAAACCCTTGTAAAGCTCAGACCGGATTTTTGTGGGATCCCAAAAAAATCGGTTCATGATGAGTCTGGCGATGACGGGGATAAAGATAAGAAGGCTTTGTTCGCTACTGATCTCTTTCGTTAGCTATTGATGTTTCTGTGGCATCTTCGACTGCTTCTTCTGTTACTTCGTTCGCTTAGACTTCGGCTTCTTTGTCTCACTCAAGGATTGAAAGCTTAGATACTCCTTCCTAGACTGACAGCTTCGGCTTCGACACTACTTCCTAGACTGACGGCTTCGGCTTCAGCAAACCATAAATCTTCAGCTTCGGCAATCTCGGTTTTGACACTCACGGCTTCGGTACTAGCAGCTTCGGCACTATCACCTTCGACATCTCGGCTTCAACACTTTTGGCATGAAGATCACGGAACAAATCGTCCCGTTCATCGCAGGAAGAATCAATTGCATTTGGATTGTATAACAGGACGCAAATCCTACTTGTGAGCTATGGTCGGTAGCATTTAGATCAGGACGCGGATCAAACTTGTAGGCTATGATCGATAGCTTTTGGATCGTTTAACTGGATCCTATTTGTGGGCTATGATCGATAGCATTTGGATCGCGTAACTGAAAGTGAATACTTCTTATGGATATGATTTGATTTTCACGACGACAATGATAAATGATTTCTTGTTATTCTTTGCTCAAATCATGTTATGGTTCAGAAGTTGCCTCTGAGGCTTTGACACTTTCATCTTGGGCACTCACGCCTTGATGATTTTGAGTCCTGACAGTTAATTATTAGCAAATTGATGCTTCCTGATCCGTCAACATCAATTTGAGAGGAGATGTCAGTCACGCAGTTAATTTAGGAGTTTTCTATAATTAGGAGCTTTCTTATTTAAATTATTTCTAATATCTTTATTCTGATTTATTTTCATTTTAGCTGAATATTTAGATTAAGAATATGTATTACTAAGTTACCTAAAATAAATTATATAAAATATTTTTTACCTAAAATAGATTGTATGATTATTATTTAATGAAATGAAAGAAAAGGAAAAATGTATCGAGCCTATTCAGGATTTAACCTATTTTTCTTAGAACTTTGACATGGTTTCATAGCCAAATTTTTACCCTAACAACCAGTAGACATTGGAGGACGGTCAATACTTCCTTCTCGTCGGCCTTCTTGCAGGAACAGAGGAAGTATTTCTTTTCCTCATTTCTCCTCCGCCTTGGAATCGTTCGGAGGATCTTCATCAGCCATCAACTGCATTCTCCGCGATGTCTTCGATCTTCGACTGCGCCATCATTCGACTACTTCGTCTGGACTACTCAACTGCTCCGTTCGGATAGCTCTTCTGCTTCATCTAAACCCTCATCTGCTTCGTCTGGACTGCTTTGACGGCTTCATCTGGACTGCTCGCCCGCTAACTCACCTAGATTGCTTCGCCTGCTCGCTTGGTTCGCTCGACCGAGCTGTTCGGTCTTCTGGATTGCTTCTCCTGGTTCAACTACTTCGCTTGATCGTCTGCCTCGACTGTTCGATCAATTAATAGCTTCATCAGTTCCGTCTACTACGCTCGCTCCCTCTACTTCATCTGCTTCATCTTCGATCGGTTTCATCTCTCGCCTCTTTGTTCGAACTCTGTCTTCGACATCTTCAACTGCTTCATCTGTTGCTTCGTCCGCTTCGACATCGGCTTCTTCGTCTCACTCAAGGATTTTCGGCTTCAACACTCCTTAGACCAACGACTTCGGCTTTGTTACTCCTTCCTAGTTCCTAGAACGATGACTTTGGCTTCGGTAAACCCTAGATCTTTGGCACAGCTTCGACATCTCGGCTTCAACACTTTTAGCGTGAAGATAGGGGAACAAATTATCCTTGTCGTCGCAAGAAGAATCAATAGCATTGGATCGTATAAGAGGATGCGGATCCTACTTGTGGGCTATGATCAGTAGCATTTGGATCAGGATGCTGATCCTACTTATAGGCTATGATCAATAGCATTTGAATCTTATAACTGGATCCTACTTGTGTGCTATGTTTGGTAGCATTTGGATCAGGACGCGGATCCTACTTGTAGGCTATGATCGATAACATTTGGATCGTGTAACTGGATTCTATTTGTGGGCTATGATCGGTAGCATTTGGATCGGTAACTGGAAGCGGATCCTTCTTGTGGCTATGATTCGTATTTCTGGACGACAATGATAACTCTTGCTATTCTTTGCTCAAATCATGTTATGATTTATGAGTTATCTCAGAGGCTTCGACATTCTCGGTTTTGACATTTTGGACTTCGACATTCACGTCTTGATAATTAGTGGTCCCGACAGAGTTTTTTGTTGGCAAATTGATGCTTCCTGATCAATCAACATCAATTTGAGCGGGGACGTCAATCAGGAAAGACTGAAATCAGACAGCTAATTTAGGAGTTTTCTATAATTAGGAGCTTCCTTATTTAAATTATTTCTAATGTCTTTATTCTGACTTATTTCTTTTTTAGCTGAATATTTAGATTAAAAATATGTATTACTAAGTTACCTAAAATAGATTATGCACTTTATTTTGTACGTAAAATAGATTGTAAGATTACTATTTAATTGAATTAAAACCAAGGGAAAATGCATCGAACCTATTCAAGATTCAGCCTATTTTTCTTAGAACTTTAACAGGTTATATTTGTCGTGATTGTATGCAAAGATTAATTTTTTGTATAAGAAAATTATAAACAATTTTAAAAAAATCAGAGTATGATAAAAATTTTAAATATCACTTTGTGGACAAATATACATGATTTTTATTTGAATGATTATCTTCAACCCAAAGTTACGCTTGCATAAGACCTTAGCATCTCACCTAACTAAAATAGAAGAACAAACAAACATGGCCTTAAGCCACATGTTAAAAATAGTTGCACTTCACATAGGGGTTGAAAAATAAAAAAAATGCATTAATGAGAAATATTGCATACCTGCATAAGCGGGCTACTTTGTTTGTGCGCTTAACTTAATATATGTATGACTTATCATTCTTGAATACTCACTTTAATTATTGTAGATATTTAAATATACTTGCAAGGATAAAGGAGCACAAAGTACATCAATTTGTAAGAAATATCTGGCTCAAAATACAATTTAATTATGATCGATTAGTGTATGACACATTCAAAAAACAAACATATTAGAGTTGGATGAAATGATGATATTGATGATATGGGAACATCCCAATTATTATTATTTTGATTGTGACATGGAATTCTTGACATTGGATATTTTCAAGCTACACAAGCAAATTAAAAAACTTTAGACTTTTAACTAATGTAAAAAAATTGGTTAGATCTCCCTTATATGGAAATCCAATTTAATTATCTTTGTCTTATGAAACTTTGATGTATTCAACTCATTGGAAGCAAATGAAAACATTTGTAACCAAATTCAGGAACTAATAATGGTTTCAGAATGAACTTTCAATCGTGTTAATACAAGGTTGATGATTCAATTTCACAAACAAACTAGCCCGCAATCTGTAGTCGCCAACCTTAAACGCACAAACACATGATTGATATTTATTGATTCAACAAAAACTAAACTTATCGGGAGAAAACCGTGCACTTTAACCAATTAACGAGAGTTTGAAGTAAAAAAGTCGTAAATCTCATATCTCACAAAGCAGCTATTGTAAAAAAACCTGCACCCACTTTTATTTCCGCATTTGCTAGGAAACAGGTCTTCAATGTGAGCCAAACACTCGATGCATGAGGACTTCTTCAGATCACCCGTGCATTGTGTCATTCCATAGATGCTCACACCCTCCAGGCCAGTGATATTGCTTGCCACCGTCTTCGCAAACAAGTTAGTTTCCGGCGCCGCCACCACCATAGTTTTTAGATTGCCAACCATCAGCTTCACCGCTGGTACAAATATTGATGAATTTTGTTCTTCCTTTGTATTAAAAAGAAAACTTTCAACTCCAGAAATGGTCCAATTCCCTAAGAAGTTAACTACATCATAATGAACGAAGCATAGATCGTAGAATATGTATGCTTGTGTTTGACTAGCACAATTTGTATGAAGTGTTGTTCCTGCATCTTTGATGCATTTCTTGCAGAGGTCGGTGTTGGCATCCCCTCCGCACCTGAGCGAGACCATAGAGAGTGCTTGTCATTTTGGGAGGAGGAGAATATGGAGCTCGTAAAACCTTTAGCAGGAGCAACCTCAATGAGATAATATATGGTGCCTACGATGCGGGCTTGCAGGTCGATGTTATCGGTGATGTCTTTGGCGCAGGAGAATTTATATGTGGAATTGTCGCATTTGGTAAGGGGAAGAAGGAGAAAAGAACAGAGGAAGAACTTGTATGAGAAAGCCATAGGTATATAGTGTCTTCCTTGTTACAATGCCAAATAACAATCAATCTACTTACCTTGTTGATCCTTGCCTTCCCCCTTCCTTTTTGTAAGTGCTAGTTTGAAGGTTGAATTGGTAGTTGCCATGTATTTTTAAAAATTTTTATACTTTACTGTTTCGTTTTTCATGATAAACAATTATGCCAATATATTTTTTTTTTGAAAAAGTTCATATACCTAAATGAATTTCTCTTCCACAATGAACATCTTCCAAGTTGCACAAGTGGACTATCTAAAAAAATATTTATGAACTTTTAATTCTGGGCTGAGATATGTAAATTTTTAGAAGACCTAAAGAAGTCCGAATTTTGGTCCTGCACTGACCATTAGATTGGTTCTTCATTGCTGTCCATATGGTTCTTGATTATGGGCTTTTAGATATTCCACAGCAAATCCAACTTTATGCGGAAAATAACGTTTTTAATCAAGTTTTACTTCATTAAAAAAGACCAATTAAAAGAGAGAATTAAAAAATACTAATTGTCAGAATTATTTTAAAATTTAACATATAGAAAACAATAAACATAAGAAAAATTACACAAGTGACGAACTCGTCGTCTCCCCCATCCGGCGGCAGTCGATTTTATCAATTTTACAATTTTTTTAATTAATCATTTTTTAATATTAAAAACTAAAATATTCAAATCTTTTAAATTTCACCACTAACTTCATTTAACTATATTGGAAAATAATAATAATATAATTAAAAATAGAGAAATTTGAAAAGCATCTCAAAAATATTGTTTTCAACACTGCCGTTGCCGGTCCCAAGCCCGGATGTGCAAAGTGGAGGGTTGCGTTAGGTAGTCGACAACCAGCGTAAAACTTGTCGAAAAAAATCATGACATGAATCTTTTTGATCATTATGTAAGTGTTAGGGCGTCCCCTGGAAGCGACGCGTCCGTATTGCTCGAATACAGTGGAAAGTGTGCAGAGGCCATTACACCGGCGCTCTGGGTGTAGTGTCAAGTAAGCAAGGGTTCCCACATTACGGACGGATGCGGGTAAAGAAGTTAGTCCATGATACTAGTATTAGGATAGGATCTTGGAATATTGGTACTCTCAATGGTAATTTAATGGTATTGGTTGATATTATGATCCATAGAAAGATAAATATCTCATGTATACAAGAAA
The DNA here is from genome assembly GCA_022702705.1 of Papilionanthe hookeriana x Papilionanthe teres. NCBI lineage: Eukaryota > Viridiplantae > Streptophyta > Magnoliopsida > Asparagales > Orchidaceae > Papilionanthe > Papilionanthe hookeriana x Papilionanthe teres. The sequence continues at coordinate 150,946,962 of CM040423.1, forward strand.
CTAAATGGGTTGGAGAAAAAGCTAAGAAGATTGATAACTTAGGTTTTAAACTATGGTATTATGGTAAGAGTCGTACTAGAAATGGTGTAAGTGTAATTATAGATAAGAGTTTGAAAGATAATTTTGTTAAAATTAATAGAGTTGGAGATAGAATTATAACACTTAAGATTATTATTGATACTAAGATTTTTAATATTATAAGTGCTTATGCTCCTCAAGTTGGTTTGGATATAGGCTCTAAAGATAAATATTGGAATGATTTAGAATACTTAATACACTTGATATCCCTTGAAAAAAAAAATTTTATTGGAGGAGATTTAAATGGTCATGTCGGTAGAGTGGTAAAAGATTTCAGAATTATTCATGGTGGCTACGGTTATGGAGAAGAAGAGATTTTAGATTTTGCTTTAGCGTATGATTTGATTATTACTAATACTTTATTCAAGAAAAGAGATGAGCATCTTATTACTTATAAGAATGGATCTATTAAAACACAAATTGATTATTTTCTTATGAGAAGAAGAGATCGTCGAGATTGTAAGGATTGTAAGGTCATTCCAAGTGAGGAATTAAGTACACAACATTGATTATTAGTTCTAGATTTTAAGATGAAGAGTTGTAAAATAAAGAATACTAGGATTCAACATCGTAGAATAAGATGGGGGCACCTAAAAGACACAAATAGAAATATTTTTATGAGTAAAATTCAAGGTTTAAATATTTGGAATGTCCATGAAGACGCGAATGCTATGTGGAAAAAATTAACTAATACTATTAAACAAGTGGCTAAAGATGTACTTGGAGAATCAAAAGAAAATGTTTCTATAAATAAAAATAGTTGGTGGTGGAATAATAATGTGTAAGAAAAGATAAAATATAAGAAATTATGTTATAAAAATTGGTTTAAATGTAAAAGCGTAGAGAACTGAGAAAAATATAAAACGGCCCGTAGGGAGTCTAAAAGAATAATCTGTGACGCTAAAAAATTTTCTTTTAGTGATCTTTATAACATGTTAGATACTAAGGACGGTGAAAAATATATGTATAAACTAGCCAAACAAAGAGAAAAGAAAAGTAAAGATTTAACTCAAGTAAAGTGTATTAAAGATGAAAATCAAAAAGTGTTTTTCTTAAAAAAAGATATTCAACATAGGTGGGTGAGTTATTTTGATAAACTTTTTAATGAAGATACTGAAAGTACTATTGACCTTTGTGATCTTAATATCGTTAATAATAATAAAACTTTTCATTTTTACCGTCTTATTAGTAAAAAAAGTTGATGAGGCTTTAAAGAAAACCAAGGGGGGAAAGTCTGTAGGACCTGATGATATCCCAATTGAAGCTTGGAAATGTTTAGGTGATTTGGGAGTTTCCTGGCTTACTAAGCTTTTTAATATTATTTTAAAAGCTAAAAAGATGCCTGAGGAGTGGAGAAAGAGTATTTTGGTCCCCATTTTTAAGAATAAAGGAGATGCACAAGAGTGTGCAAATTATAGAGGAATTAAATTGATGTGTCATACTTTAAAATTATGGGAGAGGGTAATTGAACATAGGTTAAGACGTATTACGAAGGTTTCTCATAATCAATTTGGATTTATGCTGAGCAGGTCTACCATGGAAGCTATACATTTATTGAGAGGTTTGATGGAGAAGTATAGAGATAATAAGGAGGATCTACATTTGATTTTTGTTGATTTAGAAAAAGCTTACGATAAGGTTCCTAGAGATGTTCTTTGGAGAGTCATTGAGAAGAAAGATGTTGATATGACTTATTCAAGTCATTAAAGATATGTATGCTAGAGTTGTTACATGTGTTCGAACTGAAGGAGGATTGAACATATATTTTACTATTTCTGTTGGTTTACATCAAGGATCGGCTTTAAGCCCATATCTTTTTGTTTTATTTATGGATGGTCTTACTGGGAATTTACAAGAGGATGTACCTTGGTGTATGCTTTTTGCCGATGATATCCTCTTTGTGGATAAGACAAGAGAAAAAGTCCAGGAAAAATTTGAATTATGGAGGTCTACATTGGAGTCTAAAGGTTTTCGTTTGAGTAGAACTAAAACTGAATACATGGAATGTAATTTTAGTAATAGTAGGTCTAGTGAAAGAAGTGTAACTTTGGGTGATCAAATTATTAAAAGGTGTGAACGATTTAGATATCTCGGGTCCATTGTTCAATGCGATGGTGACATAGATGGGGATGTTAATAGTATAATTCAGGTTGGTTGGTTGAAGTGGAGGAATGCATCCGGCCTTTTGTGTGATAGAAAAGTATCGCTTAGACTGAAAGTAAAATTTTATAAGATGGTGGTGAGACCTTCAATGCTCTATAGTGCTGAATGTTGGCCTTTAAAAGAGAAGCATAATGTTAAGTTAAGTTTTGCCGAGATGAGAATGATTAGGTGGATGAGTGGCTTTACACTTAGAGACAAAATGCAAAATGATTATTTCTGTAATAGGGTTGGTGTTACACCAGTAACGAATAAAATTAGAGAGAGTCGCCTTAGATGGTTTGGTCACATTAAACGTCGACCACCTGATGATCCGATTAGGAGAGTAGATGTTTTAAATACAACTTATGTTAAGAAAGACAGAGGTAGACCTAGGAAAACATGGGCTTATTGCATAAAAAATGATCTTAATTTATTAGAATTAAACGAAAATTTGCCACTAAATAGGACGCAATGGAGAAAAAGGGTTCATGTAGCCGACCCCACATAGTGGGATTAAGGCTTTGTTGTTGTTGTTGTTGTATCTCAAAAATATTGTTCACTAATTTCAAACTCAATTAAACAAGTAAAACATATTTTATAATAAAAATAACAAGTTAGTTGAAATCTTCTTTGCTAGCTATCCATACAACAAAATCATCAAATATGGGTCGAAATACTGGCTGATTTTTTCAATCGGTTATTTACTGGTCTTATATGCAGCGACATGGATGCGTAGTGGTTTAAAAACTGGTTGACAGTTCTCCAGGATTATTGTGACGGCTTAAAACTAGATCATTCTTGCAGTCGATTCTTATGGTACTCAACTCGGCTGATTACTTGTTGAGATTTCAAGTTAATTATGACCTAGTTTTCTCCTTTAATAATGCTTCACGACCACGACTTTGCTCGGCTACCACATCTTTCCTTGACTCCGACTAGAAAAAGGTAAACCTCCTATTTCTCCCTCTTCCTTAATTTCTGATTATTATCGCTCGTGGATGCTACTGTCTTCCTCGACATGGACTCTTTGGCTCATTGTAATGACAAGGATTCCAAATATAGCACTCATTTTGTATGTATCGACATATTTAACTCTTAAACTTCAATTTCCACTTCTTTTTTAGGGTTAGGATTAAGTTTAGAGGCATACCACGGAATTCATATGTATTTACATATTTAACACCTAAACTTCAAATTTTACAGACTTGCCACTCAATTCTTATGCATTTACATGTCTCACACCTAAGGTTTCGTCTTTATGTACATAGTAACTTGGTGCTTTAAAGTCATGCATAAAAAGGTGTAGTTCACTAATTTTAATAAAGGTTTAAGTTTGCTAATTCTTGTGTGATTTTAAAAATTTGAGTGCTAAGTACGGCTGTCAAAACGGCTCGTTTTTCGCGAGCAGCTCGCATTCGGCTAGTTAAGAAGCTCGTATTTGACTCGTTCGCTAAGTTAACTAACCGAACAAGAACAAAGATTTGTTCTTTCGTGTTCGGCTCGTTTTGGCTCGCGAACACAGATTAATGATTAGTATTTTTAAAAAAATTAATTGACTTCAAGGCTACAAAGATTTATAATCAATTAAAAGTATTAATTAAGAAAATAGAATAAAAATTATTAAATTAGATTCAAATGATGTTTTACTATAAACAATAATTTTTAAATATTACCCCCAATACTTAACATAATATAGGTACGTGATTAGGATTGTCAAAATAACTATTTGTTCGTGAACGGCTCGTGCTTAGCTCGTGTTCGGCTCGCTAAGCAGAACACAAAAACGCTTTTTGAGCTCGAAATCTAAATGAGCCGAACAAGAGTTGAGCCTGGCTCGCTCGTGTTCGGCTCGTTTACACCCCTAGTGCTATGTGTGTAAATATGAAAGCTTAGGTATGAGATGTGTAAATATATAACATAAGAATTGTGTGATATATATATATATATATATATATATATATATATATATATATATATATATATATATATATATATATATGCGCGTGCGTGCGCACGCCTTTTATGTGTAAGATTATGAAGTTTTGTATAAATAGAACTCAATTCATATGTATTTACACTCATTTATAAACTTAATGCATTAGGGTTGAGAAATTTACATATCTAGCTAGGAAATAAAAATTTACAAATCTCGCACCTAAATTTTTACATTTTAATACCACTGAATTCTTATGTATTTACATTTCTAACACCTAAACTTGCATTTTATATATATGTCTACTTTCCTTTGCGTGAAAATATGTATTTCACTTTCAAAAGTTAAGATAGTGTTTTCTTTTATATGATATGAAATGTTTGGGTGGTGTAAACATAATAGTTATAATTTACATTTTAGATATGTAAAAATTAAAAATGTGAGTGGTATGTATGCAAATGACCCTATGAAATAAAGTAATGGGTGGTGACTTTTGTTGTGCCTTACGGCCAAATATGTGGATGATTATCTTTGATAAGCAGTGTTTTTGACATATTGAAGCAATTCATCATCAATATAGAACATATAATTTGAACAAGCAAATGGATAATAGTTATTCATCAGGATAGTCTAACTAAATTAAGATGAGAACTAGTTTATATCTAGCTGACTTGAAGGATACTGAAGAATAACAAGGAAAATGAAATGAATCATTTTGGTTATTTTGGTGAAAGAAATTTACATATCTAAGGGGTCTGATTTGGGTTTATGATGGCTAACATTGTAAAAAAATGTTAATTTATGTTTTATAGAAGGTTTAAACTAAAGATTGACATCTTGTTAATGTAATATTCCATAAGCATGGATAGACTTCCCTTGTTATATTTTCAATCTCAATGCAAACATCATGAGAACTAATTTAGTGTAGCTAGTTTATAGGAAACTGAGGAATAACTAGAAAATAAAGTGGACTTAACATCAGATCCTTTGTGAATCTGGGATGAATCATGTTAATGATTTTGGTGAAACAAATTTTGCTTAGCTAAGAGATCTAGTTTGGGTTTAAGGTGACTAACATGGCAAAGAATGTTATGTAATATTCTATACAAGATTTAATCTTCAGTATGGATGAACTTTCCTTGTTAACAAAATCATAGGAAATTTTCAAATATTTAAAATGGTGAAATATTTAAATTTTTTATAAGCCATCATTCTTGTTGATTTCACAACTTTCGTCAGGAAAAAGATTAGTTTCGTCTTCATTCTGAATGTTGTGAGTCAAATTTTAATATCAATGCAAAAATCATGAATAATTTAAGATATATAGTTATCCATGAACAACATTATATTACATCAATAATCGTAAATTGAAATGGATAAAGATGTTGGGTTGCATCAAAGAGAAAGGACTCATACTTGTTTTCGATACAAGTTGTTGGCTATTTTAAGACTGATTTTTTAACTGATAACAATTTAGCGGTCAAAAAATCCAACCGCATTGGCAATAGGCTAATCGGGCATAAGCTAAGCTGTTAACATTTGCAGTTTATTTTTTCGTTGGCAAATAATTATTGGATGAAAATTTAGTCTCAAATCAACTGGTAAAGTTAGCATATGATAATTTTTAACCTGTAAATGCTCTCTAACAGGGGTTTTCCGAGATAAAAATTTTTAGACATATTTATGCCCGTAAATTTGATTATCGACTGAAATCCAAGGTATTATCAGCTGATTTGTCATCCATTAATCACTAGTATTCATGTCTTGTATATGCATCTCATTACCTTTAGGGTGTATCATGAGGGAACTCAGCTTGATATGAGACAACTCGGTCGAGGAACAATGACAAAGACACTGAGCTCAAATAACTTCACAACAAAATCAAAATGATCGTGGAGTTTCAAGAATAAAGAACTTGTCAGCTATCACAAACTAACCATAACGTACTCAATTTATTGCTCATCTAGTTTTACTCGCTTAATTTAATCTATTACACTTCATACTGAAGTTGATCAAATTATTATTCACATTTCTGATAAAAAAGTTAGAATAGCTTTTAAAAGTATTATTTTTGTAATTTTATGATTGATATTAATTGCAAATAAAAAAATGAAATAAAATTATTTTGAGGACCCTACACTTCCATTCTATTTTAGATGTACAAAAGTTTGGGTATAACATGCGATTTAGAATATACATCACTTTCTTTTTTATCTTCCATCATCATGGCTTCTTTAGACCATAAGTAATAGTTGATTTCTCACATGTGGTGTTAAGGTTGTGGATGGTGTAAAATTGTTACTTTTAACACTTGAAAGGAAGCACGCCCATTTTCTGCCGTTGATTTTCAATAATGAGAGAAATAGACAAGTACCAAGTTTGAATCAGCCCTCCATGAGATGTAGAAAAGGACTAAAGCTCAATGTGGGGCTCAAGTTTCTTTTAATGGCCCAATTAAGAGACTTATATATACTAAATGGTCAACTGAGTTGATTTATTTTTTCACATGAGTGATGCCATAAAGTATGGCTTTACAACTTTCAAAGTATGCATCAAAGAGAAAAATTAGATAAAATCAAGTTTAAATGTGGGATAAAGACAATTAAACTTTTCACATTGAGTTGCTTCGTTTAATTATTATTGCAATAAGAAATCATTAAACTAGCCAAAATCCATTCAAGGGTTGAGAATGAGTATTTATGAGAGTTGCGTTCTTCGACGGAAAAGGAAGTCATGACAGTTTGCCAAAGTTAAAGGCAGAATTTAAAGATAATTTCAATAAAATTGAAGGCAGCAAATGAGTTGTTATACTAAACGTTTATAGTAAAATATAATAGATTGGATTTTTTGGGTGTGTTATTAATATGAAATATCATGATATATGCCAACATAGTTGTTAAAAAGCTCAGTGATAAAATGTGGGGAATGGTGACAATGGTTCTTAATTTTTTTTCATGATTCATTCCATTGTAGATGTTCACAGGCTCGATGATACAATGCGTGGGGTATGATGATAATAACTTTTAATTTACATAGAGATATCAAAAGTATGTCTAAGATGAAAAAAAGGAATTCTTGAGAAGAGTTAAACCTTTCAAAAAGATAGAATTCCTTAGATGCAGATTTTGAGAACTAGCTTCGAAATTTGCTCCAGAAATATGATTTTCCACTAGCTATAATAAGTCTAATGATGGTCAAATCTATTATAATGATTGTGCAAAATATGTATGATGGAAATCTAATAAGTAATATTAACTTATTTTCTTTACATTTACATACCACTGAATTCTTATGCATTTACATAACTTACACATAAACTTCAATTTTCACTTCTATGTCATCTTACCTTTGCATGAAATTCCGTACTTCACTTTCGAAAGTTATCATAGTGGTAATTTTTATATGATATGAAAAAATTGGAAGATATAAGTGTAATAATTAATGTTACATGTTAGAAATGTAAATACAAAGGAAGTGAGTAGTATGTGTGTAAATGTCCCTAAAAAATAAAGTAATTGTAGGGTCGTTACTTTTGTTGAGCTTAGCAGAATCAGATGTGGGTGATTAGCTTTGATGATGTTTTTGAAATGTAAAAGCAATTCATTATCAAAAAGCACAAATAATATGTAAAAATAAATGGATAATAGTTATTTATCAGAATAATGTAAAAATAAATGGATAATAGTTACTTTAATGTAGTTGATTTATAGGAATTGACGAATAATAAGAAATTAAAGTGGAGTTAAGATCAGAACCTTCATAAATCTGAAATGAATCATATTTGTTATTTTGGTGGAGAAAGTTTATATAGCTAAGGGGTCTGCTTTGGGTTTATGGTAACTGACAATGAAAAACATGTTCATGTGATATTCTTTAAAGGGTTTAAGCAAAAGATGGATACATTGTTAATATAATATTTAGTATGTATGTATGAACTTTCTTTATTAACAAAATCATAGGAAAATTTCATAAAATCAATATGGTGTTCTTTTTTTGTAAGACATCCTTTTTGTTGATTTCACAACACCTATAAACTATGAGATTAGTTCCTACTTTATTTTGAATGTTGTGCATCAGTTTTTTAATTTCAACCTCCATGCAAAAATCATGAGATGTACGACGTGAGAACTAGTTTATCTCAAGTGATTTATAAGGAACCAAGTAATAACATGAAAATAATGTGGAGTTGTTATCAGATCCATATGGAATTTGGGATGAATCATGTTAGTTATTTTGGTGGAAAAAATTTTGCATAGCAAACGTTACAGGAATTTAGGTTTTACCGACAGTCAAATAATATATGTAATAATGGATAAACTATAGGTAATATTTAACTGTGGTTTAACTACGATAAAGTTGACATATCAAAAATTCTGTATGTTAGTCAATTACCAGCGGATTTAACGACGGTTTACAGCAACCAACAGTTTACCAACGCACCATAACCATAATTATGGATCCAAAAACATGTTTTGTTTGATCGTAGCTTTACCCTTGGTTATATAACCAAAGAAAACGTCCGTAGGAAAATATTGCATTTCCATCTGAAAAGTGTTGCGGTTTTCTCAGTAACTGTCGCCAAATTATCGGTTGACCCTACAAATTTACTGACGACTCTATTCGTAACAAAAGTGCAACACTTTACCTATAAGTCTCTTGCTCAATAGTCCGTCAAAAAATTGTTGCTTCTTTGATGAGCCTTTGTAGAACCGTAGACAAGCTATTAAACATGCACCATCAGAAAAAAAAAATTTTAAAGCACTCTTTCAAGGCTATAGTCTATACACCTGCAATCGTAAAAATCAATCAAAAAACAACACAATACAATAACAAAAATAATTAATGCATAAATCATATATAGAAATAAAAGAAAAATATTTGAATTGAAATAAACGAAATGTACAACTACACAATAAAGCATTTTTTTGCTAACAATAAATTGTTCAATACACAACCAAACCAAAAAAATAACCCCTACTCATCCTCCTCATCATATATCCTTTCCTCATCATCATCATCATCATCCCCACCATAATCCTGCATTGACTCCTTCCTTTTCTGCAGTTCCGAACGTAGCAGCACCACGATATTTGTCCACATTTCTGATCTCATGGTGGTTACCAGGGCAGGAACCTAGCAACACATCTCCTGCTTCTGTGAAGTGGAAGTGGATGTGCTATATGTGCCAGAGGCCGACCAGACATCATAGGCCGGTGTTTGGGACCACAACCTCGAGACCCAACCTTTCTACATCCCACCGACAGCCTCCCTTCAGAGGTCATACTCAGAAGGATCATGAGATGTGCCCGAACCATAGGCTGACTGCTAAGGTCCGCTCTCCTTGAGCCTCGGGAAGGCTTCCTACAAAACACATGATTAATGAAGGTGAGACACTTACTAATTTTTAATAATTAATTGAATTTTATAGTTATTAATATTGTAAATTAATTTGGTCACCTGCAATCTGGTATCCACCCAGGACTGATCCAACTATCGCTTGTGGGTTAGCTCGACTCCCATCGTTTCTCCAGTGTCTATCAGTATAATGGAATAGTGAGCATAGATTTAATGTAAAACAAGATTTTAAAAAAAAGTCTTATCAGCCCCCTCTTGTACTCCGTATGCGGGAGGGCTCCACCGCTGTGCTTTAAGGCCCCTATGTCCCTACAGTCAGAGTGGCAATTCAATTTTGCTTGCTCCCTCTTCCTCTGATACTCAGGAAAGCCCTAGGCCCTGAACATTGTGGCAAACACATCCTCACCCAGCTGCAAAAGGCACTCATGTGTCTGGAATATATCATTAAACTGGTGTCGTGGATAATCGTTACCATTGTGCTCCAAGTTCATGCAAAAGTGTGCCTCCTCTTAGATGGGCCAATGCCATTGCTTTTATAAATTGAATTAGAAATTATAAAATTCTAAAAAATAAATACATGAATGAAATTACTGTATTCAGGGTTTACATTAAACTCACCAATCCACATATCTCGAATTGTGATCGGGCTCTCCTAGCATAAGTACGGGTGGTCATACTTCCTCCGAATTATATCTCTGATGCAATTGATGACATATGTACGAGTAATAAATCTAAAATTAACATGTAATTAGGTGTCTATTAAATAAAAAATCACAAGGTTGTGTTAACCACATTTTTGGTGAGGTATAGTTTTTTTTCCTAGAACTTAGGATCTAGCCATATGACTTTCCTATTGACAATCCCAGAATACTAGCGATGGGACACATCCCCACTTAGAAGTTCAAACCACCTACTGACTCTTTTATGAAGTTTCACATGGGTGGTCTCAAACTCTCAACACTTATTTGAGTTGGTTAAGACTAGGATAATGAAACTCAAAGAGAGTTCCCATAGAATCATGAGGCATTAGGAAGATCCTCGGTGGCTTTGCCATCCACTACACCCCTATACACCTTTCACCCACATGTCTCACCCATACACCTCAATTTCCATCAAAATTCACAAATCACATCAAAATTCCATTCCACCCCAAATCCACCAAAATCAATCCAAGCCACAAAATCCACCTTTATCTACCACAATCCAAAATCAAATCCAATCCCACCCAATTTCAAGCCCAAATCCAAAATTTCCCAAACTCAAATCCAAATTAATACCAAGTCTACTCTATCGGTTTAAATTTTCACCAAGTATATGCCCAATTTAAAGCCTAAATTTAATTCCGCTTCACTCATCCTACGAGCCCACTAAACCAATCACAATTTTTAATTTTTTTTTTAAAATCAAAAGCCTGCTCCACTATATCTTGTGACTCCTCATCCAATTAATTAAAAATCAAACCATAGATCATGGCATTCTTGATTAATTTCTTCCACATTTGACTTCATGGTAAAGCCACATAAAATGCCAAAAATTCCTAAATTCTTTCTCCATGAATAATGCTCAAGCCATATTGCAAGTAATGAGGCTTCCTCCAAACTACATGTGAGCCATGACAAGTTCCTATTCACTGTGGCAAAAGGAGGACACTCTATAAGGATTCCACTTATAGTACTTAAATTTACTCATGCTTCACCTAAACTCATGTTTAAGCAATAATCTCTATGTTTGGAACCTGACCACCCAAGCCCCCATGTTTGCCTCAAGGTCAAGCCATCATAGATGTTACCCAAGCCCATTTGCATGAGTCAAACCCATGTCAAACCAAAAGTGACCCTAACCCCATTCCATTCAAATTCAACTTATGGACGCTTGTCACAACCAATTGACTTCACCATCACTCATCACTAACCTCCCATAGGTGGATAGTCACCACCAGTTCCCTGGTCAACCACCATGACTGGCGGTAAGCCCAAGGCCGAGAATCACCCATGGGGGAAAACTCAAAATTGAACCCATCCAATGTGGTTCACCACCATTAGAGCTTGGAATCCACCTAGCCACAACTTCAGCCTCCTTTTCTACCCCTTAGCTAGCCCAATCACCCAATTCCTTGGCCTATAAATTGGTCAAACCCTCACGACCAAATAGAGAGGAGGGCACAACCTTAAGGAAACTCTACCAGAATTGATCAAAGCTTCAACCACAGTTACACTAAACTCATTTCCACTTTTCTTTGCCCTTCTTCCCCACAGAGAACCCTAATTTCATAGCAAAAACCCCAGAAAATTTTTGGGCATTCCACCAAAGTTCTCTAAACTTAAAATTGGCTGTCCCAAAAGCTTCACAACACCTTAAAACCACTTCCACAATCAAAAGCCCCCTTTCGCACACTCTACCATAGCTCTAGACCATACTTAGGCCACCCTTTGCTCTAGGTCATAGTTATACCCATCCATAGAGCAAATTAACAATGGAGGAGGTTTGTCGTGCCAGGGCAAAGCTTCTCAACCAACTCAATCGAGGTCTCTTCTCTTGGGCAAAGGTATAGCTCAACAATCTCTAAGATCTTTTTGGTATCGGCCTTTTATAAAGAGGATGAAAAATTCATGTCTACTTAGCCATATAGATAGGTTTGTCTATCTTAGATGAAGATATAGAAACAAACCTCATTGAATTTGGTTGAGAATCAGCGATATCATAATACTTGATCATGGACAGTTCTCAGTTCATATCCCATTAAAAATACTGAACGGATGTTGTCCATTCCCGTGTATCTAAAATGGAAGGCATGGATCAGTTCAAACCACAAATTGGTGCAGCTAAAGACCCCAGACCGTGGACATATGTTGCAGCCTACATGGAAAGTGTAACGATTGGGATGGCGCTGGGTGATAGTTCAGAGACGACGAGGTTGACACAATGCTAACATGGATAAGTAGATAAATGCGAGATTTCTCAAAATAAATAAATATAGAAAATTAAATATAATTTTAAAAATTTATATATTGGTGTAGAATAATCAAAAAAATAAAATAAAAATACATTTATGCTCAGTGAACAGAGGAGAATTTAAAGGCAAAAAATTTACAACATTTGTTTACTATTTAAATTTTATTAATTAAATATCCTGAAACATAATTAAATCATAAAAAAATACATAATTATCATAATGACATGAAATTTTTATGCTTGTTCATCATGTCCTTGTAGAGGTTCACTGATTTCTCCAAAATTAGAGAGCATCAATAGCCTTATAAGGGTTAATTTTCCATGATTATTACCTCTGTTTTATCAAAATAATCACAATAAATAAAAAGTAAGTAAGAATATGAAATAACATTTAGTGAGTTCACTGAGGTCAGATGGATAAAAGAAAATTGAAAAAAGATTTTAAAATTAAAAAATATATTTTCTATTTATTTTCTTATCAAAATGAGTTAGAAATTATAAAATTAATCCATAATTCAAAAAATTATGAAAATTGTCTTGATTAGTCCTCTGATCTTAAGTGATATCATAAAATTTTTTTAAGGACAGAAAACAAGTTTTAGGGAATTAAATAAATTTCTTTGGAAATCTATAATTATAGGTTTAAATAATTACAAAAAATAAATAAATATTTGAAAAATATTATCCGACATCTGTTATCTTAATTGGTCGATGAGTAAGGGATCAATGAAGTTCAATGGTCATTAAAGTTAAGATGTGAGAGCTAGGGGATGCATTAACCCTAAGGTTATAATGCTAATATTGGAATTTTAATTTTTTAGTTCAAATCAAAGAGAAATGGGATAAAAATTGTGATAAATAAGTCAGTGAAATGAATGAAGAAAACGAGTAATTAGGGTAGCAATCTACTCATGACATTTTCTAAAAATGGTAAGATGGTAATTATTTGAATTGTTGGGTATATAAAGAAAAATAAAAATTTGGATGATCATTGTGAGGATATAAATTAGAGGATTGATCATTCACTAATTTGGAACTTCTACTAGAGCTTGACAAAATTAAAATTTTAATTAAGATTAAGCACACTATATAAAACTTTTACAAAATTACAAATTTACCCCTAGATTTTAAGTGCTTGGTACTGAATTCAGATAAATTTAATATCACTTGAGGAACAACTCAGATGACAATGTAAGTGATAATGTAACATCTTGAGATACTACAAGCTCAAACCCGATGGAAGGGCAAGAGTGTAAGTTTTTCAATGCTTTTGCAAATGTACCCTTAGGATTTTATCCATATGATCCTTAGTATAATATTAAGAATTGACCAATGCCTTTACTCATGGGTTAATTAAGACATAAAACACTGAGCACAGTTTAAAACATCGAATATACCTAATGCATGTGAGTTGATCAGCTCAACAATATAGAAAAGCCAAATGAACTGGGTGTGTTCCAAGAGATCTTAAATGTGTTTTAGGATTACATTCTGAATAACTTTATTAGATTTTGGATATTTCATGGAACATTTGGGATTACTACAATTTGTTGAGGAAAATCATCCTAAAAAATATAACAATCTTTAATATTAAAAGGAACATTGAAATTCATAATTACCCACCATGATATCATTCGAGCCCCTTCAAATTAAAGTATGTTTTTATGCCTGCTTAGGATATATTACAAATCAATTTATTTTGTTATGTGTAACCTAATATACCTGTAATAGACCCCTAGGATAGATGATAGTAGGCCACCTGTTTAGGAGGAACCCTACAACAAGACCTAGCGACCCAAAATAACCAATAATCACCAATTTGAACACACCTTTTGAAACCCAAAAGCATCATAAGTAAGGAGCTTGAAGCTAGCTATTGTTGACCTCAATTTTGATGAGGTCTAGTCTTCTTCTCTTAGGAGCCTATGATTTAGCCATAAAACTTTCCTGTTGATTATCTTGAAGGACTAGTGATGGAACCCACCTCCTTTAGAAATTCTAACCACGTCCTTGCTCTCTCTGCATTTTCACATGTCCGGTTTTAACGTCTAGCACTTTGAAGGTTAGAACCAGGATGAGGAAGCTCAAAGAGAGTCTCCCACAGGACTCGTAAGCCTTAAGGTAACCCTCGGTGGCTTGGTCTTGGTCACGCTGTTGACCTCAATTTTGTTAAGGTCTGGTCTTTCTTCTCTTAGAAGCCTATTATCTAGCCATAGGATTTTATAGTTGATTATCCTAGAGGACTAGTGATAGAAACCTACCCCTTCTAGAAATTTTAAACACCTCTTTACTTTTTTGGAGTTTCACATGCAAGGACATGACCACTAACACTTAGTGGGTTCAAACCAACATGAGGAAGCACAAGAGGAGTTCCCATAGGACTGACAAGCCTTAGGATTATCCGGATGGTTTGGTCTTGGCCAGGCTTACACACCTCACTATAATTGCATTCAAAAACTAGAACCCTAAGATCATTCATTCCTAACCCATTTAACCAACTATTTTGGGAACTCATGTGAGTGGTCCCCCAAACCCTTAGCCATTGGCTAGGATGGCTAGGACTAACACATGGAGAACCCAAAAATTGGGATTCCCTTTGGTCTTGTGGTTGGCATCTTCTATAAACCCCAATCTCACCAAATCCTCCATTTGACCTCTTACCCCCATAGTTCCCTAAATTTACCAAAATGGCATTGGAATCATAATTTTCCCCAAATTTTCCCAAATTATTAATTTCCCTCCAAAATGATTTCAAACTACTCCAAACCATTCAAATTGCTTAAAATACCTCAATTTTCTCAAAATTCCCAAAATATCCCCAACTATGCCAAAGTTATCTAAGTGCCCCTTATGGCCCAAACATTCCTAAAATCTCCAAGTTCACTCTAAATATCCCTAAAATCAATTTGAATCACCCAATGTCTCAAATTATGCCAAGATTCACCAAAATTGCCCAAATTTCCCAAATTACCCCTAAATACCTAAAACCATAATTTGCACCTAATTGATCAAAATTGGCCTCAATTTTGACTCAATTCACTCCTAACCTACCCAATTTCAATTAAAACCAAACCCAATTTGACTAGCCCATGATCAATTTCAATTTAAACCCTTCATGCATGCTTTAAAAGCACATTCTCATAAATAATTTTCAAAAAGCACATGGCATCAATTCTTAAAGCCCAATTTAAGTCCACATGACAAAGGATCAATTCTTCATCATCACATGGCATTTAAATCATTTCACCATGGCATCATACCAAGTATACCATGCATGCACATGAGGTTTTATCTAAATTTGGGCATGGAGGCATTTTTTTATTATTTTCATCAAATCTCAATTTCCTTTTGAATGAAAGTTCCCCATGGCATTATACATGGCATGACATGTCTCATGGAGCCTTCCATGGAAATCATAAAGTTAGATTTTCCAAAAATTACAAAAGAAGGTGACTCTTCCCTCTCCCTCCTTCACTTGGACTTTCCCCTTTCATGATAGATCTAGCCCACTCCCCCTGTCCCAAGATTGCCCTCTGAGATCACCTAAACTCTCTTTAAGTTTCAGACATCAACCCTAACACCTTGGAACTACACCTAGTGATCTACTTTAAAATTAACCATTTTTATGGATAATTTATGTTTATCTTTTTAAGGATATTATGCTTTAATTAAAGGTATTATTATGTATTTGCTTGTAAATATATGAAAAAGAGTTAAGGATGAAACGAAGTTAAATAACAACAAAAAGGAGTAAAAATGGGGCTTAATGAAGAAAATTCGATAAACTAAACCTGGAGCCTAGGTGCCAGAAATGGTTAGAGAAGTTTTTCTCCGAATTTTGGCGGTCATAAGATGTTCTAAAAGGTCCGGGAGGGCAATACATGCCTTAAATGAGTTATTCAATGAATCTAGACACATTTTAATGAATAGATGTATCTGTTGGAGCAAAATGGGCTAAACTAAAGAAAATATGTAATCAATTAGACCGGTGCCTAGGCGCCAGAACTAGCGCCAAGACGCGACAGTTATCTTCTAGAAAATTCAACGAATTTGAACGAATTTTGAAGAGATGTCTGAAGCAACCCCTTGTCATTTTCGAAGCTTTATAAATAGAGATTAATTCTACAGCATAGGAGAGTCGTTTTAGAGTCATTCTTAATTAGTCTTTAGTTTCTTTTAGTTAAAGTTCCAAGTGTGTAAGTGTTTAGTGAGTTTTTGTAATTCCTAAAGATTAGAGTCATGTAAGACTGTGTGGAAGTAAGAAAAGTTAGAGAACTTTGAAGATTTCTTTGGGGAACATTCCAGATAAGTATTTGTAACTTTACTCTTAAGTTGTATACTTTGGATTTGAGTTTTATAAATACGTTTTGCTGTGCTAATCCAATACTTTCTGAGTAGTTTTCTTTCTTTCTCCTTACAAATAGGATGTAATTAAGTAAAAAGTTATGTATTTTTGTTTAAGAATTTTTTTTTCCTACCTAAAAATTGTGATGATATTTTACCTAAACTTCTTTGAATTTACAATTTGGTCAATTGTATTGTTAAAACCTATGGAGAAATCTTATAAACCTGACCGTGGGCTAAGATTTCTTAACTTGTAAGTATCACATTTCATTTGTTAGATCAGAAATAATCATTTGAGGGGGAGTGCAAATAAATAAAGAGATAATATTTGTTTGGCGTAAAATTGATGTTTTTAGAGTAACAGACTAAATTTTATCAATTTGGTTTAAAGTGAGGAAAAAGAGCCACTACTATGTCCTATAGAGAGGGCATAGTGGTTAATCTAGAAGTGACAGACTAGAATCTACCCAACACTACTAATAACACTCCTGCAACAACCTTTAGATTAGCCTATGTTCTTTATACCTTGACCATAGGGTAAAGAATATTTATGCTCCTATTTGTCACAATACAACATTTTTAAATTCTAAACATTTGAATTCCTCTACTTATTACTAAATATTAGTAAAAGGAAAGTTTCATTAAATATAGTATTTAAATCATTTGCTTTACATTTTCTTGCTCAATTTATAAATTAGTAAATTTAATTTTACTCTTGTTTAATTAAAAAGAAAAGGTAAAAATAACACTTCTTTTATTTTTGGTATATGAAAAATTAAATTTCTTTAGTTCATACTTTTTTCCCTATGGGATTGATAGCTGGGGTTTTTAAAAATAAAATCCTATATTTTTTGAAACAATACATATACTTGCGTAGTACCTATAGTGTGTTTACTATTTTCAAAAAATTATATTTAAATCTTGCACACTAGCCTCTTAATTTAGGGTCAAGTTTTCCCATCTTTTGAAAGTCTAATTATCTGTGTATTTGCGGGTCGGGTCAAGTTCTTGGCATCGTTGCTGAGGAACTAAATTAGAATTAAGAGAAAATTTTTATATACACTTGAATTTTAAAATAATATATATATATATATATATATATATATATATATATATATATATATATATATTTAAATACAAAAATATTTCATTTCGTGCTACTTTATTTTCAGTAATTCTTTTTACTTTTGTATGCGTAGTTTAGAATATGAAGGTATAATGTCTTACGATTCTGAATTAGAACGAACTATAAGAAGAATTAGAAAAGAAAAACAACTTTATAATATTCAAAAATTGGTGAACATACCTCGTAATAATCCTAAAATTACAATTGATGATAATGCACATCAAAATTTACAAAAACCTTTAAGAGAATATGCTAACCCTACAGCAGATGAAATTTATTTAAGCATTCAAATCCCTGTTGTAGCAGCATATTCATTTGAACTTAAACCTGTTATAATACAAATGATGCAAAATAATCAATTTGGAGGATCACTAACTGAGAATCCAAATTTACATCTTGTAAGTTTTCTAAAGTTTTGTGCTACTTTCAAATAATTCCTGGCTAACTATTTTCCTCCTTCTAAAACTGCTAAACTTAGAAATGATATAGCTTCGTTTACTCAATATGAGGGGGAAAAATTTTATGAAGCTTGGGAACAATTTAAAGAACTCCTTAGAAAGTAAAGTGTCCACGCCATGCTTTACCAGATTGGTTAATTATTCAAACATTTTATAATAGATTATTAAGTTCTCTTAGATCTTTAATTGATGCTATTGCTGGAGGTTCTTCAACGGCAAAATCATTTGATGAAGCTTATGCTTTAATCGAAGAAATGAAAAATAGTAATTTTCAATGGCCTTCTGAAAGGATAAATCCTAAAAGAGTGGCTAATATTCATGATAATGATGCCTTTTCAATCTTAGCTTCTCAAGTGCTTGTGATGTTTGATAAATTAAATAATTATGCTATGAATTTGTCCCAAATACCTCATATGAATAATGAAAATTTAGGAAATATGAATGATTCTCAATCATTAGAAACATTACAGGCTATAGCTAGCAAAACTAATAACCCATATTCTAATTATTATAACCCAGGTTGGAAAAATCACCTAAATTTTAATTGGATTAATGTAAATCTACAATGGGGAAATAATCAGATAAACCCAACTGGAAATTGGAATAATCAAGAAAGTTCAAACTATCGAACTTCTTATCCTCCTGGTTTTAATCAGCAATTTAAGGAAAAAAAAGTTGTCTATAGAAGAACTAATTTTACAAATGGGTATCAATTACAACGTCAAAATGTGGCAATTACAAATATTGAGAATCAAATGGGACAAATTTCTAATGCAATTAGTAATATAACCCAAGGAACACTCCCAAGTAACATTGAAATAAATCCTAAAGATAATGAACATGAAAAAATTAAAGTTGTGCAACTGAGGAGTGGAAAGGAATTAAATGATAGATATCAAAATGAAATTGAAGATGAGAAAGAGTTGGAAGAAATTGAAAAACCTAAAAAAACTGTTTCTAAAAAAGAAGAACAATCTGTATCTCCAACTAAAAAAGATTTAGAAAGAGTACCATCTCGTTTTCCTCAAAGTTTTTGATAGCAAAGGCCTTGATCAACAATTTTCAAGAATTTTTGAATTATTTAAATAGCTTACAATCAATATCCCGTTTGTTGAAGCTTTAGAGAAAATGCCTAGTTATGCTAAATTCATGAAAGATATTTTAAATAAAAATCAAAATTTGAAGCTTATGAAAGTGTTGCACTAAATGAAGAATGCAGTGCAATAATTCAAAAGAGGCATCCTCAAAAGCTTAAAGACCCTGAAAGTTTCACTGTACTCTATGCTATTGCAGAAAAATTTTACAGAAAGGCCTTATGTGATTTAGGATCTAGTATTAATCTCATGCTTTTATACATATTTCGAAGGTTAGATTAGGAGAGATTTCTCCCACTACTGTAAACCTGCAATTGGCTGATCTATCTATTACTTATCCTAAATGAGTTATAGAAGATGTACTTGCTAAAGTGGATAAATTTATCTTCTCTGTAGATTTTATTGTACTTGACATGGAAGAAGATAAAGAGATTCCTAGTATTTTAGGGAGACATTTTCTTGCTAAATGACGAGCTATGATTGTGTGCAAAAAGGGGAGTTAACCATGAGACTTAATGATCAGGAAGTAACATTTAATGTTCTTAAATCAATGAGGTATCCTGTTAAAGAAAAATGTTATAGGATAAATATTTTTTATTATATAAGAACAAAACATTATCAAGAAAAATGTGAAGTTATTTCTGAGGAAAAAGTTGAAGTGTTATTAGATTAAGAAGAAATAAGTGATAAAATTAAAGTGATTTTGAAGAAAAATCATCAATAATAAATACTGAAAATACTAATTATATTCATGAAAATTAGGAAATTTTAAATACAACTGAAAATAATGAATCCATAATACATTCAATTGAAAAGACTCCTAAACTTGAGTTAAAAATATTACCTACTCATTTAAAGTATGCTTTCTTTGGAAATTCATCAACTTTACCTGTAATAATATCTTCTAAATTAACTAAAGATTAGGAAAACAAATTCTTAGAGATTTTAAGAATTTATAAAAGACATTTTGATTGGATAATAACTGATATAAAAGGAATACACCTTTCGATATGTATGCATCAAATTTTAATGGAAGATAATTATAAACCCAGAGTTGAACCTCAAAGAAGATTAAATCCAACAATGAATGAGGTAGTAAAGAAAGAAATATTAAAATGGTTAGATGCTGGAATTATTTATCCTATTGTTGACCTCATTTTTGTTGAGGTCTTCTCTTCTTCTCTTTAGTACTTAGGATCTAGCCTTAGGCTTTTCCTTTGACTGTCCTAGAGGATTAGAATTAGGACCCACCACTTAGAAATTCAAACCACTTCTTAACTCCCCGCAAACCCCACAAACTTGATTGTAGACCCCTAATCACCTGGAGGGTCGAAATCAAATGTGGAAGCTTAAAGGATGAGTTCCTATGTGACTCTTTGGCCTTAGGACCGCCCCCAGCGTGCCTCGGTCCGGTGAAGGGCTGACTTACACACACATTACACCTATACACTACACTTTCACACACCTCCTAAAAACACACCCATACCCAATTTGACCTCCCGACTAATGCAGGTGATTCACATGGATGGTCTTTAACCCCTAAGCCCTCGCTAAGCAGGGTTAGTGAACAACATAGATGAATGCCTCAAATGAGTCCTCTCATGGCTCATATAGGCTTAACATGGCTTCATGGCTCAGTCAAAATGATTTCATTCCACTTACATTTACCCAATCTTCAATTTTCCAAAATTTCAACTTTTGACCTCGGGACCCTACACCCGCCTAGCCTACCCAAACCCTTGAAATTACCCAAATTTTTCAAAATCTCCAAATCACCCAAAATTCCTCAAAACCAATCCCAAACATCCCCACATTACTCAAATTGATCATCCATAGCCAAAAATACCAAAAATTCCAAAAATACCTCTCAATACCCTTCAAATACCCAAAATGCCCCTCTTGACCCAAAAATCCAAAAAATTCAGAAAATTCCCAGAAAATTCCATAAAATCCCAAATATTCCCAATTTCATTTTGTTCAACTACACCATGGGTCAATTTTGTCAATTTACCCCACTTTTGTCAAAATCCCCAATTTGACCCATTTTAACCCAAAAGTGAACCCAATGTCAAACCAAACCTGCCCAATTGACCCAAATTCTGGTCCAATTCAGTTCTAAACTTCAATTAAACATCCCCAACACCAATCTAGACCAAATCCAAGCCTAATTTGATTGACATTTGAATCCAATTTCACTTTTGACCTTAAAGCCCAATTTGGACCCATGACCCAAACTTAGCTCAAACTCACCCAATTCAACTCCAATTAACCCCAAATCTTTTCTAAACCTTCCCTAACATCCCCACAAGCAAAACACTAACATTATTTGCCCAAAATTTAGACCCAAACCCCACTTAAATTCAACCCAAAGCTAAAAGACCCAATTTTGACCTAAACCCAAACCTAACCCAAATAAGCTCAAACCCCAAAATCAAAACCCAACCAAAGCCAAAACCTCTTTGAAACATTCCCATAAATATTTTCCAACATTAATTTTACATCAATTTCAACTCTAGCCTAACATTGACCCAAGTTTGCCCAATTTGACCTACATTGGCCCATTTACCAAAGAAATCCAAATCCAACCCAATTCAAGCCCAAACTACTTCAAATTGATTCCAAATCATTCATGAAACATTCCTAAATTAAATTCATCACTTATTGGATCCAATCCTTTGCAAAATTTTCATCCTAAAATTTGTTTTGAAATCTAAAAAGCCCACTCTCTAAACCATCTTGAAAGCCCATCCAAAGTGAAATCCAAAAGCCCAAAGCCCACATGACAATTCCTTCTCATCATCCCTTTAATTGGAATCAATTCCTAAGTCCCAAATCAATCATCAAATGGTTCCAAATCAAGCCATATGCCAAATCACCCCTAAATGCCAAAAAATCCCTAAAATCCATTTCCATATAAATAAGCCAAGCCATCCCTAAGCCAAATGGAGTCCTTGAAGCCATGCACAAGCCACATGAAGCCATGGGCTCCACTTTACACATCATCATACTATTAATTGCAAAAGGAGGAGCCTCTTTTAAGCCCCCTTAAAAAGGTTTTAACCCTTTTAATGCTTCACCTTAATCCATGATTAATCAAAATATTCATGGATGGTGACTTCTCTACCCTTTCCTAGCCGATTCATCGGATCCTCCCTCACCCAAATCAGCCATGGGAGGTGAACCAAGCCCATTTTCAATGGGTTGACCAAACCAAGTGCAAAAGAAGCCACCTCCCCATGCCATTTTGATCCAACCACTTTACACATGTAAGGCTTTGTTGACCTCATTTTTGATGAGGTCTTCCCTTCTCTCTTTAGTACTTAGGATCTAGCCTTAGGATTTTCCTTTGACTATCCTAGAGGATTAGAATTGGGACCCACCACTTAGAAATTCAAACCACTTCTTAATTCCCCGCAAACTCCACAAAATTGATTGTAGACCCCTAATCACCTAGAGGGTTGAAATTAAATGTGGAAGTTTAAAGGATGAGTTCCTATAGGATTCTTCGGCCTTGGGATCGCCCAGGTGGCCCGGTCTCGGTGAAGGGGGCTGACTTACACACACACTACACCTATACACTCGCACTTTCACACACCTCTTAAAAACACACCCATACCCAATTTGACCTCCCGACTCATGAAGGTGATTCACATGGATGGTCCTTAACCCCTAAGCCCTTGGCTAAGAGGTTAGGAACAACATAGTGGATGCCTCAAATGAGTCCCTTCATGGCTCATGTGGGCTTGATATGGCTTCATGGCTCAACCAAAATGATTTCATTCCACTTACATTCACCCAAGCTTCAATTTTCTAAATTTTCAATTTTTGACCCCCGAGACCCTACACCCGCCTAGCCTACCCAATACCCTTGAAACTCTCCAAAATTTGCAAAATCACTTAAATTACCCAAAATTCTCCAAAATCAATCCTAAACATTGCCTCACCAATCAAATTGATCATACATACCCAAAAATACCAAAAATTCCAAAAATACCTCCCAATACCCTCCAAATACCCAAAATACCCCTCTTAGCCAAAAAATCCAAAAATTCAGAAAATTCCCAGAAAATTCCACAAAATCCCAAATATTCCCAATTTCATTTTGTTCAACTACATCATGGGCCAATTTTGTCAATTTACCCCACTTTTATCAAAACCCCCACTTGACCCATTTTAACCCAAAATGAACCCAATGTCAAACCAAACCTACCCAATTGACCTAAATTCTGGTCCAATTCAATTCTAAACTTCAATTCAACATCCCCAACACCAATCTAGACCAAATCCAAGTCCAATTTGATTGACATTTGGATCCAATTTCACTTTTGGCCTTAAAGCCCAATTTAGACCCATGACCCAAACTTAGCCCAAACTCACCTAATTCAACTCCAATTAACCCCAAATCTTTTCTAAACCTTCCTTAACATCCCCATAAACAAAACACTAACATGATTTGCCCAAAATTTAGACCCAAACCCCACTCAAATTCGACCCAAAATCAAAAGGCCCAATTTTGACCTAAACCTAAACCTAGCCCAAATAGACCCAAACCCCAAAATCAAAACCCAACCAAAGCCAAAACCTCTTTGAAACACTCCCATAAACATTTCCCAACATTTATTTTACATCAATTTCAACCCTAGCCCAACTTTGGCCCATGGTAGCCCATTTTGGCCCATCTTAGCCTCTTTACAAAAGGCCCATATCCAACCCAATTCAAACCCAAATCACCTCAAGTTTGTTTCAAATCATTCATGGTACATCCTTAAACCAATCCCAACATTTATTTGACATGGCCCTTTACAAAATTTTTTATCCAAAAGCCCATTTTCAAACATGAAGGCCCCCCCTTTAAGCCTTCCTAAAAGCTCATTCTTAAGATAATTTCAAAAGCCCAAGCCTATCCTAAAGCCCACATGAAATTTCTCCTTATCATCCCTTTGATTGAAATCATCCCTAAATCCTAAATTCATCATTGGATTATTCCAAAATTAAACCTCATGACAACTCTCACCAAAATGCCAAAAGTCACAAAATCCATTTCCATGAAATTGAACCAACTTTTCCCTAAGCCACATGGAGCCATGCATGAGCCATTCACAAGCCATATGAAGCCATGAAAGTTTGGCATGTGACCATGCTATTAATGGTAAAAGGAGGGGCTCCTTTCCTAATCTTTCATTAAGCCTATTTAACCTTATTCATGACACACACTAAACCATGTTTAGCCACCTCATCATGGATAGAGACCACACCATTCTCTCTGGCCGACCCAACCGATCCTCTCAGCCCAAAATCAGGCCATGGGGAGGTGCACCCAACCCAAACCAATGGGTTGACCAAATTGAAGCCAAAATGACCCCTTCCCCATTCCATTTTAATTCAGCCACTTTACACATGGCAATTGCCAATTGCTTGCACCAAGTCCCAGCCCTAACCCACCTGACCTTGAGGGTGACCCATGCCTGGCCGGCCGGCCACCCAGTCGCCGGAAAACACCATGCCCGAGACCTTGGAAGAAGCCAAGCTTTGGAATTCCATCTGCTGAGCTGCCCCACTCCAAATGGTCACCATGGTTGTTCTTCTCCTCACCAGAGCAGCTGATCCCATGCCCTAACTCCCCCTGGGAGGCCCTCCAACCTCTCCTATTTAACCCCCCCACCTCTCGGCCATGAGAAGGGGCTGAACCAACCATACAGAAACTCTGCCAAAATCATCCCAGACTCTCCCCTACACCCAGTGCACTTGATCCCCACTGCAATTCCCCTGCCATTTCTTCTCTGTGAGCTCAATTTTAGAGTTGAAATTCCACCTAAAAACAGGACACTTCCCATAGTGAGGAAATCCCCAAATTGATTGGCTCTACACCTGCACAGGACCAAGAGAAGGGATTCCACAGTGAAAGCCCCCTCTCCAGGCCATCCAGTTGCTCCAGACTCCAAAGGTTGAAATCGGCCTTGGTGGAAATCACACCTAGGCAATTCACCACATCCCCAGGCTTCATCCCTAGCCTCCTGCAACTCCAACGAACGTCTCAAGCATCTCTGATCGAGGCTTCACCTCTCAGAGCCAAGGTATGGATCAATTCTTCATCCCGAGCTTCTGAACATTCTCCATTTCAAATGAGTCGATTTCAATGAACATTAGCCGTATAGATGTGTTCGTCTCTTCAAGACGAATCCATGGAGCATAAGAACATAAAAATCCATGGAGAATCGAGTGAGATCTTAGGCTGGAAGGTAGACGGCCATCGGGTTAGGACGCTCGGGGACGATGAACGGATGCCGTTCATTCAATACACGCGCGGACGGACGGCTCGGATGGCGTCGGATCGACAAACGGCACGTGAACCGCGGGCCGCGCGGCGCCGACTCCGAAGGCGGCGTCGAACGGGAGCGCGCGCGCGCGGCCGTTCGGAGACGCCGAGGTCGACGCGGCGCCGATGTGGATAAGTAGAAAATTAGGTATTTTCTCGATTTATTTAAAATACCGTAACTTCAAAATCCATATCTTTGTGTAGAAAAATCACAAAATAAAATAAAAATACCTTCTCGCTCGAGTGAACGGAGGAGAATAATGTGGAAAAGAAATTAATTAATTTTGTCTAAGTACTTTATTTTTAATTAATTATTTACTCCCTGCATTGTTTTAATTCTCCATGCATTCATACAATTCACCATGGCATGAGACCATAGGGCTTTGAAGCCTCCGAACTTGGGAACATTCCCCGAATTTTCCAAGGTCGAGGTCATCTGTGTGAAAAGTTATTGATTTTTCAAATGCATGTTGTTGTTTTGAGTATTTTAATTCCAAAATTAGCATGTTGTGAAATAAATTCTAGGAAAATTTGGTGATGTTCCTTATGACCGGAGAACCCTAGGAAAAATAGGACTCGAGTTGATTCACTCGCATTAACCCTAATCGGCCTAAATACCCAAAATTGAACTTTAATTAATTAGAGTTAACCATAGATCAAATTGACTTGAAATCAATTCCCCACTAACCTTTAGGATCAGAGGAATCCACCATAAAGAATTCAAGTCAATTGGACTTGGTTAGCCCCATCAAATGGGTTGATTAAGCCCTTTAGCCAAAATTAAACTTTAAAATTTCATAACTTTCAAAATACTTTTCAAAAATTCACTAAATTGGTTTTGAAGCCTCTCTGATATCAGGGAATTCAAGAAAATTAAAATTGCAATTTTCTAAAAAATTGATTTTTTATCATTATTTTAATATTTTAATAATTAAAAAATAATAAAAATTAAAAAAATAATAAAATTCACCAAAATGTCACATTTTAAATTCTAGCCACTTAGGAATAAACCCCATATTTTCCTTATGTCTCTAGGTTGAGATATTAAATTTTAGAGCCTTGGGGTAATTTTTAAAACTAAAAAATACATTTTCTAGCATTTCCACTAAAAGAATTCCAATAAATTAAGGAAAAATCAGAAAATTGTAAAATTTGGTTCTCTGGAATCCTTGATATCGGAGAGAATTTTAAAAATTATAAAATTCATTTTTCAACTTATATTCTATTTTTAAATTAATTAATACTCCAGAACTTAAAATAATTTCAATAAATTAAATATAATTCAAAAAATCACAAAAATTGGTCCAAGTGGTCCTCTGGTCATTAGGAATGTCCCATAATTTTCTTAAGGACAGAAACTTTCCCTTGGTCATATTATTAAATTTTCCTTGGAAATCCTTATTTTCCACAAAAAATAATTACATAAATAAATTAAATACAGAAAAATCACATTTTCTCTCTAATGTATTTATTGACATATGAGTGAAGTCACATAAAAATTTCAAATTCATTTGAGCTCAATTTAGTGAGTTATGAAATTATTAAGCTTGAAGGGCAAAATAGTAATTAAAATTTTAACCCTTAATTAAAACTTTAGGCTTAATAAAATTAAAGAGTAAAATATTTGATCCTAATCTGATTTGGATGATTGAAATTTAAATAATTAAAGGGTAGAAACCTATTAAACAATTCAACAATAATTGAAATGAACTTTAGTTAAATAATTAATTAAATTTGGAAGAATAGTAAAATTGAAGTTATTAAAATAGGGATGTTATTAGGAAGAAATTTGTTCTTTAATTTAAGAATCCCTAAATTAATCATCTCAATAATATTTAATCCCTAATTAAAATGATAATCCAAGTTTAAGGTTTAAAATGCTAAAAGACTTAATCATTAAATTAAGTTAAGGTTAAATTATTTAAAGCAAATCCCTTTAAAATAAAATATTAAATTAAATTAAATTAAATTAAATTAAATTAAATTAAATTAAATTAAAACAAATTAAATTAAATTAAAATTAGATTAAATTAAAATTAAATTAAATCATATTAAATTAAATTAAATTAAATTAAAATAAATTAAATTAAAATTAAATAAAATTAAACTAAATTAAATTAAATTAAATTAAATTAAATTAAATTAAATAAAATAAAATTAAATTAAATTAAATTAAAACTAAATCAAATTAAATTAAATCAAATTGAATTAAATTAAGCTAAAGCATATCATATTAAATTAACTTAAATTAAATTAAATTAAATTAAACCACATTAAATTAAATTAAGTTAAGTTAAATTGAATTAAATTAAATATAACATCACCTAAGTCATAAAGAATTCAAAATAAATCTAAAAAAACTTGAACACTATTCTAAACTTAAATCATTAATTTGAACTTAAATTTGAATCACAAATCATTAAATATCATTTTGCTCTTAGGAGCTTTTACTATTATAACTCCTAAATGGAGTATCGAGTGAAATGTCACTTCACTCATAAGGATATTCAAACATCCTAATTCACTCGAGCAAGAAATAAAACTTAACTTAAACACCTCGGATGATTAATTCACCGCACAATAGAATTCATTTGGACTTAGGACAATTCCCGAAATATTGAAAAGATGTTTAAGATTCGTCTTAAACACTTCCTCAATATGATGGAATGTCCTTAAGAACAAATTGAGCTTAGTTGTTCTTTAGTGAAGAAAATCATCCTTAAAACCAAAATCGAAGACCTAGACGTCATAGGAATGACTAGCTATAGGATTAGGATTTTGGTAGAAAACCATAACCCTTCCCTTAGCCTTTACCTAGAAATTGCTATAAATGCTTAAATGCTCTAAATTGTATTTTAAGTGCAGCTTAGGATGACGGGAAGACCTTCCAGGTACGCTTTTATTTTATTGTAATTTATCTTACTGCAATTCATTTATTCGTGTTGCACTTTACCTTTCTTGCATGATAAACAACAGTTGCATGAAAACCTACACCTTTAGGACAGAAACCAAAACTAAATTAAAAGTCATTACAAGATAAAATTCACCACCACAACATTTCAAAATATAAAACAACTCAAAATTTAATCACAAACATAACAACAAAACTACAACTACAACTAAACTAAAACGTCTTGTTGGATGATCGGGAATACCTCAGATGATGTAACCTACGTGTTGCTAACGGGATTTCCACGGTCTAAATGAAAGTGTGGAACTCATTCAGTTGAGTTTAGCAAATTCATCCGGACTAAGTGAATCCGATAAAAATAACGATGCCGGAAGGATGGAACCGTGGGATCTTAACCTAGTGTTGTTATAATCAACTTTAAGATTTGTTTAATTAAAATATTAAAAAACACCCGGATTTTAAGATTTTCTCTAAACCGAAACACTTCTCTCATCTCTTGATTTATGACTTCTAAAACTAAACCTCTGCAACAACAAGGAGCTCGGAGCATGGTGGGCAAGCACGGCCATCGTCATCGAGCAAAACTCGAGTCTACTTCAGCAAAACTTTCCTTAGAATTAAATAACCAAGCCATAGGACTTCGAGGTAGTTTGCCTAGTGCAACATAAATCCTCAACCTTCTGTTAGGCATTTGCATTACAAATTAAGCCCTAACCGGTCTTAGGATTTCCGAGGTAGTTGTCTGATACGACATAAACCCTCATATCTTCAAGGCTATTAGTATGATTGTGTCATACGAATATAAGTCCTAATTAACTAAAATTGGCAAGAATGAAATATAAGATAATATTAGGGCTTTTCTAAATTCAAGCCAAACAATAGGATAGTCGGGAAATTACCAAAGTTCGCTTTGAATCTGTGATTTCTCCTACCTTTCTTCCTTTGAATTCCCAAAACAAAAATGTTCCAAATTTGATCCATTCCCTATTGAAATTCCAATATTCAATCCCTTGAAAACTTAAACTTTGAAATTCTTGAGAGCAGAACTACTGATTATTATCGAGAGTTTTCTTAGGTGATTTCCGTCACTTAAGATGTAATTAACTATAAGGGCTTGCCCTTATAGGGAATTTTAAGAACCCAGGTAATATAAACCCTGTTTAATGTTTTCATATTAAACAGGGGAATTTGTCGGCTTATAAAATTGGTTCGCAGACCAAATGGATGTCACAAACCTTTCTAGTTTATTTAATCGAGCCTCATTATCAAGCAGTATGTCTATTCTTCGGGATAGATACACGGTTTGCAGTGCGGCGCTCGTTTATATAAACTATTCGGGATGTGAGATCAGTTTGATTTCATATCTTAAAATTTTCAAATTTAAAATTATTTTCAAAATCAAATATTACTTTTCAAATTATTTAAATCAAAATTAAAATAAGCCGTACAGGCTTCAATTGAATTCACTAACTTCAACCCCTGACCTCCCTGACCTTGAGGGTGACCCTTGCCTGCCGGCCAGCCACCTGGGCCGCCGGAAAACGCCACGGCCGAGACATGGGGAGGAGCCAAACTTTGGAATTCCACCTTCGCCGAGTCGCCCCATGCCCAATGGCCACCATGGTCGTTCTTCCTCGACCTAAGCAAGCGATCCCAAGTCCTAACTCCCCCTGGGAGGCCCTCCAACCTCTCCTATTTAAACCCCACCTCTCTCGGCCATGGTGAGGTGCTGAACCAACCTTAAGGAAACTCTGCCAAAATCACTCCAGACTCTCCCCATACATAGAGCACTTGATCCCCACTGTCAATTTGCCCTAATCCCCACTAATTGAGCTCAATTTTGGAGCTCAATTCTCAGGCCAGAACAGGACATTCCCAAATCCTTCACCAAAGTCAAATTAAACTCACCTACACCTGCACAAGGTCGAGAGGAGAAGCTCCTCAGTGAAAGCCCCCTCTCCGGAGCCGACCATCCGTTCCGGACTCCAAAGGTCGAAATCGGGCTTGGTCAAAGTCATACTCGGACAATTCACTGGGCCAGGAGACTTCATCCGGAGCTTGCTTGGACCCAATCGAAGGTGACACAACCCTCAGATCGAACACTTCTCTGAGCAAAGGTATGGTCTTACTCTTCTTCCCGAGCTTCTCAACATTCTCCATTTTTATTAAGTCAATGTCATGCCACATAAACCGTATGGATGTGTTCGTCTTCTCGAGACGAATCCATAGAGCATAAGAACGTTTAATTTGGTCAAGTATCGAGCCAGATCTTAAGCCTAGAGGATGGACGGTTCTCGGGCTAGGAGGCTTGGGGACGACGAACGGATGCCGTTCATTCAATACACGCGCGGATGGACGGCTCAGATCAGGTCGGATCAGCGGATGATACGCGGAAGGCGGGACCCGGGCTGCTGACTCAAGTGGCGGCGTCGAATGGGAGCGCGCCGCGTGGTCGTTCGGAGATGCCGAGGATGACAGGGCGCCACGCTGGATAAGTAGGAAAATAGGCATTTTCTTATTTATTTAATTCCCTAAACTTCAAAAATACATAACTTTGTGTAGAAAAATCAGAAAAATAAAATAAAAATACTCTCTTGCTCAGTGAACAGAGGAGAATAATGTGGAAAAGAAATCATTTAGTTTCATTGAGTATATGATTTTTAATAATTTATTTACTCTCTGCACTATTTCAATTCTCCATGCATGTATACAATTCACCATGGCATGAGACCATAGGGCTTTTGAAGCCTCTGAATTTGGGAACATTCCCTGAATTTTCCAAAGTCAGAGGCCATCCCTATGAAGAGTTATTGATTTTTCAATTCTAGGTTGCTAGTTTGAGTATTTTAATTCCAATAATTAGCATATTGTGAAATAAATTCTAGGAAAATTTAGTGATGTTTATTATGACCAGAGGACCCTAGGAAAAATAGGTTTTGGGTTAACTCACTTGGAATAGCCCTAATTGGCTTAAACACCCAAAAAGGAGTTTTAATCAATTAGAGCTAATCATACATCAAATTGACTTGAAATCAATTCTCCACTGACTTTTAGGATCAGAGGAACCCACCATAAAAGTTTGAAGTCAATTGGACTTGGTTAGCCTACCAAATGGGTTGATTAAGCCATTTAGCCAACTTAAATTTTAAAAATTCATAACTTTCAAAATACTTTTCAAAAATTCACCAAATTGGTTTTGGAGCCTCTCTGATATTAGGGGAATTTAAGAAAATTAAAATTGCAATTTTCTAAAAGAGTTGATTTTTTGCATTATTTTAATATTTTTAATAATTAAAAAATATTAAAAATCACAAAAATAATAAAATTCACCAAAATGTCACATTTTGAATTTTAATCACTAAGGAACAAATCCCATATTTTTCTTAGGTCTCTATGATGAGATGTTAAATTTTAGAGCCTTAAGGTAATTTTAAAATTTAAAAAAAATGTATTTTCTAGCATTTCCACTAAAATAATTCTAATAAATCAAGGAAAAATCAAAAAATTATAAAAAGTGGTCCTCTGGTTTCCTTGATATCAGAGAGATTTTTGAAAAATATAAAATTCATTTTTCAACCTTTATTTTATTTTTAAATTAATTAACACTCCAAAACTCAAAATAATTATAATAAAAAGAATATAATTCAAAAATCACCAAAGTTGGTCCAAGTAGTCCTCTGGTCATTAGGAATGTCTCATAATTTTCTTAAGGACAGAAACTTTCCCTTGGTCATATTATTAAATTTTCTTTGGAAATCCCTATTTTCCACCAAAAATAATTACATAAATAAATTAAATACAGAAAAATCACATTTTCTCCTCTAATGTCTTTATTGACATATGAGTGAAGTCACATAAAAATTTCAAATTTATTTAAGCTCAATTTAGTGAGTTATGAAATTATAAAGCTTGAAGGGCAAAATGGTAATTAAAATTTTAACCCTTAATTAAAACTTTAGGCTTAATAAAATGAAAGTGTAAAATATTTGATCCTAATCTGATTTGGATGATTGAAATTTAAATAATTAAAGGGTAGAAACCTACCAAATAATTTGAAAATAATTAAAATAAAATTTTAATTAAATAATTAATTAAATTTGGAAGAATAATGAAAAATTGGAATTATTAAAATAGGGATATCATTAGGAAGAGATTTGTTCTTTAATTTAAGAATCCCTAAATTAATTATCTCAATAATATTTAATTCCTAATTAAAATGATAATCCAAATTTAAGATTTAAAATGCTAAAAGACTTAATCATTAAATTAAATTAAAGTTAAATTATTTAAATTAAATCCTTTTAAATTTTCAATTAAATTAATACTTTAACAATTAAAATTAAATCATCTTTGAAACATAAAAAATAAAATATTAAATTAAAATTAAAAATAAAATTAAATTAAAATTTAAATTAAATTAAATAAAATAAAATTAAATTAAACATATTAAATTAAATCAAATTAAATCAAATTAAATTAAATTAAATTAAATTAAATCAAATTAAATCAAATTAAATCAAATTAAATTAAATTAAATTAAATTAAATCATATTAAATTAAATTAAATTAAATTAAATTAAATTAAATTAAATTAAAATAAAAAAAATAAAATCAAATTAAAATTAAAATTAGATTAAATTAAATAAATTAAATTAAAATTGAAACTAAACCAAATTAAATTAAATTAAAGTTAAATTAAATTGAATTAAAAATAACATCACCTAAGACATAAAGAATTCAAAAAATAAATCTAAAACAACTTGAACACTATTCCAAACTTAAACCCATTAATTGAAATTAAGTTAAATCATAAATCATTTGAACATCAATTTTCCCTCGAAAGCTTTTGTTGTCACAACTCCTAATTGGAGTATTAAGTGAAGTGTTACTTCACTTATAGGATATTCAAATGTCCTAGTTCACTGAACAAGATAACAAAACTTGAACTCCCGGACGATTAATTCATTTGTATAATTAAATTCTCTTGGACTTAAAATAATCCTTGAAATATTGAAAAGATGTTTAAGACTCGTCTTAAGCACTTCCTCGATATGATAGGATATTTATAAGAACAATTGAACTTAATTGTTCTTTGATGAAGAAAATCGTCCTCAAACCCAAAATACAAGAACCTAGACGTCATAGGAGGTGACTAGATATAGGATTAGGAACTTGGTAGAAAACCATAACCCTTCCTTTAGCTTTACCTAGGAACTTGCTTTAAATGCTTAAATATTCTAATTATGTTTTAAGTGCAGCTTGGGATGAAGGGAAGACCCTCCAGGCACGCTTTTATTTTATTGCAATTTATTTAATAGCATCGCACTTACTTTTCTTGCATGATAAACAACTATTGCATGAAAACCAAAACCTTTAGGGTAGTCCCTAAAACTGAAACCAAAACTAAATTAAAAGTCATTACAAGATAAAATCCACCGCCACAACATTTCAAAATATAAAACAACTCAAAATTTAATCACAAATAGAACAATAAAACTACAACTACAACTAAATTAAAACGTCTTGTTGGATGATCGGGAATACCTCGGATGATGTAAACTACGTGTTGCTAACGGGATTTCCCACGGTCTAAATGAAAGTGTGGAACTCATTCAGTTGAGTTTAGCAAATTCATCTGGACTAAGTGAATCCGATAAAAATAACGATGCCGGAAGGATGGAACCGTGGGATCTTAACCGGTGTTGTTATAATCAACTTTAAGATTTGTTTAATTAAAATATTAAAAAAAAACACCTGGATTTTAAGATTTTCTCTAGACCAGAACACTTCTCTCATCTCCTGATTTATGACTTCTAAAACTAAACCTCTGCAACAAGGAACTCGAAGCATGGTGGGCAGCACGGCCATCGTCGTCAGCAAAACTGAAATCTGCATCAGCAAAACCATTCTTAGAATTAAATAACCAAGCCATAGGACTTCGAGGTAGCTTGCCTAGTGCAACATAAATCCTCAACTCTTCGTTAGGCATTTGCATGATCATATCATGTAAATTAAGCCCTAACCGGTCTTAGGACTCCGAGGTAGTCGTCCGATACGACATAAACCCTCACAACTTCGAGGCTATTTGTATGATTTCATCATACGAATATAAGTCCTAACTAATTAAAGTTGGCAAGATCAAAACATTAAATAAACATTAGGGCCTTCCTAAATTCAAGCCAAACAATAGGATAGTCGGGAAATTACCGAAGTTCACTTTGAGTCTATAATTTCTCCTACCTTTATTCCTTTGAATCCCCAAAATAAAATGTTCCAAATTTGA
This sequence comes from Papilionanthe hookeriana x Papilionanthe teres, assembly GCA_022702705.1. NCBI lineage: Eukaryota > Viridiplantae > Streptophyta > Magnoliopsida > Asparagales > Orchidaceae > Papilionanthe > Papilionanthe hookeriana x Papilionanthe teres. The sequence continues at coordinate 150,981,954 of CM040423.1, forward strand.
TCCAGTCCCTATTGAAATTCCAATATTCAATCCCTTGAAAACTTAAACTTTGAAATTCTTGAGAGCAGAACCACTAATTATTATCGAGAGTTTTCTTAGGTGATTCCCATCACTTAAGATGTAATTAACTATAGGGGCTTGCCCTTATAGGGAATTTTAAGAACCTGTGTAATATAAACCCTGTTTAATGTTTTCATATTAAGCGAGGGAACTTGTCTGCTTATAAAATTGGTTGGCAGTACCAAACGGATGTCACAAACCTTTCTAGTTTATTTAATCGAGCCCCATTTTGTCAAGCAACGGTGTCTATTCTTCGGGATAGATACACGGTTTGTGGTGCGGTGCTCGTTTATATAAACTATTCGGGATGTGAGATCAGTTTGATTTCATATCTTGAAAATTTCAAATTTAAAATTATTTTTAAAAATCAAATACTACTTTTCAAATTATTTATTTTATTTAAATTAAAATTCGCCGACAATTTCTGTAGGCGACCCCTTTTCAAAACACATAACCTAAAAATATGTCGACACCTATATCTGATAATTTTTGGTTAGTTCTATTCACTGTGTTCCGAAGAAAGGCATGGTGACTGTAGTTGTTAATGAAAAGAATGAATTAATTCAAACAAGACAAGTCACTGGATATCGAATTTGTATTGATTATAGAAAATTAAATGCCGCTACTAGGAAGAATCATTTTCCTTTGCCTTTCCTGGATCAAATGTTGGATAGATTAGATTAGCTGGACATTCATATTTTTTGTTTTTCGATGGATATTCTGGTTACCATCAAATATCGATAACTCTGGAGGATCAAGAAAAGTCTACATTTCCTTATGGAACTTATGCTTTTAGAAGAATATCTTTTGTCTTATGTAATGCACCTGCAACTTTTCAAATATGTATGATGTCCCTTTTCTGTGACTTAATTGAGAAAGGAATTTAAATTTTTATAGATGATTTCTCTATGTTTGGAACTTCTTTTGATTCTTGTTTCGATCATTTAGCTAAGGTTTTAAAGCATTGTGAAGAAACAAATTTGTTTTTAAATTTGGAAAAGTGTCAATATATGGTTACAGAAGGAATTGTTTTGAGACATAAAATTTCTAAAAATGGTATGGATGTTGACCAAGGAAAAAATTCAAATTATTGCTGGATTACAACCTTCTACTTTAGTTACAACTGTGAGAAGTTTTCTCGGACATGCTGGATTTTATAGGAGATATATTAAAGATTTTTCTAAAGTTGCTAAACTTCTATGCCATCTTTTGGAAAAAAAACACTAAATTTGATTTTAAAGAAAATTGTTTATAAGCTTTCAATTTATTAAAAGAAAATTTAATTACTGCACCTATTATTGTTCCACATAAAAAACTGTTTGAAATAATGTGTGATGCTAGTCACTATGGTATTGTAGCAGTTTTAGGACAAAAATATGATAATATTTTTAAAGTTATATATTATGCCATTAGAACTCTTAATGAGGCTCAAATTAATTATACTACTACTGAAAAAGAGCTATTGGTAATATTATATTCTTTTGATAAATTTAGACCATATATTCTTGGATTAAAATATATAGTCAAAACTGATCATTCCGCTGTTAAATATTTAATGTCAAAGAAGGATGCTAAGCCGAGGTTAATTAGATGGGTTTTTCTCTTGCAAGAATTCGATTTTCAATTAGTGGATAAAAATGGTGCTGATAATCAAATTGCTGACTATTTGTCTAGAATTGAAAATGATAATAAAAAGAATACTGAAGAAAACATAATGATTATTTTCCTAATGAACAACCTTATGTTATTACTGGGTGACAAGTTCCATGGTATGCTAATATGGTTAACTATTTAGCTAGTAATATTTTACCTTATGGATTAACTAGCCATTAGAAAAAGAAATTTATTTATGTTGCAGAATTTTACTTTTAGGATGACCCCTATCTATTCAAACAATGTAAAGATTCTATCATTCGAAGATGTGTAGCTAATAATGAAACTCTTGAAATTATACAAAAATGCCACAACTCTGAATTTGGAGGACATTTTGGTATAGATGAAACTGCATTTAAAATTTTACCTTTTGGATTTTATTGGCCTACATTATTTAAAGATATTAAAAAATATGTAAAAACTTGTGATCGATGTCAGAGAGCAGACAATATTTCTAGAAAAGATGAAATGCTTCTGAATTTCACCTTAGAAGTTGAAAATTTTGATGTGTGGGGTTTACATTTTATGGGACCATTTATATCATCTTCTAGAAAAAATTATATATTATTAGCTGCTGGTTATGTTTCTAAATGGATCGAAGTTGTAGGTTTACCTCATTTTGATGATAAAGGTGTTTTGATATTTTAAATTAAAAAGATTTTCACTAGATTTGGAATACCAAGAAAAATTATTACCATTGGGGAAGTCACTTTAAGAATTTTAAGTTTAAAAAATTAGTTAACAAATATAGAATTAAGCATAGAATTACAACAACTTATCACCCCCAAACCAGTAGATTAGCGAAGTTTCAAATCAAGAAATCAAAAGAATTTTAGAGAAAACTGTAAATACTAAAAGAACTGATTGGGTTGACAGACCTGATTCTGCATTATGGACTTATATGACTGCTTATAAAACTCCTATAGGAATGTCACCATATAGGCTTATATATGGAAAACCTTATCATTTATTATTGAGTTAGAACATAAAGCTTATTGGGCTATAAAAGAATTTAATTATAACTTAAAGAATGCCGGAGAAAAAAGATTATTACAATTGAATGAGCTTGAAGAAATTTAAAATGAGTCTTATGAGAATGCTAGAATTTATAAAGAAAATATGAAGAATTTGAATGATAAAAAGATTTTAAGAAAGAATTTTGAGCTTGGACAAGAAGATTTATTATATAATACCCGATTGAAATGAAGTCCAAGTGGATGGGGCAATATATTGTGGAAAAAGTTTATCCTTACAGGGCTATGTATATAAAAGATCCAAAGACTGATAATTCATTTAAAGCAAATGGGCAATGATTGAAACCCTATATTGGAGAAAAAATGCCTTATTATAAAGAATCAATAGAGCTGAGTCATTCCAAGTAAAATATTTGGATAAGTCAGACTGACGATGTTAAACCAAGCGCTTTGTAGGAGGTAACCCATATTTTTGTTGATTTGTTTTGATTTGATTTGATTTAAGTTGGTTGTGATAGGATGTGATCATCCTTTGTTTTGTATCAATTATTTAATACTAAATGAGGACTTAAATATAATTGGAACCTTTAGAAATTTGATGTGAGGCGAAACTGTATTTTTAGGATACTAGCGCCTAAGCGCCAGAATTGGCGCCTAAGTACCAGACACCTGTGATATTGGCGCCTAAGCGGCACAGTTACTGGATGTGGGAAAATTGCCAAATTCTAGTTTTAACCATTTCCTTCACTATAAAATGCCTTATCTTCATCCCTAATTAGCACCCCATCCATTAATTTACCTGAAGAAACAAAATTGAGTGAAAATTGAGATTTGTTTGATTCCATGGAGAATAGAAACAATAGTTTGGAAATAAAAATAAGTTTGTGCACAAGGATTCACAAACTTGTTTCAATGGATATTTGGCAATGAGTTTGGAGAGGATGATCAACCAATTTGAGAAGTTGCTACTTCTAAGCAATAGGATGCAGGAGATGTTCCATCAATATGAGCATATGGAATGAATAATGAAGCATCAATCTGATCATATGACTGCCTTTGAAGATTATTAGGTAAGTATGTATGCCAAGAACAATTGGATTGATGAGAAAACGGCCATGGAACTTCCTCGTGTTCCTTTCTTTTGCTCCCTTGTTCGTAGCAATCTACCATGTGATGAGGAGAATGAAGGTTCAGACCATAATTCGTGAAGTCTAGAAATGATGTAGTGTGTTATTTAATTTTGTTATTGTGTGTGTTATCTATTTGTAGTTTGTTCAAAATGTTGAATGTGTGATTTTTAGATCTTGTTTGTGAGTTAATCTTGTGTTGAATTTTTATGTTTGTATTTTCTGTGTTTGTTGAACCGAATATTGAATATCTGGAATGAAATTAAAGTGAATTGTGTAAATCTTATGTTAGAATGTTGGAATCTAATCTAGATTTGGGTTTTCTTTTTCGTTGATAATATTGGAAAGAATGAATGAGTTTGATGTGAAATTTTGGGCCTACAAGAGTTAGACTTGCTTAGTGTAACTTAAGAATGAAAATTTGAAAAATTTAGAAATTTCAGCAAGTCTAGCACCTAGGCGTCGGTTCACCTGAATCGGCCAAACATGGGATTTAAACCACCCATGGCTTTTTTTTACGCTTAAGCTCCTTCTTCTTCCTCTATTTCGCGAAAATCAGACCTTGGGCTCCATCTAGAGCTTGATTCTTTGAGTTTCTTGGCTTGAAATCACCGGATTTCATCATGTTAAGGTTAGATCTATACTTTAGCTTTGTTATTTTGCAGATCTACCATGGTTTTTTCGAAAATTGGAAGAGAACCGAAAATTTCATAAATATTTGATTTTTTAGTGAAAATTCCATGGATTTAAGTTGTATTTAGCTTGAAAAAGCTTGTAAGAAGTCTTTAATCTTAAAATTTAGAATTTATTTATAAAATTTTTCCTCATTTTTAGGATGGCTCCTAAATCTAAGAAGGGAAAGGAGAGAGATGATTTTGATAGATCAAAATTTGTTAGTATTAACACACAAAGGCGTTACAATGAGTTTGCTTCTACCAGAAAATCTATATCAGAAAGAAGTTTTTATCATCCCGGTGGAGCTATTGAAAATGTTATTGTGGCGCGAAATTGGGAAAAGTTTTGTTATTTCACTGCAGTTGCTGTTATACCTGTAGTCCGTGAATTTTATGCAAATTTTACTACGACAACTGACGACGAAGTGTTTGTTCGAACCAAAAGAGTTGAGTTTACTCTAGAGCGGATTCATATGCTATATGGTTTTGCCTCCTGTTATTGACTGTTTTTATTCTGAATTTACTCATTCTTAAGTTGAGCTTGATAATATTAGCTTTTATTTGAATGATGGATCTAGAGCTTGGAAGGTCAGAAATGCTAAAAAGGTAAATTTTTCCTCTCCCACGCTCAATGCTTCTTCTAAAGCTTGCCATTATTTTATTTATACTCGCCTCCTTCCCTCAAATCATTTAAGTGAAGTTACAAAGGAACGAGCCATCCTGAATTATTGCATTCAAGAGATGAAGCCGATTAACGTTGGGTCTATTATTTGTGATGCTATTAGTTCTTCTGCGAGAGCTAGTAGTATTGCTGGTCTAGGCTTTCCATCTCTCATTTTCTCCATATGCAAGAATTATAGTGTGAAGTATGATCATTCTGAGGAATAGTTGAAGCCTTTGAAACCTATTGGGAAGGCTAATGTAGATGGATGTCCTAGAGGTAAAGTTCTTAGTACACCTTCTACTTCAGTACCTTTTACTTCTAGACCATATACATCCACTGCTACTGAGCCTCCAGCTTGATTTTGGGATGTTTTTAGTGAGAGATATATGGAGCATCAAAGTGAAATGTTTTTGATGCAGTGTCGTATGGAGGATATGGATAAGAAATTTGATCATATAGCAGATCATGTTCATAGGAAAAGTGATTATGATGTTGAGTATGATGAGGCTTGGGCAAAGTTTCTGAAGGGAGATCAGACTGTGAATTTCCCCAAATGCCCTAAATTTTCACCATATTCAGATTTGAAAGCAATGGATGAAGATATTCAATTTGATGATGATGATGATGAGGAAACTAAAGAAGATCATTAGACTTCTTACTTTTATGTAGTTTTTATCCCTTATTTTTTTATTTCCTATGTCCTTTATTTTATATGTATAGACTTTTGGTGACTATGTAGGATTTTTTGAGGACTTCTGTTATTTTTATCATTGTGATTGTTTACTCTTGTGTCTATTTAGTATTGTATTAGTGCTAGAAAAGAGTTTTAGCTTTTAATTGCTATTCATATTGTTACTCTTCTGTACTACTTATTATATCTGTATTTGTTCTCCTGCTTAAAATACCTTTAATGTTTTTCCTTCTTTATGCTTATTATAAGCTTTATTTTACGAAGTAGTTTAAAAATTAAGTTTTGGGGGGGGGTGGGGGTGAAGAAAAATAATTTTCAAAAACTTAAATTTTATTTATTCTCAAATGTGCTATAAATAAATTTGATTTTGATTGAAAAATAATTATGTGTATAAAGTTATATTAAGAAAGCAAAGTTTTGAATATAGAAATGAGTAGTTAATTTAGTTGAAACCTATAGTGTGGATGAAAAATTTAAAGTTAAAAATTTCTTAGTGAAGAAATGGTAAATATTTTGTGACCATCTTTAGTAAGAAAATTTGTATTTTAAAAAAAATAGAAGGATTAGAATTTTATTTTTAATACTTAAATTTCTTTTATTGAAAAAAAATTTAAAAAATTTTATTATATTTCTAAGTAAAAGATATATATCTACCTTATACTTTAGGAAAGAAAGGGTGGAATTCAAAATTATTTAAGGCCTATCTAGATATAATAATCCTTGCTTTGATCTAAAAAAAAAAGAAAAGAAAAAAAGAGGAAAAAGAAAAGAAAAGAAAAGTGAAAATAGTATGTTAAAAAGGAAGGAGAAGCAGGAGGATTTAAGGTCCTAATCCAAAATTGGTTCCACACCTGATTTTTCTAGAATATAAGACTTGAGAAAATCTTGAAGCTTATGAATATAATATAGTTAGTATAGTTCTTTTTAGTAAAGATTTTGAAGTAAAGAAAATAAAATTTCTAAGCCCTATATTTTGAAAAATCTACAAGTATTTCTCAATAAGATATGGACTCATATTTTTAATTCACCTTTACTTAAGAGATTTCTAAACTTTAAATTGATCTCATTTACTAAAATTTTTCTAAATTGGACTACTGCATTTCTAAGATAAAAAATTGGAAACTCTTGTTGAGCTTACTTTTGTGAGGATTATTTATAAATCATCTAGAGGAAGTAAGTCTACTAATATTGACCTCCTAAACTTTACCAATGGTCACTAAACCCTAATGTCTATAGTAAAACCCTAATGTCTATAGTAAAACCCTAATAAAGCCTTTTTAACCCAAATCTTAATGGACATCCTAAAATGATGAAATCAGTAATAACAAAACTGGTCTGATCAACCATTGGCCAAACTGGTCGACCTTTGACTCGAATGGTTAAATTAGGTCAAAATGGTCAATCCATGACCCAATGACCATCACATTGGCCAAACTGGTCAACCTTTGACACAAATTGTTAAATTAGGTCCAAATGGTCAATCCATGACCCAATGACCACCGCATTGATCAAGAAGGTCAACCTTTGACCTAAATGGTCAAATTAGGTCAAAATGGTCAATCCATGACCCGATGACCGTCACCTTTACAAGACTGGTCAACCTTTAACCCAAATGGTGAAAAAAGGTTAAAATGGTTAATTCTTGGCCCAATGACCACCTCATTGACCAAACTGGTCTACCTTTGACCCAAATGGTCAAATTAGGTCAATATGGTCAATCCTTAACCTAATGACTACCCCATTAACCAAACTGTTCAACTTTTGACCTAAATGGTCAAATTAGGTCAAAATGATCAATTCTTGACCCAATGACCACCACATTGACCAAACTGGTCAACCTTTGACCCAAATGATCAAATTAGGTCAAAATGGTCAATCCATGACCCAATAACCACCACATTGACCAAACTGGTCAACCTTTGACCCAAATGGTTAAATTATGTCAAAATGGTCAATCCATGACCCAATGACCACCACATTGACCAAAATGGTCAACCTTTGACCCAAATTGTCAAATTTGGAGAAATGGTCAAACCATGTCTGATGACGTATCGGGTCTTGGCTCGTCGCCGCTGGTGCCGATCAATTCTCTCATGTCGTTGTGGATGTCCGAATGTCTGTCGATGTCGTTGTTGAGGAGTCGCCACTCTCTTTATCTATCACATTGCCCTAATCTTCAAATAATCTTATTCTTTTAGATCATGTGAAGGATCATTAGATGTTAAGAAAGTTGAAGAAAATAGATAAGGATGATAAAATAGAAAATAGTAGAACAAGAAAATGTCAGTGGTAGTCCTTAAGGAGAAGATTCCAGAATGCCTTATTCTGGATATTTCTGCACATGGAAAATCTAATAACCAATGATTTTAGGTGTAATACCTATTCTAAGTTCTTTAATTCTTCTATAGGAGCGAGCTCTTATAGTTAATTACATCTTAGATAATTAGGATTGTCTACGAAAACTCCTGATTAATGTTAACATTCATTCTCTAAGAAATATTTAAGATGAAGGAAATAAATGTCAATGTTCAATTCTAAGGGTAATTAGTGTTACATACTACCCTAAAGGTTTGGTTTTGTTATCGTTAATTATTTATTTATTTATGTTAATGTCGACGTTTTGTTTTGTTTTGTCAATGTTATTTTGTTTTATTTTTTTGTTAATGTCGTAGTTTTTTTTTGTTTTGTCAATGTAGTTTTTTTTGTTGTTTTGGGTTTTTGTGGCTATCATAAAAATTTTGATTTTGTGGCTATCCTAAAAGTTTTGGTTTTGTTTCATTTTGATGTAGTTGTTTTGATGTCATTTTATTTTTGCTTTGTTGTTGTGGTATTATTCTAATTTCATTGTCATCCTGTCTTTAGAATGCCGCCTCGCAAAATAGAGTTTGCACACTCTAAGAGCATGCAAAGTAAATCTAAAACGAAACTAGTCTTCGACTGCAAGAAAAATAGTGTCGAGTTTACGAAAGAAATAATGTGAGTTTTATTTCTTAGTTGGTTAAATTTTAGTTTTTAGACAACCCGGTCAGGATGTCCATGGCTCCGTCGTCCCAAGGTCGTCAGATGCCTTGATCTACTTAGTCCAAAAGGTTTTTAAATAAGGAATGGAAGACTCTTATCAAAAACCAGGATTGCATCATCCAAGAAATCTTCGTAGATCAAGAGCGCTGGGGTTCAAGTTGCATTTGGTGATCTTTGTTTATTAAGATTTCATTTAAGTTTTAATGTCTTTTCGGATTTTAGGTTGGAAAATTTTAAGTTGTTTACGATTTATTAACCAATTAAAATTTTCCATGTGTTATTTTGATTGATTTTTATATGTCGGTATTGATTTGTTTATTTTAGTCTAATGTAGTTTTGACCTAAAGAAAGGAGATAAGTTTATTTAGATCCAATGTCTGTAAGATCTAATTAAACTTGAGAATTTTAGATTCAGTGTCATTTGAATCTAATGATTTCTAATAAGAATTAGATCTTGAACTTTATATTCAACGTCCTTTGAAGCTAAAGGTTTGAATTAAGTCTAATGTAAATTAGACTTAGGAATTTAGATTCAGTATCATTTGAATCTAATCATTTCGAAGAATTTGGATTCAATGTATTTTGAATCTAAAAGTTTTGAATTAAGTCTAATGTAAATTAGACTTGGGAATTTAGATTCAGTGTCATTTGAATTTATTATTTTCTAGTTAAATCAAATATGAATTAGATTTAGGAATTTAGATTCGATGTCTGTTGAATCTAAAGGTTTTGAGAAATTTAACTAAGTCTAAATGTAAATTAGACCTAATGTTTACTTCCTAAAGTAGGTTGGACCTACGGAAATTTGGTTAATTCTAGTATAGCTTAGACTTAGAATTTTAGGTCCTGATGTCAGTTGGGCCCAAAGATTTGGTTAGGTTTGATTCAATTTGGATTTACGTTGAGTTTAAGTTTAATGTTGGTTGAACCTAAGGTTGATGTTTGACTTAAGTTTAATTTTGGATTGATCCTAAGTTAAATGTTTAATTTTAGGTTCAATGTGTGTTGAATCCTAATTTAAGGATTTTGACTTAGGTTTAAGTTTGGGTTGATCGTAAGTTAAAGGTTTGGTTTAAGTTCAATGTGATTTGAGCCTAAGGTTAAAAATTATTTTAAGTTCAATTTAGGTAGGACCAAAAGTTGATTTAGGTTCAATATGGATTGAACTAGAGGGTTTGAAATGGTTATAAGTCCAATGTAGATAGGACTTAAAATTAGTTTAGGATTGATCCCAAGCAGTTGAAATGGTTCTAAGTCCGATGTGGGTAGGACTTAAGGTTGATTTAGATCCAATGTAAGTAGAATCTAAAATTGGTTTAGGTTTAATATGAATCAAACCTAAAGTTTGATATCATTATAAGTCTAATATATTTCGATCCCATGTAAGTAGGATCTAATGTTGGCTTAGGTTTAATATGAATTGAACCCAAGACTTCAAATTATTCTAAGTCCAATGTAGGTAGGACTTAAGATTAATTTAGGTTTTAAAGGTTTGATTTAATTTAGGTTCAAGTTGGGTTGAACTTAAGAGTTTGATTTGATTTTTAAGTTCAATTTGGGTTGAACCTAAGAGTTTGATTTGATTTAGGTTCAAGTTAGGTTGAACCTAAGAGTTCGATTTGATTTAGGTTCAAATTGGGTTAAACCTAAGAGTTTGATTTGATTTAGGTTCAAGTTGGGTTGAACCTAAGAGTTCGACTTGATTTGATTCAAGTTGGGTTGAACCTTAGAGTTTGATTTTATTTAAAATTTAATTAAACCTAACATGGGTAAGGTTTAATTATCTTTATTAGGTCTAGTTAGAGTTAGACCTAATTGGGGTTTAAGTTAAATGAAGCCCAATGTAAGTAAGGCTTATTATGGTTAATTAGGTCTAATTAGGGTTAGACCTAATTGGAGTTTATTGACTTAAAAGAGGTCAATTAGATCTAATTAGGGTTTAGATTATGTTTGGGTTGCTGAACCCAAAGAATTTAGATTTGACTTCAGTTCATTTGGTTAAACCTAGGGTTTAAGTTAGTTTAGGTTGACTTCGATTCAATTTAGGTTGAACCTAAGGTTTAGGTAGACTTAAGTTCAATTTGGGTTGAACCTAAAGTTTATGTTGAGTTAGATTCAATTTGGGTTGAATCTAAAGTTTATGTTGAGTTAGATTCAATTTGGGTTGAATCTAAAGTTTTGGTTAACTTGGGTTCAAGTTAGGTTGGACCTAAGTTATAAGTTTGATTTAAGTTCAATGTAGGTTGAACTAAAATTTGGTCAACTTGTGTTCAAGTTAGGGTGAACCTAAGTTATAGGTTTGATTTAGGTTCAATGTATGTTGAACTTAAAGTTTGGTTAACTTGGGTTCATATTAGGTTGAACCTAAGTTTAAGTTTTATTTTGGTTCACTGTATGTTGAACCTAAAGCTTAGTTAGGTTAATTTGGGTTGAACCTGAAGTTTGGTTGAGTTAGGTTCAATGTATATTGAACCTAGTGGTTTGGTTAGGTTCAATTGGGTTGAAAATGAAATTTGGTTGAGTTTGGTCTAGTTAGGTTCAATTGGGTTGAACCTGAAGTTTTGTTGAGTTTGGTTCAATGTAGGTTGAACCTAAGGTTAGGTTAACTTTGGTTCAAGCTTGGTTGAACCTAAGTTAAAAGTTGATTTAGGTTCTATGTACGTTGAACCTAAGTTTAAGTTTGATTTAGGTTCGATGTAGGTTGAACCTAAGGGTTTTACGTTAAGTTAGGTTCAATGTAAGTTGAACCTAAAGGATTGAGCTTACTTGTCTTCAAGTTAGGTTGAACCTAAGTTTAGGTTTGTCTTAGATTCAACATTGGTTGAACCTTGAGATCAAGTTATGTTGAACCTAAGTTAGAAGTTGATTTAAGTCAATATGGGTTGATCCTAAGGTTTGGTTAATTTGGGCTCAAGTTAAGTTGAATCTAAGTTAGAAGTTGATTTAGGTTCAATATGGGTTGAACATTGGGATTAAGTTAGGTTGAACCTCAGTTAAGGTTTGAGTTAGGTTATATGTAGGTTGAACCTAAATTTTGGGTAAGGTTTAATTAGTTTAATTAGACCTAATTAGGGTTAGTTCTAATTAAGGTTTATGTTTAAGTAAACCTAATTTGGGTAAGGTTTAATTGAATTAAATAGACCTAATTAGGGTTAGGTCAAATTAGGGTTTATGGTTAATTAAACCTGAAGTGGGTAAGGTTTAATTAGATTAATTAGACCTAATTAGAGTTAGCTTTAATTAGAGTTTATGGTTAATTAAACCTAATGTGGGCAAGGTTTAATTGGATTAATTAGACCAAATTAGGGTTAGGTCTAATTAAGGTTTATGGTTAATTAAACCTAATGTGGTTAAGGTTTAATTGGATTAATTCGACCTAATTATGGTTAGGTCTAATTAAGGTTTATGGTTAATTAAACCTAATGCGGGTAAGGTTTAATTGGATTAATTAGACCTAATTAGGGTTAGGTCTAATTAGGGTTTATGGTTAATTAAACCTAAAGTGGTTAAGGTTTAATTGGATTAATTAGACCTAATTAAGGTTAGGTATAATTAGAGTTTATGGTTAATTAAACCTAAAGTGGGTAAGGTTTAATTTGATTAATTAAACCTAATTTGGGTTAGGTCTAATTAAGGTTTATTATTAATTAAACGCAATGTGGGTAAGGTTTAATTGGATTAATTAGAACTAATTAAGATTAGGTCTAATTAGGGTTTAGGTTTAATTAAACCTAAAGTGGGTAAGGTTTAATTGGATTAATTAGACCTAATTAGGTTTAGGTCTAATTAAGGTTTATGGTTAATTAAACCTAATGTGGGCAAGGTTTAATTGGATTAATTATACATAATTAGGGTTAGGTCTAATTAGAGTTTATGGTTAATTAAACCTAATGTGGGTAAATTTTAATTAGATTAATTAGAACTAATTAGGGTTAGGTCTAATTAGGGTTTATGGTTAATTAAACCTAATTTAGGTAAGATTTAATTGGATTTATTTGATCTAATTAGGGTTTGTGGTTAATTAAACCGAATGTGGGTAAGGTTTAATTGGAATAATTAGACCTAATTAAGGTTAGGTCTAATTAGGGTTTATGGTTAATTAAACCTAATGTGGGTAAGGTTTAATTGAATTAATTAGACCTAATTAGGGTTAGGTCTAATTAGAGTTTATGGTTAAGTAAACCTAATGTGGGTAAGGTTTAATTGGATTAATTAGACCTAATTAGGGTTAGATCTAGTTAGGGTTTATGCTTAATTAAACCTAATTTAGGTAAGGTTTAATTGGATTAATTATACCAAATTAGCTTAGGTCTAATTAGGGTTTATGGTTAATTAAACATAACGTGGGTAAGGTTTAATTGGATTAATTAGACCTAATTAGGGTTAGGTCTAATTAGGGTTTATGGTTAATTAAACATAATGTGGGTAAGGCTTAATTAAATTAATTAGACCTAATTCGAGTTAGGTCTAATTAGGGTTTATGGTTAATTAAACCTAATGTGGGTAAGGTTTAATTAGATTAATTAGACCTAATTAATGTTAGGTCTATGTTGATCTCATTTTTGATGAGGTCTTCCCTTCTATCTTTAGTACTTAGGATCTAGCCTTAGGCTTTTCCTTTGACTATCCTAGAGGATTAGAATTGGGACCCACCACTTATAAATTCAAACCACTTCTTAACTCCCTGCAAACTCCACAAAATTGATTGTAGACCCCTAATCACCTAGAGGGTTGAAATTAAATGTGGAAGTTTAAAGGATGAGTTCCTATAGGATTCTTTGGCCTTAGGATCGCCTCACAGGTGGCTCAGTGCGGTGAAGGGGGCTGACTTACACACACACTACACCTATACACTGTACTTTCACACACCTCCTAAAACCACACCCATACCCAATTTGACCTCCTAACTCATGAAGGTGATTCACATGGATGGTCTTTAACTCCTAAGCCCTTGGTTAAGAGGGTTAGGAACAACATAGTGGATGCCTCAAATGAGTCCCTTCATGGCTCATGTGGGCTTGATGTGGCTTCATGGCTCAACCAAAATGATTTCATTCCACTTACATTTACCCAAGCTTCAATTTTCCACATTTTCAATTTTTGACCCCCGGGACCCTACACCCGCCTAGCCTACCCAAAACCCTTAAAATTACCCAAATTTTTCAAAATTTCCAATTCACCCAAAATTCCCCAAAAACATTCCTAAACATTTCCTCACCAATCAAATTAATCATCCATACCCAAAAATACCAAAAATTCCAAAAATACCTCCCAATACCCTCCAAATACCCAAAATGCCCCTCTTAGCCAAAAAAAATCCAAAAATTCAGAAAATTCCCAGAAAATTCTAGAAAATCCCAAATATTCCCAATTTCATTTTGTTCAACTACATCATGGGCCAATTTCATCAATTTACCCCACTTTTATCAAAACCCCCAATTTGACCCATTTTAACCCAAAGTGAACCCAATGTCAAACCAAACCTACCCAATTGACCCAAATTCTGGTCCAATTCAATTCTAAACTTCAATTAAACATCCCCAACACCAATCTAGACTAAATCCAAGCCCAATTTGATTGGAATTGGGATCCAATTTCACTTTTGGCCTTAAAGCCCAATTTGGACCCATGACCCAAACTTAGCCCAAACTCACCCAATTCAACTCCAATTAACCCCAAATCTTTTCTAAACCTTCCTTAACATCCCCATAAACAAAACACTAACATGATTTGCACAAGATTTTGACCCAAACCCTATTCAAATTCAACCAAAAACAAAAATTCCTTAAATGGGCCTACACCCAAACCCAACCCAAATAGGCCCAAGTCCCAAAATCCAAACCCAACCAAAAATTGAAACTTCTTTAAAACAGCCCCAAAAACCCTTCTCAACATTAATTTTACATCAATTTCAACTTTAGCCCAACTTTGGCCCATGGTAGCCTCATTTTGGCCCACCTTAGCCTCTTTACCAAAAAGCCCAAATTCAACCCAATCCAAACCCAAATCACCCCACACTTGTTTCAAACCACTCATGACACATCCATAAACCAAACTCAACAATTATTTGGCCCAACCTCTTTACAAAATTCCCATCCATAAATTCATTTTTAAACTTAAAGGCCCATTCCTTAAACCATTTTAAAAGCCCATTTTTTACCACATCCAAAGGCCCAAAATTGGTCCCAAAGCCCATATGACATTTCCCCTCATCATACTTTCAATTAAACTCAATACCTAAGTCCTAAATTCATCATCAAATCATCCCAAATCAAGCCTTATCCAAGTTCTCATTAAATTATCAAAAGAATCCCAAAACCCATTTTCATGAAATTGACTAAACCTTTCCCAAGCCAAAGGTGAGCCATGAAGCCATGCATGAGCCACATGTGAGCCATGAGAGCCTTGGACACTCCACCATGCCATATTGGGTAAGAAGAGGGAGGGCTTTCCTTAATCCCTAAAGCTCATTAGCCTTAATCATGATTCACCTAAACTTAAATTTAATCCAAATATATTTGGATGGAGACTTCTCCATGCCAAACCAGTGATCCCTTTGATCCCCCACAGCACCCAAAGCCACCTTGAAGGGTGCACCAAGCCCAAATGGGTGGATTGACCCATTTAGACTCAAAACTAGCCATGCCCCATTCTACTTTGGATCAAAGCCTTTACACATGGCAATTGCCAATCGCTTGCACCAAGTCCCGCTCCGACCCACCTGACCTCGAGGGTGACCCATGCCTGGCCGAGCCGGCCACCCGGTCGTCGGAAAACACCATGCCCGAGACCTTGGGAGAGGCCAAGCTTTGGAATTCTACCTCGCCGAGCCGCCCCATGCCCAATGGCCACCATGGCTGTTCTTCTCCTCACCTAGCAGCTGATCCCAGGCCTCGACTCCCCCGGGAGGCCCTCCGACCTCTCCTATTTAAACCCCTCACCCTCTCGGCCAAAGGAGGTGTTGAACCGGACCATACCAAAACTCGCCATAATCACTCCTCACTCCCCTCCGGACTTAGAGCAATTGATCCCCACTCGTTCTCCCGCTCTAATCCCCATTGATCGAGCTCAATTTTGGAGCTCAATTCTCGAGCCGAACAGGACACTCCCGAATCCTTCACCAAAATCAAATTAAACTCATCTACACCTTCACCGGAGCCAAGAGAAGAAGTTTTCCGGTGAAAGCCCCTCTCCAGTGCCACCCAGTTGTTCCAGACTCCAAAGGCTGTGATCGGCTCTGGTGGAAATCATACCTAGACAATTCACCAAGCCAAGGGACTTCATCTGGAGCTTGCTTGGACCCAATCGAACGCGACACAACCCTCAGATCGAAGCTTCACTTCTCTGAGCAAAGGTATGAACTCCCTCTTCGCCCGAGCTTCGATCAATTCTCCATTTTGATTGGCTTGATTTCATAGCATGTTCACCGTATGGATGTGTTCGTCTCTTCATGAAGAATCCATAGAGCATAAGAACACGAAAATCCGTTGAGAATCGAGTGAGTTCTTAGGGTTAGAGTGTGGACGGTCACGGGATCGCATCGCCGTAGACGATGACCGAGAACCGTCGGATCGCGCGTGTATCGGATGGACGGCTTGGATTGGGTCTGGACCGGCGGATGGTACGTGAACCGCGGGGCCCTGGACAGCCGAGTCGGATGGCGGCGCCGAACCGGGGAGCGACGCGTGTCGATTCGGAGCCGCCGAGGTTGAGTCGGCGCCGACGTAGATAAGTAGGAAAATAGCTTATTTTCTTATTTATTTAATCCCTAAACTTCAAAAATGCATATCTTTGTGTAGAAAAATCACAAAAATAAAATAAAAATACCCTCTTGCTCAGTGAACGAGAGGAGAATAATGTGGAAAAGAAATTAATTAATTTTGTCTAAGTACTTTATTTTTAATTAATTATTTACTCCCTGCATTGTTTTAATTCTCCATGCATTCATACAATTCACCATGGCATGAGACCATAGGGCTTTTGAAGCCTCCGAACTTGGGAACATTCCCCGAATTTTCCAATGTCGGAGGCCATCTCTGTGAAAAGTTATTGATTTTTCAAATGCATGTTGCTGTTTTGAGTATTTTAATTCCAAAAATTAGCATGTTGTGAAATAAATTCTAGGAAAATTTGGTGATGTTCCTTATGATCAGAGAACTCTAGGAAAAATAGGACTTGAGTTAATTCACTCATATTAACCCTAATTGGCCTAAATACCCAAAATTGAACTTTAATTAATTAGAGTTAACCATAGATCAAATTGACTTGAAATCAATTCTCCACTGACCTTTAGGATCAGAGGAATCCACCATAAAAATTTCAAGTCAATTGGACTTGGTTAGCCCCATCAAATGGGTCGATTAAGCCACTTAGCCAAAATTAAACTTTAAAATTTCATAACTTTCAAAATACTTTTCAAAAATTCACCAAATTGGTTTTGAAGCCTCTCTGATATCAGAGGAATTCAAGAAAATTAAAATTGCAATTTTCTAAAAAAGTTAATTTTTTATCATTATTTTAATATTTTAATAATTAAAAAATAATAAAAATTACAAAAATAATAAAATTCACCAAATTGTCACATTTTGAATTCTAACCACTTAGGAACAAATCCCATATTTTTCTTATGTCTCTAGGTTGAGATATTAAATTTTAAAGCCTTGGGGTAATTTTTAAAATTAAAAAATACATTTTCTAGCATTTCCACTAAAATAATTCCAATAAATTAAGGAAAAATCAGAAAATTATAAAATTTGGTTCTCTGGAATCCTTGATATCGGAGAGAATTTTAAAAATTATAAAATTTATTTTTCAACTTATATTCTATTTTTAAATTAATTAATACTCCAGAACTTAAAATAATTTTAATAAATAAAATATAATTCAAAAAAATCACAGAAATTGGTCCAAGTGGTCCTCTGGTCATTAGGAATGTCCCATAATTTTCTTAAGGACAGAAACTTTCCCTTGGACATATTATTAAATTTTCCTTGGAAATCCTTATTTTCCACCAAAAATAATTACATAAATAAATTAAATACAGAAAAATCACATTTTCTCCTCTAATGTCTTTATTGACATATGAGTGAAGTCACATAAAAATTTCAAATTCATTTGAGCTCAATTTAGTGAGTTATGAAATTATTAAGCTTGAAGGGCAAAATGGTAATTAAAATTTTAACCCTTAATTAAAACTTTAGGCTTAATAAAATTAAAGAGTAAAATATTTGATCCTAATCTGATTTGGATGATTGAAATTTAAATAATTAAAGGGTAGAAACCTATTAAACAATTCAACAATACTTGAAATGAACTTTAGTTAAAATAATTAATTAAATTTGGAAGAATAGTAAAATTGGAGTTATTAAAATAGGGATGTTATTAGGAAGAAATTTGTTCTTTAATTTAAGAATCCCTAAATTAATCATCTCAATAATATTTAATCCCTAATTAAAATGATAATCCAAGTTTAAGGTTTAAAATGCTAAAAGACTTAATCATTAAATTAAGTTAAGGTTAAATTATTTAAAGCAAATCCCTTTAAAATAAAATATTAAATTAAATTAAATTAAATTAAATTAAATTAAATTAAAGTAAATTAAAAAAAATTAAATTAAATTAAATTAAAACAAATTAAATTAAATTAAAATTAAATTAAATCAAAATTAAATTAAATCATATTAAATTAAATTAAATTAAATTAATTTAAATTAAATTAAATAAAATTAAACTAAATTAAATTAAATTAAATTAAATTAAATTAAATTAAATAAAATAAAATTAAATTAAATTAAATTAAAACTAAATCAAATTAAATTGAATCAAATTGAATTAAATTAAGCTAAAGCATATCATATTAAATTAACTTAAATTAAATTAAATTAAATTAAACCACATTAAATTAAATTAAGTTAAGTTAAATTGAATTAAATTAAATATAACATCACCTAAGACATAAAGAATTCAAAATAAATCTAAAATAACTTGAACACTATTCCAAACTTAAATCATTAATTTGAACTTAAATTTGAATCACAAATCATTAAATATCATTTTGCCCTTAGGAGCTTTTACTATTAGAACCCCTAAATGGAGTATCAAGTGAAATGTCACTTCACTCATAAGGATATTCAAACATCCTAATTCACTGAGCAAGAAATAAAACTTAACTTAAACACCCTGGATGATTAATTCACCCGCACAATAGAATTCATTTGGACTTAGGACAATTCCCGAAATATTGAAAAGATGTTTAAGATTCGTCTTAAACACTTCCTCAATATGATGGAATGTCCTTAAGAACAAATTGAGCTTAGCTGTTCTTCGGTGAAGAAAATCATCCTTAAAACCAAAATTGAAGACCTGGACGTCATAGGAATGACTACCTATAGGATTAGGATTTTGGTAGAAAACCATAACCCTTCCCTTAGCTTTACCTAGAAATTGCTATAAATGCTTAAATGCTCTAAATTGTATTTTAAGTGCAGCATGGATGACGGGAAGACCCTCCGTGTAAGCTTTTATTTTATTGCAATTTATCTTACCGCAATTCATTTATTCGTGTTGCACTTTACCTTTCTTGCATGATAAACAACAGTTGCATGAAAACCTACACCTTTAGGACAGAAACCAAAACCGAAACCCATAACTAAAATAAAAGACACTACAAGATAAAATTCACCGCCACAACATTCAAAATATAAAACAACTCAAAATTTAATCACAAACAGAACAACAAAACTACAACTACAACTAAATTAAAACGCTCATTGAATGATCGGGAATACCTCGGATGATGTAACCCACGTGTTGCTAACGGGATTTCCCACGGTCTAAATGAAAGTGCGGAACTCATTTAGTTGAGTTTAGCAAATTCATCTGGACTAAGTGAATTCGATGAAAATAACGGTGCCGGGATGACGGAACCGTGGGATCTTAATCGGTTCGTTTAATCAACTTTAAGACTCGTTTTAATTAAAACATTAAAGACACATGGAAATTAAGACTTTCTCTAAAACCAAACACTTCCCTCATCTCTTGATTTATCACCTTCTACAACTAAACCTCTCGCAACAACAAGGAGCTTGGAGCTTAATGGGCAGACACGACCATCGTCATCAAGCAAAACATGAATCTGCTTCAGCAAAACTTCTCTTTAGTTTAAACAATCAACTCATAGGACTTCGAGGTAGTTTGCCTGGTGCAACATAAAACCTCAACCTTCTTGTTACGCATTTGCTTTGCAAATTAAGTCCTAATCGACCTTAGGGTTCCGAGGTAGTCGTCCGCTACGACATAAACCCTCACACCTTCGAGGCTATTTGTGTGATCACATCATGCAAACATAAGTCCTAATTAATTAAAATTGGCAAGATCAAAACATTAAATAAACATTAGGACCTTCCTAAATTCAAGCCAAACAAATAGGATAGTCTGGAAATTACCGAAGTTCGCTTCGAATCTGTGATTTCTCCTACCTTTCTTCCTTTGGATTCCCAAAATAAAAATGTTCAAAATTTGATCCATTCCCTATTGAAATTCCAAAATTTAATCCATTGAAAACTTAAACATTGAAATTCTTGAGAGCAGAACTACTGATTATTATCGAGAGTTTTCTTAGGTGATTCCCGTCACTTAAGATGTAATTAACTATAGGGGCCTGCCCTTATAGGGAATTTTAAGAACCCAGGTAATATAAACCCCGCTTAATTCATTTATATTAAGCGGGGAATTTATCGGCTTATAAAATTGGTTCGTAGACCAAACGGATGTCACAAATCTTCTAGTTTATTTAATCGAGCCCCATCATCAAGCAATGTGTCTATTCTTCGGGATGGATACATAGTTTGTGATGCGGTGCTCGTTTATATAAACTATTCGGGATATGAGATCAGTTTGATTTCATATCTTAAAATTTTCAAATTTAAAATTATTTTTCAAAATCAAATATTACTTTTCAAATTATTTATTTAAATTAAATTAAAATTCGCCGACAACTTCTGTAGGCGACCCCTTTTCAAAATACAACACCAAAACCCAAAAATAAGCCGCACAATTTCTGGCGACTCCGCTGGGGACAATTCCTCTCTCCATTTTTAATCAAATAGTTCTGCTTTCAAAAATCGGTAGTGTATCCATGTCCCTAATGGATCAAACTACCCTTCTTTCCGTTGGAATACTATGTTCATTTATACCTTGAATGAGTATAGCCAACATTCTCTCGGATCTAGGAGCCACTGTTTAGACACCCCTAAACAGAGAGGTTCTGAGATCCTTTTACCTCATTTTTGAGGTGGGGTGGACCCCCAATAGGTGTTAGTTTAGGAGTGATCCTTCGAGTCGAGAAGTCTTGCATAAGACTTTCTTTTCCTTTCCAGCTCTAAATCAGATTCATTACCTTCTCTACACCTTTGAACATTCCGTTCTAAATAAACAAACCCTCTAATGAATGACTCTTTTAATAAATATACATGAACAAGAATGTGTTCGGACTCTTTTCGATTCCTTTCTTTTCATCCTGATGAGAAGAAGCATAACTTGGGACCGACAATCGAATCTACCTTGCGGAAATGGAAGCCCCAAAGCCGATTTTCTCCTTCACCAATGGATCGGACTTCGCCGTTTACAAGGATGAGCCGCCCGACAATGGGATCATCCGGTTTGGACGAGGATTCGAGAACACAAGTGCCAAGATCGCCGACGTTACCCTCTTCGCACCGATGGACAAAGTGTCGAAGCCGAGAAACCCATGATCGAGTTCAACCTTAAATCAACTCAAGAGTTTCCTCCTCTACAAAGGGTTCCAGCTGAGAGGAGTACCGCCGTCCATAGAAGGACCGTTATCTCTACCCCCACTGGTCTAGTCGTCTCTGCACCTACCCCGGCTCCCGCCAAACTGAAGGGGAAGGAAGTTCAAATTTGTAACGAACATTTTGCCGTGGAGGGTACAGATTTCCGTGCAAGACCTTCTATTTTTGAAATTGGGTCCAGCTCAAGGATTCCACCCCTAACACGGACTCAGAGGAGAAACAGAGGCAGGAAGATTGTCAGGAAGGCCAGAGCTGCTGAAGTCGCTTTCTTAGAAGAAATCCCTGAGTACACACCACTACCTGAATACATACCATTGTCTGAGTATACACCCCTTTTGGAAGGAAGTAGATTCCATCCCCTTTCCGCCGCAGCTAACGAGGAAAATGTCCGCAGGATTGCCTCTACATTACCTCGACCCGCATATTACAGCGACAACGTAAAGAAAAGGGCTGGGGTTACACCATTTGCCCGACTACGTACCGTGATCGAGAAATTAGCAAAGAAAGAAAGATGCCCCGTATCGGAAATTTTAAGAAGGATAGGGCGGGTGCCGGCCAAATCCCGTCTTGGGCCGCGAGTAGAATCTGCTATCGCTGCGGAAGAGCCTAATAAGAAGATGAAGGCTAGTCCACCCGTTGTTGTTTCGGGTTTACGGCATCGGGAGGATTCCACTTTCCAAGCATTCAACCGACGGACCATCCGGTCCTAGGCCTTCGCTGCTAGAAGGATGGTATGGCGTCCCACCACCGGCCAATTAAGACCGAAACAACGACTCGAAAAGGAAAGTCTCGTCAGGAGACTTGAGTCCGAGGAAAGTGCTACCGCAGTAAAGGGGACTCATGAGAAAGAAACTCGACAATTGTCACATGACAACTGCAAGGATGTACAGAAAAGACCACTGGAAGATGCTATGGAAAAGTTAAGAACTGATATTCGGCGACTAGCAAGGGAAAGAGAAGAGAAATTCGGAGATGAAGTTGACTCGTCAGAATTCATGGATGATGAATATGCAGAAATTAACATGGTTGAAACGCGAGCTTCGTCAGCTTCACAAGGTGCTCCTGCGCACCGCGTAGAAGAGAGGAGCCGGAAGTAATGAGGAGGCAGCTTCAAGAGAAAGATGATACGAACGCCCAAATGGCGAAAAGGATGGAAGAGATGGTCAGTAGCCCTAGCCACTCTCCGCAGTCAAGTTCAACCCCAAAGAGAAACACCCCCGAAGTTATTCACATTGTAGACGGAGGAAAGGAGATTACATCCGTCAACGGGGATGATCAATTAAAGAAGGATGCAACACAAAGTATGATTCCGGAAAAGGATATCAAGAGCTTGGTGGAACAGCAGGTGCGAGAAGCCTTGGCACAATCAAAGAGCGGAACATCCATTCGGACAGGTAGACCTTACCCCGAAGAATTCGACGCTGTCCAATATCCGAAAGGCTTTGTACCACCTCTGTTCAAGACCTTTGATGGAACCGGGAACCCTCGGCAGCATGTTGCACATTTTCGTGCCAGCTGTTGCAATGCCGGCGGAAGTGATGCTTTACTCTTCCGACAATTTGTCGCGACTCGTCGTGGATCGCCTTTGATTGGTATGCGGAATTACCAAACGGATCGGTAAAGACATTTTCGGAATTAGAGAACCTCTTCATCAAGCGATTTGTCGGAGCTCAGCACCACATCACTATAGGTGATTTAGTGGTAGAGAAGCAGAAGCCGAATGAAACCTTGGTGGACTACATACTTCGATGGAGGAACCTAAGTATGAAGTGTGAGCCACAGCTACAAGAACAACATGCAGTCGGCATTTTACTAAAAAGCATCCATGGCCCGATAGCACTTCTCCTCAAGGGATTTACTATTAAGACTTTCGAGAAGTTGTTAAGCAAGGCCAGAAGCTTGCAAGAGGAGGCGAAGCAATTAAGTTTCACCGATAAAGCAGACAAACAAAAGCCCGTGAAAACTTTTGAAAAGAAGTCCGGGATCGTCGCAGCAGTCGATAAAGGCAAGCAACCGATACAAATATCGTCAGAAAGGCCGCAAAGAACCTCAACGAGATTACCAACAACCCCGACCCGGCTATCAGTCATCTCAACAGTATGAACAACCGCCTCGTCCACAACGTACGTTTAGGGAGTTTCTGAGCAGGGAGTATCCATTCAAGAATGAGGCAGTGTCGAAAATGTTCCGCAGCCTGATGAAGACTCCAGATTTCCAACTGCCAGAGCCTAAAAGACCAGAAGAAGTCGACAAGAAAGGTGATCCCAACTTTTGCCCTTACCACCGGATGCTTGAGCACAAGATAGAAGATTGTATTACATTCAAGAGTTGGCTCAACGACAATCTTCGGAGAGGGAATATAACGATCCCGAAAGAATACATGAAAGAACCCGAGAAAGGAGGTTCCGTCAATGTTATCTCGACGGATTTCATTGTTCCGATAGATCCCTATGCGACTGATGATGGATGAACTACCGCTTGGACAAAGTCTTCGAAGAAGGTTTTGGATCACATCCAAACCGCTTCGGTGCGAGCCTCAATTCAGAGTTCGAAAACTGTCAAGTCAGTGCTATCACTTGCGAAAGAAGAACCACCTCAACAAGAGACAATTGAAGAAAAGAAGAAAATTGACAAAGAAGAGAAGACCGAGGCACCTAAGGCTAGACTAGGGGCTGCTTATCCTAGGATAGTTGTTTCCGATTCGGGGGAGAAATCCCTCGAACCTCCGACTCCGTATGATTATCCGCCCACTCCGGTGGGATCTTATAATGATGAGGGTTATGGCGTTGGCTACATTTTCGATCGTTTCTAACGATTACGTAACTAGCGACAATTAACCTAATCCGGACGTCGATTCCGATACAAATGACAATTCTCAAATCATACACAATCTCGACGATCATAATGATGAAGAAGACATCCACCAGGGAGGCTACGAGAGTTCAACAAGCAACGAATCTATTTGCGAGTTTCGAGGAGCTCCAATCATACATAGAGTTAGAGCCTTCGGACTCCGAAGCTAATCCCGAAGAACTTGTCATTCCAATTCGAAGGAGACACCAGCAAACTCAATGCTAAATTCGAAGAAATCACAGAAGTCAACTTAAGAAGTGGAAGAGTTTTACCTCCGAGAATGGGTCCAAAGGACAAAGGAAAGCAGGTGGTTGTTCAGGAAGAACCAACCCCGGTAGAAGAAATACCCATTCGAGAAGAAAACGAGGCACATGAAAACAAAGTGGACAACAATGTGCTAGCCCATCTTAGGAAACTACCAGCCAAACGAGCATCTACGACGCTCTCATCTTATCAAAAGAGATGAGAGAAACTCCGATCAAGGCCTTACTTCGATCCGTAAATTCGCTTAGCTCAAATGGCCGGAGATTCCTTAGATGAGGTTTGCTCGTTAAAGGAACAGCGAGGTGTTACCTTCACGGACAACGACCTACTACTTGGGACGACGAGACCACAACCGACCCTCGTACATTTCGGTTATAATTGGGAAGTTTACACTCTCCAGAGTATTGCTGGATCCAATAGCATCAATCAATATAATGAATCTTCGAACGCTAGCATACTTGGAAATTGATGCTCGCGAGCTCGAGGCGGACAAGATGTTATTAAGAGGATTCAACCAGAAAGGAGAAAGAGCCCTCGGATCAATAACACTGCTAATGAAGACCGGTGACTTAGCAAAGACAACCGCAAAATTTCACATAATTGATTCAGAAACATCGTTCAATGCTCTACTGGGCCGACCATGGATACATGAAAACAGGATGGTACCATCATCTCAACATCAATGCATTAAATACTACGATGGAGGGGAACAGTGCATTAAAGGTGACTTACAACCGTTCTCCGTACATGAAATTGGAATCCATGAAGATGCAGCTTATTATGCACCTCCGAAGAAAACAATCTTCTCCAGAGATACCATAACAAATGAAGCAAAGGAAATTTGGGACAATGAAGAAACTGAAATTCTAGTCCAACAGTTACTCACCACTCCCTTACCGAGAGATGGTGAAGGTTTCTCCACAACTCGCATCTGAGGTCGAGGCCGGGGACGAAGTCGTGGCGGAGACATTAGGACGATCGGACGAGAGGAAACCGACCATCAATGTCGATTGGGAAGATAGTTCGAAGAAGAAAAAGAAATCAAACAAGAAGCAGCGACAATAAGCTCGGAAGAAGCCGCAATTCGAGAATCCCTCTCGAAGATGAAAGAAACGAAGAATATAAATCGATGTACGAGAAGATTAACCACTATGTACATATTATGACCCTGACCCCGATCCATTCTAATAAGATCGAGGGTATGGAGGTCAAAGAGGTACGTAGCGGTGGTGCAAAGCCAATCAAATTCTACCGTGGTGCTCCTCCCTCCAAAACTGAAAATAATGTACAATTTGAAGATGCTACTTCATCAGAATTAATGGAATTACCTTTTGAGTGGTACTCTCCCTGTGTTCAAAATTTAATTCAGCGTGGTTTTTTACCTCGACAATGGACAAAAGGTCAATCACAACATTTTGAAAAATTATGGAATAACTCCGGTCGTCCACCCAATGCAAAACATGGTCTCGGATTCGGCACAGTAGGATCAGTTGACGATACTGAATTTTGCTTGGTTGTCACCTGCGAGTCTAATGAAAATTGCATGGAAACTACGTAAGAACTCGAAGATTTACAAATTGGAGATGCTCCACCGTAATTCGAAGAAGAGATCAAATCTACAATAGATGAGTTAACGGAAGTTAACTTAGGTACTAGCGAATAACCTAGACCTACCTTTGTTAGCTCCTTACTCAATAAAGAAGACTCCGAAGAAATAATTAAGTTATTAATGGAATTTAAAGACCGTTTTGCTTGGAGCTACGATGAGATGCCGTGTTTAGCTCCAGCAGGTCGCAATCCATAAGCTAGGGGTGGATCCCGCTTCGTTCCGGTCGGACAAGGTCCCGAAGAATGCGTCTAGAAATCGAACAACAAGTCATAGCTGAAGTTAAAAAGCTAATAGACGCTAAATTTGTCCGTGAAGAACAATACCCGACTTGGTTAGCCAACGTGGTACCGAGTTAGGAAGAAGAATGGTCGGATCGGAATTTGTGTGGATTTCGGAGATTTAAACAAGGCATGTCCAAAAGATGAATTCCCTCTACCGATCCCGAATTAATGATCGACATTGCTTCGACACATGAAATATTTTCGTTCATGGATGGATCTTCAGGATACAACCAGATAAAAATGGCTCCAGAAGATGAAAAACTTACAGCATTCAGAACGCCGATCGGGGTATATTGTTACACAGTAATGCCATTTGGACTGAAGAATGCAGGAGCAACCTACCAGAGAGCGATGACAAAAATTTTTGATGATCTCATCCACAATCAAGTCAAATGCTACGTGGATGATGTGGTCATCAAAAGCAAAGTAAAGGAAAACCACCTGTATGATTTGAGAATTGTTTTCGAACGATTAAGACAATTTAACCTTAAGATGAATCCCTTAAAATGCGCCTTCGGTGTCACCTCCGGGAAATTCTTAGGATTCGTTGTCCGATAGCGCGGAATTGAAATCGACCCAGAAAAGATTAAAGCCATCTTAGAAATGCCGCCTCCCAGAACCTTAAAACAACTACGATCTTTTCAAGGGAAGTCGGCATATCTTCGACGCTTTATCTCAAACTTGTCGAGTAGGTGTCAGCCTTTCTCGGCACTAGTTAAAAAGGACGCCAAATTTATTTGGGAAGAGAAATGCCGTAGGGCCTTCGAGGACATTAAACAATATTTAATGACACCTCCCGTCTTAGCAGCCCCGGCCTCGAGTAGACCGCTAATACTTTATACCGCGGCTTTAGACGACTCTCTCGGAGCCCCGTTAGCCTGAGTCAATGATGAGGGTAAAGAAAATGCTCTTTACTACCTAAGCCGTCGTTTACTTCCGACGGAAATAAGGTATCCCGCAATCGAAAAGCATTGTTTGGCCCCGATCTTCGCCGCTCAAAAGCTCGGGCACTACATGCTTTCTCATAAGGTCAACTCGATCTCGAAATTTAATCCATTGCAATACTTGATGACCCGTCCAACGCTTTCCGGCGGACTTGCCGGATGGTCAATGATATTATTGCAATTCGATATAACTTTCGTGCCTCTTCGTGCCGTAAAGGGACAAGTCTTAGCAGACTTCCTCGCAAAGACACCCTTTGCGGCGAGACCGCCTCTCAATGACGATTTGCCGGATGAACAAATAATGAGCTTAGAAGACCCCGATGATCGACGTTGGGAATTGTATTTCGATGGAGCATCTTCAAGCACACAAAGACTAAGAATCGCAAGTGATAGTGCCTGTAAGGCGGTGGATCGGACTAATCTTTATAACACCGGAGCGGGGGATGTTAAGATATTCCTACCACTTGACGTAGCCGTGTACAAATAACGAAGCGAATACGAAGCCCTCATAACAGGACTCGGAATTAACTATTCAAATGGGTATAACGGACATCAACATCTACGGGGATTCGCAGTTAATCATTCAACGGATCGTCGGACAATACGGAATTTTAAAACCAAGACTCGAGCAATACTTCTAAGTATGCCATACTACTGTGGAACAGATTCCAAATGTGACAATCTACAAAATTCCCAGAAAAGAGAACACTTTAGCGGATGCGTTAGCCCGTCTCGCAAAAGAACTTTCCTGTTTGCAAGATGAATCAGTGGAAGTGTATGTTCGCGGACGTCAGGTCCTATCACAGCTCGACATAGACACAATACACAAATCAGAAAAGGAAAAAGGATCAATTGCAGTAGTGACAGAAAACACAGAAGATTAGCGACAGCCATTAATAGCTTACCTGCAAACAGGAAAACTACTAGACGATAGGTCGTTAGCCCATCAGATCAAGAAAAGAACTCTGTCCTACGCATTAATAAACAACACATTATATAGAAGGTCTTTTGATCAAATGTGGCTAAGGTGTCTAAGCGGGTCCGAGGCTCTTGAAATTGTTAAAGAGGTGCACTCGGGACTCGTGGCGCTCACCGGTCGGGTCCAAAGATGAAAATGAAAATTAAAAGACTAGGGTACTACCGGCCCTCGATGATGACCGACCGCATGAAAATCGCTAAGAGCCGTCACCAATGCCAAGTACACGGAGTGGTTCTACACCAACCTCCAAATGTGCTACATCCGACAATTGTGTCGTGGCCATTTGAATGTTGGGGCACGGATATAGTGGGTCCAATAGAACCACCATCTTTAAAAGGACATCGCTTCATTCTTGCGGCTACGGATTACTTTTCAAAGTGGGCAGAGGCGGTTCCACTCGTAGAAGTGAAAGCACATCACGTGCTACAATTTTTTAAGAACCAAGTTGTCTACCGTTTCGGAGTGCCGCGCGAATCATCTCGGATAATGGGTCGGCATTCGAAGCACACAAATCAACAATTTTGTCGGGAGACACGGAATCGACCGGTGATATTCAACAATTTACTACCCAAGAGCAAACAGCTCGGTCGAGGCTTTTAATAAAACTCTCGTTCAAATTTTAAAGAAGACTTTAGACGACAATAAGAGAAATTGGCACGAGAAGTTATTAGAAGCCTTATGGGCCTACCGGACAACCTTCGAACTCCTACTCAAGCTACACCTTACGCTCTGGTGTATGGGTCCGAGGCAGTGTTACCCTTAGAGGTCCAGCTTCCTTCACTCAGAATTGCAGTTGCAAACAAGATCACGACAAAAGAGAATGTCAAATTGCGACTAGAAGAATTGGAAAGCCTGGAAGGGAAAAGAATTGCAGCGCAGCAGAATTTAGAACTATACCAAGCTAAGATGGTTCAAGCCCATGACAAATTGGTCCGCCCAAGAACCTTCAAAGTTGGTGACTTAGTTCTCGTTCTCAAAAGACCTATTCTTGCACACCGCAAGATAGGAGGAAAATTTAAACCCACTTGGGAAGGACCGTTTGTGGTTGAGGCGATCTACTCGAGAGGCTCCTACCAGCCTAGTGAACCGCCAAGGAGAACGACATATGCTTCCGATCAATGGACGATACTTAAAAAAGTATTACGCTACCTGATGTTTCGAAGGAATGAATTTTCCATCCCTAGAAGCACGGGTGAAGTAATTACTTATGATTGGGTCCGAACCCAAAATAATAAAAAATGTGCTAAAATAAATAAAATCATGATAATAAAGTTTTCCTTGTTCTCTCTTCCAAATCAAAATCTCTTTCCTGATCTTTTCCCACTTCATTCCTGTTGAATTTAAAAATATAAAAATAATAAAAAAAAGCTGTCTTTAATAAACATTTTCTTAATGTTCTTGTTCTTAAGTATGCCCCCGATCCTTTTCCTTGTCTTTTCGCAGGGAAATGTCGAACGGGCGGTTGGTCCTGAACTTTAGAAATGGCGTAAGCCTTGCACTCGATGTAAAGAGGGTGAAAGATGGAGCGATAATAGAGATTGACTCAGACTTCGCACCAGCAGGCCTGCAATACGAGGAAAGTGACTGGGTCCCGATTGACCGAGAGGAACTGCCCAGTCAGACGATAATGAAAGTGGGTGGCCCAAGCCACCAATCCAGCAGAAGAAAAGAAAAACAAACACTGAAGAAGACAAGAGAATCAAATCTGTAGTCGCTACAGCAGAGGGCAGGCTTGTCAGCGCCGCGCCCACAGAAATTCAGGAAATACGAAGGGCTACTCTCACAGCAACTCAACGAAGAAATAAAAATCGCCGTATCCGCAAGATGTTAACTAAATTAGCAGCGGATCAGCGCGACGAGACAATTGCTACTGCCAGTGCATATACTTCAAGGATACCGGTTCGCCAGGAACCTGAAGGAAGGAGGCCAGCTCCCGGGATGACGGAAGAAACCGGAGAAATCTCGAGAAGAACGGAAGAAAGAAGGCTACAACGCCACCGGACAAAGCCACCGGTAATGCATGACCTTGTTGCGGAAGCAACCCCGGAGGATGTCCCGACGGACATCATCCCCGAGGAGCCGAGGTATGCAGGAGAACGTGAAGGGATCGAGCCATATATCCCACAGTACGTCACCAGGCCTCGCCATTGGCAAATTATCCCAGAATACGAGCTAGAAAGAATACAGAATGTCCAGAAGAAAACTTTTGAATACTTCGAGAGAATCAGATGCAGGAGGATCAATATACTAGAAGTCCTCGAGTTACATACAGACGTGTTCTTAGAATACGAACAACAACAAATCATGGACTGCATCTGGGATTTGAAAAAGATGGGCCGAGCAGGCCGCCTAAGAGAAAACACTTACTCGGAACCCCGGAGATGGATGCTAGGGAAAGGGAGAATTAGAATACAATGTGGATGCTGCTACAACTTCGCAGAAGACAGGAAGGGAAACCCACCGGGATACTCCGTCATGGCTGGGTGGATCCAATGCCATTAGTCATTAAAAGGATGGTAAAAAGAATGATAACATGGAGGGTACCGCAGCGGATTGCATACCCAACAGTTGCATCATTAACATTTACAAGAAGGGTGATCGCATTCCCCCACACATAGATCATCACGACTTTGTCGACCTTTCGCACGCTTTCTTTTCGAATGAGTGTAATATCATGTTCGGATCTAACCTCCGGATAGCAGAGCCCGAGTGAGTTCCGAGGGCCGGTAAAGATACCATTACCGGTAGGTTCCGTCATGATACTGAAGGGCAACGAAGCAGATGTCGCTAAACATTGCATACCAGGAGTGCCAGTGAAGCGGATCTTAGTTACTTTCAGAAGGATGGACAACAGGAAAGCACCTTACCACTTCTAGCCAGACCCGGAGCTAGAGAGCCTCCGACCTTACGAGCTGTGAGTTACAATGAAAATATCACACCTCCAATGTACATCCATACGGCATCCTCGCCAAGGATGGCTTGGAAGGTGATGTTATTGACCATGTACCTCACTATTCAGACATGGATTTTTGACAGATACCTTTTTGGATGGATCGACAAAGATCATACATAGTCCGTTTTAAGTTTATATGGATTGTATGAGATGTATTCCAGATCGAGTTGTATGATGTATCTTCAAGCATAATTGGAATGAAAGTGATGATGTCACATTTTTGGCCTTCACCTCTTTTGTACAAATTGACTGGGAAACGCCGTTAAAGTTAAACGAACTTCGAACAAAGAACAGAAAAGAAAAAAAAAATAATAAAATAATAATAAAAATAATAATAAAAATAAATATAAAAATATAAATAATAAATGAGAATTATTT
Organism: Papilionanthe hookeriana x Papilionanthe teres; assembly: GCA_022702705.1. Classification (NCBI taxonomy): domain Eukaryota; kingdom Viridiplantae; phylum Streptophyta; class Magnoliopsida; order Asparagales; family Orchidaceae; genus Papilionanthe; species Papilionanthe hookeriana x Papilionanthe teres. The sequence continues at coordinate 151,013,888 of CM040423.1, forward strand.
TTCCTTAAAAATCCAAACATAAAAATAACTTCAAAATCCACGTGAATGTTAAATAAAATTCACATGAACATTAAGTACACGGCTAAAAAAATTTTGAAAGTTAAAGGACAAACAGAATGAAAATGAATCTCAAATCGGATCCCACTCTAAATTCATCTTTTCAAACATTTTCAAATTAACTCCAAATCGAAATTTATCTTAAGTTCATTTGAAATTCTCTGTCGGGACAACTCTTCCTCACAAGAGACCCACACTTCAATTTCAGAACCCTAAACATTTTTTCGTCACATCGAAATCATTTCGACTTTTGTGGCCTACCTTTCTTCCTGTATGGAGATCGACTAGGTCTATTGACACGGAGCCTGAGCTTCCTCTGATTTGGTTCTGATGGCATGAGACTGGGTCCCTCTTCACACAAATGAACTTTCGAGATTGGAATCCATTTCCAATTCTCATTAAACCTTCGAGATTGGAACCAGTTTCCATTTCTCTTTAGACCTTTGAGATTGGAACCAGTTTCCATTTCTCTTTAGACCTTCGAGATTGGAACCAGTTTCCAATTCTCATTAAACCTTCGAGATTGGAACTAGTTTCCAATTCTCATTAAACCTTCGAGATTGGAACCAGTTTCCATTTCTCTTTAAACTTCGAGATTGGAACCAGTTTCCAATTCTCATTAAACCGTTGAGATTGGAACCATTTTCCATTTCTCTTTAGACCTTTGAGATTGGAACCAGTTTCCATTTCTCTTTAAACCTTTGAGATTGGAACCAGTTTCCATTTCTCTTTAGACCTTCGAGATTGGAACCAGCTTCCATTTCTCTTTAGACCTTCGAGATTGGAACCGGTTCCAATTCTCATTAAACCTCGAGATTGGAACCGGTTTCCATTTCTCATTAAACCTTTGAGATTGGAACCGGCTTCCGTTTCTCTTTAGACCTTTGAGATTGGAACCGGTTTCCATTTCTCTTTAAACCTTCGAGATTGGAACCAGCTTCCATTTCTCTTTAGACCTTTGAGATTGGAACCAGCTTCCATTTCTCCTTAGACCTTCGAGATTGGAACCGGCTTCCATTTCTCCTTAGACCTTCGAGATTGGAACCAGCTTCCATTTCTCTTTAAACCTTCGAGATTGGAACTAGTTTCCATTTCTCTTTAGACCTTTGAGATTGGAACCGGCTTCCATTTCTCTTTAGACCTTCGAGATTGGAACCGGTTTCCATTTCTCTTTAGACCTTCGAGATTGGAACCAGCTTCCATTTTTCTTTAGACCTTCGAGATTGGAACCGGCTTCCATTTCTCCTTAAACCTTCGAGATCGGAACCGGATTCCGGCTTCTCTTTAAACCTTCGAGACTAGAACCCGATTCCGGTTCTCTTTAAACCGTCGAGATCGGTACCTAAATTCTGATTCTCATCCCCTTCAATCAACACTTAAACTCCGATTCTCATTCTCGCGACCGGTACCCCGATTCCAGTTTTCTCCACAATCCCGGATCGGAACCTCGTTTCGAATCCAAACTTCGGATCCAAATTTCATCAATTGATTTTAAACCAAACTTCAATCTAAATTGAAACTCAAAATCTAAACTTACACATCAAAACTTAAACTAAAACAAAACGAAAATCTAAATCGAAATTCCCCTGGATCATGTGATTTGGGACTCACCTCCTTTTCCTTTCCCCAGCGAGAGTTCAGGAATCTCCAGTCTCAGAGATATACTTGACACTCCCTAGCGGAAACTCTTCTACTTCATCCTAAGTTTGTCACTTGGACATCTATGTTGGTTTTGTTGATCTTTTCGGTCAACGCCAATACGCGCGGTGTGCTTGGTTAGCACACCACACCTATTGGGGGTCCATTTGTTGACCTCATTTTTGATGAGGTCTTCCCTTCTCTCTTTAGTACTTAGGATCTAGCCTTAGGCTTTTCCTTTGACTATCCTAGAGGATTAGAATTGGGACCCACCACTTAGAAATTCAAACCACTTCTTAACTCCCTGCAAACTCCACAAAATTGATTGTAGACCCCTAATCACCTAGAGGGTTGAAATTAATTGTGGAAGTTTAAAGGATGAGTTCCTATAGGATTCTTTGGCCTTAGGATCGCCCAGGTGGCCCGGTCGCAGTCAAGGGGCTGACTTACACACACACTACACCTATACACCGCACTTTCACACACCTCCTAAAACCACACCCATACCCAATTTGACCTCCTAACTCATGAAGGTGATTCACATGGATGGTCTTTAACCCCTAAGCCCTCGGCAAGAGGGTTAGGAACAACATAAGTGGATGCCTCAAATGAGTCCCTTCATGGCTCATGTGGGCTTGATGTGGCTTCATGGCTCAACCAAAATGATTTCATTCCACTTACATTTACCCAAGCTTCAATTTTCCAAATTTTCAATTTTTGACCCCCGGGACCCTACACCCGCCTAGCCTACCCAAAACCCTTAAAATTACCCAAATTTTTCAAAATTTCCAAATCACCCAAAATTCCCCAAAAACATTCCTAAACATTTCCTCACCAATCAAATTAATCATCCATACCCAAAAATACCAAAAATTCCAAAAATACCTCCCAATACCCTCCAAATACCCAAAATGCCCCTCTTAGCCAAAAAAAATCCAAAAATTCAGAAAATTCCCAGAAAATTCCAGAAAATCTCAAATTTTCCCAATTTCATTTTGTTCAACTACATCATGGGCCAATTTTGTCAATTTACCCCACTTTTATCAAAACCCCCAATTTGACCCATTTTAACCCAAAGTGAACCCAATGTCAAACCAAACCTACCCAATTGACCCAAATTCTGATCCAATTCAATTCTAAACTTCAATTCAACATCCCCAACACCAATCTAGACCAAATCCAAGCCCAATTTGATTGGCATTGAGATCCAATTTCACTTTTGGCCTTAAAGCCCAATTTGGACCCATGACCCAAACTTAGCCCAAACTCACCCAATTCAACTCCAATTAACCCCAAATCTTTTCTAAACCTTCCTTAACATCCCCATAAACAAAACACTAACATGATTTGCCCAAGATTTTGACCCAAACCCTATTCAAATTCAACCCAAAACCAAAATTCCTTAAATAGGCCTACACCCAAACCCAACCCAAATAGGCCCAAGTCCCAAAATCCAAACCCAACCAAAAATTGAAACTTCTTTAAAACAGCCCCACAAACCCTTCTCAACATTAATTTTACATCAATTTCAACTTTAGCCCAACTTTGGCCCATGGTAGCCCATTTTGGCCCACCTTAGCCTCTTTACCAAAAAGCCCAAATTCAACCCAATCCAAACCCAAATCACCCCACACTTGTTTCAAACCACTCATGACACATCCCTAAACCAAACCCAACAATTATTTGGCCCAACCTCTTTACAAAATTCCCATCCATAAATTCATTTTTAAACTTAAAGGCCCATTCCTTAAACCATTTTAAAAGCCCATCTTTTACCACATCCAAAGGCCCAAAATTGGTCCCAAAGCCCATATGACATTTCCTCTCATCATACTTTCAATTAAACTCAATACCTAAGTCCTAAATTCATCATCAAATCATCCCAAATCAAGCCTTATCCAAGTTCTCATTAAATTATCAAAAGAATCCCAAAACCCATTTTCATGAAATTGACTAAACCTTTCCCCAAGCCAAAGGTGAGCCATGAAGCCATGCATGAGCCACATGTGAGCCATGAGAGCCTTGGACACTCCACCATGCCATATTGGGTAAGAAGAGGGAGGGCTTTCCTTAATCCCTAAAGCTCATTAGCCTTAATCATGATTCACCTAAACTTAAATTTAATCCAAATATATTTGGATGGAGACTTCTCCATGCCAAACCAAGTGATCCCTTTGATCCCCCACAGCACCCAAAGCCACCTTGAAGGGTGCACCAAGCCCAAATGGGTGGATTGACCCATTTAGACTCAAAACTAGCCATGCCCCATTCTACTTTGGATCAAAGCCTTTACACATGGCAATTGCCAATTGCTTGCACCAAGTCCCAGCCCTGACCCACCTGACCTTGAGGGTGACCCATGCCTGGCCGGCCGGCCACCCAGTCGCAGGAAAACACCATGCCCGAGACCTTGGGAGAGGCCAAGCTTTGGAATTCTACCTTGCTCGAGCTGCCCCATGCCCAATGGCCACCATGGTCGTTCTTCTCCTCACCTAAGCAGCTGATCCCAGCCCTCAACTCCCCTGGGAGGCCCTCCAGCCTCTCCTATTTAAACCCCTCACCCTCTCGGCCAAAGGGGGTGTTGAACCAGACCATACCAAAACTCTGCCAAAATCACTCCTCACTCCCCTCCAGACTTAGAGCAATTGATCCCCACTGTTCTCCTGCTCTAATCCCCATTGATTGAGCTCAATTTTGGAGCTCAATTCTCAGGCCAGAACAGGACACTCCTGAATCCTTCACCAAAATCAAATTAAACTCACCTACACCTTCACCAGGCCAAGAGAAGAAGTTTTCCAGTGAAAGCCCCTCTCCAGGCCACCCAGTTGTTCCAGACTCCAAAGGTTGTGATCGGCTCTGGTGGAAATCATACCTAGACAATTCACCAAGCCAAGGGACTTCATCTGGAGCTTGCTTGGACCCAATCGAACGTGACACAACCCTCAGATCGAAGCTTCACTTCTCTGAGCAAAGGTATGAACTCCCTCTTCTGCCCGAGCTTCAGTCAATTCTCCATTTTGATTGGCTTGATTTCATAGCATGTTCACCGTATGGATGTGTTCGTCTCTTCAAGACGAATCCATAGAGCATAAGAACACGAAAATCCGTTGAGAATCGAGTGAGTTCTTAGGGTTAGAGTGTGGACGGTCACGGGATCGCATCAGTCGTAGACGATGACCAGGAACCGTCGGATCGCGCGTGTATCGGATGGACGGCTTGGATTGCGTCGGACCGGCAGATGGTACGTGAACCGCGGGGCCCCGGACAGCTCGAGTCGGATGGCGGCGCCGAACCGAGGAGCGACGCGTGTCGATTCGGAGCCGCCGAGGTTGAGTCAGCGCCGACGTGGATAAGTAGGAAAATAGGTTATTTTCTTATTTATTTAATCCCCTAAACTTCAAAAATGCATATCTTTGTGTAGAAAAATTACAAAAATAAAATAAAAATACCCTCTTTCTTAGTGAACAGAGGAGAATAATGTGGAAAAGAAATTAATTAATTTTGTCCAGTACTTTATTTTTAATTAATTATTTACTCCCTGCATTGTTTTAAATCTCCATGCATTCATACAATTCACCATGGCATGAGACCATAGGGCTTTTGAAGCCTCTGAACTTGGGAACATTCCCTGGATTTTCCAAGGTCAGAGGCCATCTCTGTGAAAAGTTAATGATTTTTCAAATGCATGTTGCTATTTTGAGTATTTTAATTCCAAAAATTAGCATGTTGTGAAATAAATTCTAGGAAAATTTGGTGATGTTCCTTATCACCAGAGAACCCTAGGAAAAATAGGACTTGAGTTAATTCACTCGGATTAACCCTAATCGGCCTAAATACCCAAAATTGAACTTTAATTAATTAGAGTTAACCATAGATCAAATTGACTTGAAATCAATTCTCCACTGACCTTTAGGATCATAGGAATCCACCATAAAAATTTCAAGTCAATTGGACTTGGTTAGCCCCATCAAATGGGTTGATTAAGCCACTTAGCCAAAATTAAACTTTAAAATTTCATAACTTTCAAAATACTTTTCAAAAATTCACCAAATTGGTTTTGAAGCCTCTCTGATATCAGAGGAATTCAAGAAAATTAAAATTGCAATTTTCTAAAAAAGTTAATTTTTTATCATTATTTTAATATTTTAATAATTAAAAAATAATAAAAATTACAAAAATAATAAAATTCACCAAAATGTTACATTTTGAATTCTAACCACTTAGGAACAAACCCCATATTTTTCTTATGTCTCTAGGTTGAGATATTAAATTTTAAAGCCTTGGGGTAATTTTTAAAATTAAAAAATACATTTTCTAGCATTTCCACTAAAATAATTCCAATAAATTAAGGAAAAATCAGAAAATTGTAAAAATTGGTTCTCTGGAATCCTTGATATCAGAGAGAATTTTAAAAATTATAAAATTCATTTTTCAACTTATATTCTATTTTTAAATTAATTAATACTCCAGAACTTAAAATAATTTTAATAAATAAAATATAATTCAAAAAAATCACAAAAATTGGTCCAAGTGGTCCTCTTGTCATTAGGAATATCCCATAATTTTCTTAAGGACAGAAACTTTCCCTTGGTCATATTATTAAATTTTCCTTGGAAATCCTTATTTTCCACCAAAAATAATTACATAAATAAATTAAATACAGAAAAATCACATTTTCTCCTCTAATGTCTTTATTGACATATGAGTGAAGTCACATAAAAATTTCAAATTTATTTGAGCTCAATTTAGTGAGTTATGAAATTATTAAGCTTGAAGGGCAAAATGGTAATTAAAATTTTAACCCTTAATTAAAACTTTAGGCTTAATAAAATTAAAGAGTAAAATATTTGATCCTAATCTGATTTGGATGATTGAAATTTAAATAATTAAAGGGTAGAAACCTATTAAACAATTCAACAATAATTGAAATGAACTTTAGTTAAAATAATTAATTAAATTTGGAAGAATAGTAAAATTGGAGTTATTAAAATAGGGATGTTATTAAGAAGAAATTTGTTCTTTAATTTAAGAATCCCTAAATTAATCATCTCAATAATATTTAATCCCTAATTAAAATGATAATCCAAGTTTAAGGTTTAAAATGCTAAAAGACTTAATCATTAAATTAAGTTAAGGTTAAATTATTTAAAGCAAATCCCTTTAAAATAAAATATTAAATTAAATTAAATTAAATTAAATTAAATTAAATTAAATTAAATTAAATTAAAACAAATTAAATTAAATTAAATTAAAGCAAATTAAATTAAATTAAAATTAAATTAAATTAAAATTAAATTAAATCATATTAAATTAAATTAAATTAAATTAAATTAAATTAAATTAAATAAAATTAAACTAAATTAAATTAAATTAAATTAAATTAAATTAATAAAATAAAATAAAATTAAATTAAATTAAATTAAAACTAAATCAAATTAAATTGAATCAAATTGAATTAAATTAAGCTAAAGCATATCATATTAAATTAAATTAAATTAAATTAAATTAAATTAAACCACATTAAATTAAATTAAGTTAAGTTAAATTGAATTAAATTAAATATAACATCACCTAAGACATGAAGAATTCAAAATAAATCTAAAATAACTTGAAGACTATTCCAAACTTAAATCATTAATTTGAACTTAAATTTGAATCACAAATCATTAAATATCATTTTGCCTCTCAGGAGCTTTTACTATTATAACTCCTAAATGGAGTATCAAGTGAAATGTCACTTCACTCATAAGGATATTCAAACATCCTAATTCACCGAGCAAGAAATAAAACTTAACTTAAACACCTCGGATGATTAATTCACCTGCATGATAGAATTCATTTGGACTTAGGACAATTCCCGAAATATCGAAAAGATGTTTAAGATTCGTCTTAAACACTTCCTCAATATGATGGAATGTCCTTAAGAACAAATTGAGCTTAGTTGTTCTTTGGTGAAGAAAATCATCCTTAAAACCAAAATCGAAGACCTAGACGTCATAGGAATGACTAGCTATAGGATTAGGATTTTGGTAGAAAACCATAACCCTTCCCTTAGCTTTACTGAGAAATTGCTATAAATGCTTAAATGCTCTAAACTGTATTTTAAGTGCAGCTTGGGATAACGGGAAGACCCTCCAGGTACGCTTTTATTTTATTGCAATTTATCTTACTACAATTCATTTATTCGTGTTGCACTTTACCTTTCTTGCATGATAAACAACAGTTGCATGAAAATCTACACCTTTAGGACAGAAACCAAAACTGAAACCCATAACTAAATTAAAAGACACTACAAGATAAAATTCACCGCCACAACATTCAAAATATAAAACAACTCAAAATTTAATCACAAATAGAACAACAAAACTACAACTACAACTAAATTAAAACGTCTCATTGAATGATCGGGAATACCTCGGATGATGTAACCCACGTGTTGCTAACGGGATTTCCCACGGTCTAAATGAAAGTGCGGAACTCATTTAGTTGAGTTTAGCAAATTCATATGGACTAAGTGAATTCGATGAAAATAACGGTGCCGGGATGACGAAACCATGGGATCTTAATCGGTTCTGTTTAATCAACTCTAAGACCTCGTTTTAATTAAAACATTAAAGACACATGGAAATTAAGACTTTCTCTAAAACCAAACACTTCCCTCATCTCTTGATTTATCACCTTCTACAACTAAACCTCTGCAACAACAAAGAGCTTGGAGCTTAATGGGCAGCACGACCATCGTCATCAGCAAAACATGAATCTGCTTCAGCAAAACTTCTCTTTAGTTTAAACAATCAACTCATAGGACTTCGAGGTAGTTTGCCTAGTGCAACATAAAACCTCAACCTTCTTGTTAGGCATTTGCTTTGCAAATTAAGTCCTAATCGACCTTAGGGTTCCGAGGTAGTCGTCCGCTACGACATAAACCCTCACACCTTCGAGGCTATTTGTGTGATCACATCATGCAAACATAAGTCCTAATTAATTAAAATTGGCAAGATCAAAACATTAAATAAACATTAGGACCTTCCTAAATTCAAGCCAAACAAATAGGATAGTCGGGAAATTACTGAAGTTCGCTTCGAATCTGTGATTTCTCCTACCTTTCTTCCTTTGGATTCCCAAAATAAAAATGTTCAAAATTTGATCCATTCCCTATTGAAATTCCAAAATTTAATCCATTGAAAACTTAAACTTTGAAATTCTTGAGAGCGAACTACCGATTATTATCGAGAGTTTTCTTAGGTGATTCCCGTCACTTAAGATGTAATTAACTATAGGGGCTTGCCCTTATAGGGAATTTTAAGAACACGAGTAATATAAACCCCGCTTAATTCATTTATATTAAGCGGGGAATTTGTCGGCTTATAAAATTGGTTCGTAGACCAAACGGATGTCACAAATCTTCTAGTTTATTTAATCGAGCCCCATCATCGAAGCAATGTGTCTATTCTTCGGGATGGATACATAGTTTGTGATGCGGTGCTCGTTTATATAAACTATTCGGGATATGAGATCAGTTTGATTTCATATCTTAAAATTTTCAAATTTAAAATTATTTTTCAAAATCAAATATTTCTTTTCAAATTATATATTTAAATTAAATTAAAATTCGCCGACAACTTCTGTAGGCGACCCCTTTTCAAAATACAACACCAAAACCCAAAAATAAGCCGCACAGTCTAATTAGGGTTTATGGTTAATTAAACCTGATGTGGTTAAGGTTTAATTGGATTAATTTGAAATAATTAGGGTTAGGTCTAAGTCTAATTGGGGTTGATGGTTAATTAAACATAATTTAGGTAAGGTTTAATTGGATTAATTAGACCTAATTAGGGTTAGGTCTAGTTAGGGTTTATGGTTAATTAAACCTAATGTGGGTACGATTTAATTGGTTTCATTAGACCTTATTAGAGTTTGGTCTAATTAGGGTTTATGGTAAATTAAACCTGATGTGGGTAAGGTTTAATTGGATTAATTAGACCAAATTATGGTTAGGTCTAATTAGGGTTTATGGTTAATTAAACTGAATTTGGGTAAGGTTTAATTGGATTAAGTACACCTAATTAGGGTTAGGACTAATTAGAGTTTGTTAAGTTAAAACTAATATGATTAAGGTCTAACTTGGTTTAATTAGGTTAAATTGTTGTCTTAGACCTAATTAGGTTTTATTAAGTTAAAGTTAATATGATTAAGGTCTAACTTAGTTTAATTAAGTCTAATTGGTGTCTTAGACTTAATTAGGGTTTGTTAAGTTAAAACTAATATGATTAAGGTCAAACTTGGTTTAATTATATCTAAATGGTGTCTTAGACCTAATTACGGTTTTTAAGTTAAACCTATTATGATTAAGGTCTAACTTGGTTTAATTAGATCTAAATGATGTCTTAGACTTAACTAGGGTATGTTATGGGTTAACATGAGTTGGTGTTTGGGTTAGGTACAGTTGCGCTTGGACCTAAAGGTGATGGTTTTTTACTTTGTTTAATGTGGGGTGAACCAAGCATAAGATTCCTAAGCTAACACTTAGACCTAAAGGTTTTAGGGTTTTAATTTTAATTTTAGAATTTACATTCTTAACCTTAAGTGATAGAAATGTCATTTTTTAAAATTTCTAAATGGTTAGAAGTTGTCATTTTAGATTTTAGAGATGTTACTCTAAATTTCCTAAGCATATTTAAATTTAATTTCCAATTTCTTTAATCTTTATAATTATTTTGGAAATAATTACAAAGTTTGATAGAATTAGAAAATTAGACACCAGAGAATTTTCCTATCCCTAAAAAAATCACAGAATGTCTCTAAGGATGGAAAGAATATTTTGGGAAAATTTCAGAATTTTTGGAATTGTAAAAAATTTTTATTAATTAAATTACTCCAGAGAGTAATTAATTAATAAAAATTTAAATATAACTCTATAATTCATGATTTCATTTCCACATTATTTCTCTCATTGTCCAGAGTTCAGGAATATTTTTATTGTATTTTTGTGATTTTTCTATGCAAAGATATGGATTTTTTATTAATTTAAGGTTAATATGGATTTACTTAAATCCACATTAACCATAAACTATCAAACGGCCCTGCGTGTCCTCAGACTCGTCAAAATGCGGTTGATTCGCTGTGGGATTCAGAACAACGAATTGGCTGGGATTAAATCAGAGTCGTCCTTTTCCAAAACACGAAAATGAACGACATCTGTTCATCTCCTTCCTCTGGTCTACACCCGCAAGCCGTCCATGGTTTAGGGCCAAAATCTCGCTCGATTCTTGTTGGATTCAAGCGATTTTTGTTCCTATAGTTTCATGTGATGAAGAAGAAGACATCCATACGGTGATGTTTAGATTGTGAATTGGTTTCCTTCACAAAGTACCAAACCCGAGCCTAAGCTAGGTCGAATGAGCCCTACCTTAGCCTCAGTGGATGAAACTTCAATTGGATTGGTTCTACAGCTTCGTCTTGACCTCAGAAATCTTGCCCCCAACTCAATTTGAGGTGAAATTGGATTTAGTTATAATTTTGATCAGAATGGTTCACGGCTTAAAAAATGAAATGGAACAGTAGGTTAGAGCCTATTAGAAAAGTCAACTTCGATTGGGCTTGTCTTTGTAGGTCTTTAGGAAGTTTTTAGAAGAGTTAATTTGAAGTTTTGAGAGACTTTATTTTAGACCTAAAAATTGTCCAGTTTCGAGTAGAGAAATTGGGGCAAACCAGTGGGTTTCAAGACCTAATTTTATGGGGGATCAGTTCGTAGGTCCTTGGGAGGAACTTTGGTATTCAAAGTTTTTAAAATTGAGCAGTGGAAATAGGTCTTCTCTGTTCTCCTAAGGCTCTCGGGTTAGACTCTATTTATAGCCATGGAGGTCATGTAGAAGCTTAGGTTGGCTTGGGTTCACCTATAGAAGGTTCTATCATGCTAATAATGTCTGTGGATAAGTCTCTTGGCTGATAATTATCATATTTGAGCATCCCTAAGCATATCTATGTATAGTTTACCCATGGTGGAATTTTAACCCAAGGTTTTGGCTTCCTCCCATTGGATGCTTTATGAGGTGCTTTGGACTCTCTTTGTTGAGCTGAATAAGCCTTTCCCACGTGTATTAACAAAGCCATTCAATAGGGTGAAGAAAGAATGACACATAGGCTCCCCCTTGTATTGGCTTTCCATGAGTAGCTATGATGAGCTCTCCATTTAATGAAATGGATTTGGTTTATGCATTGGGTGGGGATGAGGTGTATGATGATTCAGAATTGAGTAAGTTAATTTTCATCCACATAAGTTAACTTTTCATCCATGGCTTTGTAAAAACATGACACGTAAACCTCTATTTTATTTTAATTTTCAAATTCAATGTTTATGAGCTCATCTTATGATATAGGGATGATTTAAGCCATGCTTTTTCCCCATTGGGTGGCTTGAGTAATGACTAATCCATATCTTCCTTAAGCAATTCATAAAGGGATGACACCTCTTTCACCCCTTCATGATGGTGTCATGATGAGCTTTAACCTAGGTTAACCATGGTGGCTCATAGGTTTTCTTATGGGTTGTGGCATGTTATGAGAGGTCGTATGGGCCATGGGTAACCCATTAGTGATTTTTCATGCATTAAATTTGGGATTTTGACTTAAAATATGTTTTTAGTATTTTCATGGATTTGTCTTGCCATGAACTTAAACCATACTTTTTAAATTTAAATCCAAGTTCTTATGGTCCTCAATTTTACTCTTCTTTAATTAATTAAATGATTAATTCATTAAGAGAATAAAACAATTTGAAGAAAATATCAAATTTTAATTAAAAATGATAAAATTGACCAAGTTTGACCAATGTTGGCTTAATGGACCATGTTTGACCAATATTGACCATTGTGTGTCAAGGTTGATCATGGTTGAATAGTTCAGGTTTAGGGTTGACCCAGGTGATTTAGTTAACTTTTTCATGGTTAATTTAATCATAGGGTCATTAATTTTTGTAATGGGACACAGGTTTTACTAGGGTTAACCAAATGATTAAGTTTGATCATTTTAATGTCTTAAATTGATCAAATGAATCAAATTTGGCCAATTTGATGACTAGGTTGATTTGGTGGTCAATGAGGTAGTCATTGGGTTAATGTGGTGGTCATTAGATCATGGATTGATCATTTTGACTAAGTTTGACCATTTAGGTCAGGAGTTGACCAATGTGGTCAATGTGGTGGTCATTAGGTCAATGATTAACCATTTTAACCTAATTTTCACTATTTACGTCAAGGGTTGACCAGTCTTATCAATGTAGTGATCATTGGGTCAAGGATTGACCATTTTAACTAAGTTTGACCATTCAGGTCAAAGGTTGACCATTTAGGTCAACGGGGTGGTTATTGGGTCAAGGATGTCAAGTTGATTTGAGGTCAATCTAATTTTTAGGGTTTTAATAAATCACTAGAGAGTTTAAAGGGGATAATATTGGTAGACCTCCTCCTAGGATATATTTAATGATCACAGTGATCATTGGGTCAGAAAGATCTATTTGGGGATCTTGAGCCAGTGAAGATGGCTTAAGAAATGTCATGTCTGTGAGTTTCAATTTGGGTACTCATAAAAGTGAGGTCAACAATGTCCTAATGACCATCACATTGACCAAATTGGTCTACCTTTGACCCAAATGGTCAAATTAGGTCAAAATGATCAATCCATGACTCAATGACCACCACATTGACCAAACTGGTCAACCTTTGATCCAATTAGTCAAATTAGGGAAAAATGGTCAATCCATAACCCACTGACCACCACATTAGACTGGTCAACTTTTGACCCAAATGGTCAATTTAGGTCAAATGGTTCATCCATCACCCAATGACCACCACATTAAACTGGTCAACTTTTGACCAAAATGGTCAATCCATGACCCAATGACCACCACATTAACTATATAACTATATAGGGGAGGTGAATTTGGCTGAATTTAACTAACCCTATCCACCTCCTAAAGTAGCCAATAGAAGCAAGCCAAATTTTGAACCTAATCTTCACCATGGTTGGGTCTAATGTTGGTTAACCTATGGAAGGTCAATTGAACTTATCCTTCAGCTGAAATCTCATCCATAGGCCATCAGTAAACTACTTAGCACCATCCCTAAGTGAGCCTAAACCTATCTAAGCTTAGCCATGAGCATCCATGGCTATAAATAGGGCTAAACCCATGTGCATTACCTAAGAAAGAAGACCTATCTACACTGCCCAATTCCAGAAACTTTGAACATCAAAGTTCCTCTAGAGGACCCAAGCAATTGATTCCCCATAGAAATAGGTCCTGAAACCCACTGGTTTGCCCTAATTTCCCCACCCGAAACAAGACAATTTTTGGAATTGAAATGAAGTTTCTCAAAACATAAAATTAACACCTCTAAAAGCTTTCTAGAGCCCTACGAAGATAAGCACAATCGAAATTGACCCTTCCAATAGGCTCTAACCCACTGTTCCACTTTCATTTCTCAAACTGTAAACCACTTTTATCAAACTTATACCTAGGCTCTATTTCATCTCAAATTGAGTTGGGGATAAGTTCTCTGAGGTCAAGATAAAGCTTCAGAACCATTCGAATTGAGATTCCATCATTTAAGACCAAGGTATGGCTCATTCGGCATAACTTAGGCTCAGGTTTTGTACTTTGTGAAGGAAACCAATTCACAACCATTACATCATCGTATGGATGGGTTCTTCATCTCCAAATTAAGCTCTGGGAACAAAACTCGCTTGAATCTATGAATAACCGAGTGAGATATTGTGCTCTGATTGTAGATGGTCGCAGAAAGAACCAGACGGAGGGAGATGAACTGATGTCGTCAGTTTCCGTGTTTTGGAAATGGACGAACTTGATTGAGCCAAACCAGTGTTTTATCCATATGAAACAGATGAAACCGCGGGTCAGCTCAGCGCTGGTGTAGAATAGCTCACAAATTAGAAGCCGCCATGTGGGATTTCGACATCTCCAAGGTTTGAGCTGATGTCGTGTCAGATAAGTAGATAAATAGGAATTAATTAAATCCATAAATTATTATCAAACTTTAAAAATTCATATCTTGACATTGAAAATTAGAAAAATATGATAAAAATATCCTTGGATTCAGTAGAGCAAGGAGAAAATTTTAAAAACAAAATTTAGAATTGATGAGTTACATTTAATTTTTAATTAATTAATTAATTATTCTCTAGAGTAATTTAATTATTAAAAATTATTTATAAATAAAAAAATTATGAAATTTTCACAGATTAATCCTTTCATCTTTTAAGACATTATGTGATTTTTCCAGGTTTAGGATAAGTCTCTAGAATGAAATATACAATTTTCAATCCTATTATGTGATTATTTTCAAAAATAATTACATTAACTAGGAAATTGAAAAATAAAATTTGGAAATCCTCAGAAACTTTAGGGTGATAAATTTGAATCTTAAAATGACATTTTATTACCCTTGAAAATTTTGAAATGATATCTTTGACTTTTAGGGTAAAATTTAAAAAATTCAAAATTATAAATTAAACACTAAAATTTTAATATTTATTAAAAGGGATAATTAAAATTAACAAAATCCTAATATCTAGATTTAAATAACTTTAAACTTATGATGAATTCTTAAATCTTAGTTACGTTAGGTTTAAATACAACTTAAACCTTTAAAAATCCTAATTAAATTTAATCTTTCCTTAGACCTTAATCACATTAGGTTTAACTTAACAAACCCTAATTAAGTCTAAGACACCATTTAGACCTAATTAAACTAAGTTAGACCTTAATCACATTAGGTTTAACTTAACTAACCCTAATTAGGTCTAAGACACTATTTAGACCTAATTAAATCAAGTTAGGCCTTAATCACATTAGGTTTAACTAAACAAACCCTAATTAGGTCTAAAACATCATTTAGTCCTAGTTAAACTAAGTTAGACCTTACTCACATTAGGCTTAACTTAACAAAACCTAATTAGGTCTAAGACACCATTTAGACCTAATTAAATTAAGTTAGGCCTTAATCACATTAGGTTTAACTTAAACAAACCCTAATTAGGTCTAAGACACAATTTAGTCCTAATTAAACCAAGTTAGGCCTTAATCACATTAGGTTTAATTTAACAAACCCTAATTAAGTCTAAGACACCATTTTGTCCTAATTAAACCAAGTTAGACCTTAATCACAATAGGTTTAACTTAATAAAGCCTAATTAGATCTAAAACACCATTTAGACCTAATTAAATAAAGTTAGGCTTTAACAACATTAGGTTTAACTTAACAATCCCTAATTAGGTCTAACATACCATTTTGACCAAATTAAATCAAGTTAGGTCTTAATCACTTTAGGTTTAACATAACAAACCATAATTAGGTCTAAGACACCATTTAGTCCTAATTAAACCAAGCTAGACCTTAATCACATTAGGTTTAACTTAACAAACCCTAATTAGGTCTAAGACACCATTTAGACCTAGTTAAACCAAGTTAGACCTTAATCACATTAGGTTTAACTTAATAATTCCCAATTAAGTTTCAGACAACAAACCAAATTAAACCAAGTTAAGCCTTAACCACATTGGGCTTAATAACCATAAACCCTAATTAAGTTTAAGCCCTTATCAGACCTAGTTAACCCTAATTAACATTAACTTAATTAGACTTAATCGTAATTAAGTCTAATTAGTCCATTAAACATACCCAAATTAGGTTTAATTAACCTTAACCCAATTAGAATTAACCACAATTAAGTCTAATTAACTAATTAAACCTTCCCAAATTAAGTTTAATTAACATTAACCCAATTAGGATTAACCACAATTAAGTTTAATTAAATAATTAAACCTTACCCAAATTAGGTATAATTAACATTAAACCAATTAGACTTAACCACAATTCAGTCTAACTAATCAATTAAACCTTACCTAAATAAGGTTTAATTAACCTTAACCCAATTAGACTTAACCACAATTAAGTCTAATTAATCAATTATACTTTACCTAAATTAGGTTTAATTAACCTTAACTACAATTAAGTCTAATTAATCAATTAGACCATACCAAAATAAGGTTTAATTAACCATAACCAAATTAGACATAACCATAATTAAGTCTAATTAGTCATTTAAACTTTACCTAAATAAGGTTTAATTAACCTTAGCCAATACTTAACCATAATTAAGCCTAATTAATCGATTAAGCCTTACCCAAATAAA
Organism: Papilionanthe hookeriana x Papilionanthe teres; assembly: GCA_022702705.1. NCBI lineage: Eukaryota > Viridiplantae > Streptophyta > Magnoliopsida > Asparagales > Orchidaceae > Papilionanthe > Papilionanthe hookeriana x Papilionanthe teres. Next base: position 151,030,793 of record CM040423.1, read on the forward strand.
ATTTAATTAACCTTATACAAATTAAACTTAACCATAATTAAGTCTAATTAATTAATTAAACCTTACTTAAATTAGGTTTAATTAACATTAACCTAATTAGAATTAACCATAATTAAGCTTAATTAATCAATTAAATCTTACCTAAATTACATTTAATTAACCTTTACCTTAGTGGACTTAACCACAATTAAGTCTAATTAATCAATTAACCTTACCCAAATTAGGTTTAATTAACGTTAACCTGATTAGACTTAACCACAATTAAGTATAATTAATCAATTAAACATTACCTAAATTAGATTTACTTAACCTTAATCTAATTAAACTTTACCACAATTAGGTCTAATTAATCAATTAAACCTTACCCAAATTAGGTTTAATTAATTTCAACCTTTTAGGTTCAACATACATTGAACCTACCTTAATCTATACTTAGGTTTAACCCAACTTGAACCTGAGTGAAACTTAAACCTTTTAGGTTCAACAAACATTGAATCTAAAATTAACCGATACATAGGTTCAACCCAACTTGAACCTGAGTCAAACTTAAACCTTTTAGGTTCAACATACATTGAACCTAACCTTAACTTATACTTAGGTTCAACCCAAATTAAACCTAAATCAAACTTAAACCTTTTAGGTTCAACATACATTGATCCTAACCTTAACCTATACTTAGGTTCAACCCAACTTGAACTTGAGTCAAACTTAAACATTTTAAGTTCAACATGTATTGAACCTAACATTAACCTATACTTAGGTTCAACCCAACTTGAACCTCAGAAAAACTTAAACCTTTTAGGTTCAACATAAATTGAACCTAACCTTAACCTATACTTAGGTTCAATCCAACTTGAACCTGAGTCAAACATAAACCTTTTAGGTTCAACATGCATTGAACCTAACCTTAACCTATACTTAGGTTCAACCCAACTTGAACCTAAGTCAAACTTGAACCTTTTAGGTTCAACATACATTGAACTTAACCTTAACATATATTTAAGTTCAACCCAACATGAGCCTAAGTCAAAGTTAAACCTTTTAGGTTCAACTCAACTTGAACATAAGTCAAACATAAACATTTTAGGTTCAACATACATTGAACCTAACCTTAACCTATACTGAGGTTCAACCCAACTTGAACCTGAGTCAAACTTAAACCAATTAGGTTCAACATGCATTGTACCTAACCTTAACCTATACTTAGGTTCAACCCAACTTAAACCTAAGTCAAACTTAAACCATTTAGGTTTAACATACATTGAACCTAACCTTAACCTATACTTAGGTTCAACCTAAGTTGAACATGAGTCAATCTTAAACCTTTTAGGTTTAACATGCATGGAACCTAACCTTAACCAATACTTAGGTTCACCTAACTTGAACCTAAGACAAACTTAAACCTTTTAAATTCAACATACATTAAACCAAATCTTAACCTAGTTAGGTTCAACCCAACTTTAACCTAAGTCAAACTTAAATCTTTTAGGTTCAACCTACATTGAATCTTTCCTCAACTTAGGTTCAAGCTACATTAAACCTAAAAATTAGGATCAACCTAACTTGACCCTAACCCAAACTTAACTGCAGTTCAACTTACGTTGTACCTAACTCAAATTTAACTTAGGTTCAATACACATTGAACCTAACTTAACTTAAACTTAAGTTTAATCCAACTTGAAATTAAGTCAAAACACTTATTTTTGAACCTAAACCAAACCTTTAAATTAAGATCAACCCAAAGTTCAACTTAAGTTAAAATCTTTAACCTTAGGTTCAAACCACATTGAAATTAAGCCAAACTTTTAACTTAAGTTAACATCAAAGTTGAACTTAATCTGTAAAAATAAGGTTGCTTGAAAACAACGGGTATGAGCTTCTCTGGGTTGTTAGGAAGTCTTGGAGAATTCTGGCAGAGTTTTGTTAAGGTTCAAGCACACTTCTTCTCTTGGCTGAGGGGGTCTCCTATTTATAGAGGAGGCCATGCATGCCATCATGGCAAGTTATGGTGGCAGGGGAGCCGCTTAGATGGAGGGAAAGAAGCTGTGATGTCCAATTAGGATGGGACAACTCAAAGAATCCCAATTTTGGGTTTGAGCCAATTGGGTCTTCTCGAGTATGGTGTTTTCCAGTGGCTATGGTAGCTGGCTGGCCAGTGTTAGGTCACCTACAAGGTCAAGGGGACCAAGGAGGTTGAGTGGTCGACTGAATTTGGCTCAAAGAAGGCTGATGCGGCAGACTTTAATATTGCAAGAACTTATGAACTCAAATTAATCCCAATGGAGTCCTGGTTATGGATCCCATTGGGAAGGTACGAGTCTTACAGTAGATAATGTAATTTTGAATTCCAATAATCAAATTACAATTAAATTTTAATGTTTACTTCTACTACCAAGATGCAGAAAACAATAACAATTAAACAAACTACAATTACTTCTAATATCTTTAAAACAAAATTAACTAACAGATACACACTAAGATATATATTTGAAATGTTTTGATATATAAGAAAAGTATCTTTCCTTTCGCAACGAGAATATGATGTGTGGATGATATGAAATGATTATCTATGGTATTATGCCAAATAGAAGCATAAATGTTTCTTTACCCTAAAAAGAGTACCCACTCTTCCAAGCATGAAAAGAACATTGACATATCCTAAGTTTAGTCACTAAATCTAAGGCTAGGCTGGGAGGATACTGGTTATCACTACGGAGCTCCCACTCACCCTTCATCTGAAGGCTAACCTTCAAGTTTAGTTACTAATCTTAGGACCAAATTGAGGATCTCAGCCTGTCACCCTGAAACCTCCAATTTGAAGTCCATTAAAATATATTTTCCTATTTATTTGCAGTCAATTCCCATGAACTACGTAATTCATCCATGGAAATTGAATGGATTCTTCATTATTATTGTAGGACACTAAATCCTTTCAGAGTTAATGTTCAACAACATATTTTAACAATTCAATTGGCCAGATCAAAAAGTAAATTAAGTTCGAAATGAAAAACCATCACAATTTCTTCATTACGTTAAAAGCACTTTAAATCCATATCAACACATCATCACATCTCTATGCAAGAAGAAAGACAAAGGAGACTACTTAGAATTCATGAAGAATACACAATAAAACATGAATTTTATATATAAAAGAAAAGTCATACAAACCACAAATGAAAAAACAATTTATCTTTTTCTCTTCCCCAATGCAATTCCCTTGAAGTTCCTGTAAATCCTTTTCTCTCTTCTTTGCAACACTCAATTCCCTCTTTAGAATGGAAAGTAAGAAGCTATCTTTCACTTTACTTCTTCTCCTTCACTCCTTAGAGAAGAATTCCTATCAAATTTTCACTTCTACACTCTTCTCTTCTAAGCCCTAACACTCAACACACACTCTCCCTCACTAAAACTACACTAGGAACACAGTAGACCCCCTTCATTTTCATCCAAAAACAGTTACTTATAAGTTATAAACGAAATTCTAAGAGTTTCCATAGGCATCCCTTCAAAAAAAGTTGCCAAAACTCTTCAAATTTGAAATCCACCTACATTGGGCGACGGCGGCGTCCAATAGGGTGCCGACGACGCTCTATTGTCCGAATATTTGCTGAGCTCTCAGGAAAATGGCGCCAGCGGCGCCCATTCTGGCTTCGGCGGCGCCAGAAGCTGTTTTCCTATTTTTTGCTTCTTTTTTGCTCGAATTCGTTCTTTTTCGCTTATTTTCGCTTCAATCACCTAAAATCATCATATCTTCTACAAATCATGAAAATTACCTTTCTTTAAGGTGCAATATCACCAAAAAATGGGTAAACTTATATAGCAAAACAAGTATATTTTTTTGGTGCATCAAAGGCTCATGGCTAAAGACCAAGATGGAAATGGGATTTTAGCAAGGTTAGCTACTGTTGAGTTTAAACCCTTGGTCAAATGGCTACCTGAACCAACCCACAAATAGACAAATAATTAAACTTTCAAAAGATGGGTAAACTTGACCCTAAATTAAGAGGCTACTGTGCAAGATTTTTAAAAGTTTAAGATATATTTTTACAGTTTAAATTTAAGAAAATATACAAAAACGGAAAAATGGAAAAATATAAAATAATTCAAATAATTTTTAAATTGGGCCAAATTGAAGCTGAGCACTTCATAAGGCTCTTGTAAAAATATTAAGGCTTTTAAAATTATTTTTAATATAAAAATCAATTTTTAAGTAAATAAAAATTTTATTATATATATATATATATATATATATATATATATATATATATATATATATATATATATATATATATATATATATATATATATATATATATATATATATGCTCGCACTTAGGCCGACAACAAGTGAAGGGCTTCCCTCTCTCTCTCTCGTTGCCGGTGTTTACCCCTTCGCCGTCCCTCTTTCTCGCCGGCGAAACTCGGAGCCGCAGCCAACGGTGCACCCTCGCGCAGGCTGTTGAGATCTGCGATGCCGAGAAGATCCGGCGACGGGACGCGGATCCTCGCGAAGAAGAAGAAGCAGAGGGCTTCTGCGCAGCGAATCGCGACGAAGGAGTGCAGCAAAGTTATCAGGAATCGCAGGCTTCTTCTTATCTGTAATGGCAACGGCTAGGGCTAAGGTATGCTGCTCTGGCATCCATGGAGATTTCGTGGCGATCTAGCTTGTCTCCTTTGTCTCCTTCAAACGCTGGTGAGATCTTTTCATTTTATTTCTTTTTTTTTTTGCAATCTTTCCTCCTTTTCTTCGCCTTTTTGATGGCAAGAAACTATGCTGATGTGGTTTCAGGGAGTACTCTCCCTAACCCTAAAAAGCATTCGTGTTTCTTTCGTTCATCTTTCCATGACTCTTTGGAATCTGGTGGTGAGCATTTTTTTATTAAGAAGTTAGGTCGCAAGAACGGCAAGCCGGCTTTATTTTTGTCTTATGACTAAACAAATATTCTGGCCTCTTCATGTCGACTTGCGCTCATTGGTAAGTTTATGTATGGCCATCCTAAGATGGAGCTTATTCGGAAGGCTTTTGATTCTTATAAACTTTCTGGAGAATGGAAGATTGGTCTTCTTGATGGACGTCATATACTTATTCAACTTTCTAATGAAATGGATTACACGAATTTGTTTGCTAGAAAAGTGCTTAAAATAGAAAATCGTATTATGAAAATTCTTAAATGGTCTGTAGATTTTGACCCCAAGGTCGAATCCCCGATTATACCGGTTTCGATTAAGTTTCCGTGGTTAAAATTTCATCTATTTAATTATGAAATTCTATTCTCGCTTGCACGGGGTTTTGGTAAACCTTTACGTATTGATAATCCTACTCTTGAAGGCACACGTCCCTCCGATGCTTGCGTTTTAGTAGAAAGAGATATCACACAACCTTATTCTGATGAAATTTGGATTGGTTCTAATCACAACGGTTATTGGCAGAGTGTGGTTATGGGACAACATCCACCATATTGCACACATTGTGTAATGTTTGGTCATTCCCCTTCTTTTTGCTTTAAGCAGCATCCCCACTTGAGGCCATGCCAAAATCCTTCTCCCATTCCTGTTGTTACTCCACCTGAACCTCCTGATGTTGACCCTTCTCTTTCAGTTGTCCCTGAACCTCTTACTGTTGTAAATCCCAATGTTATCCCAACCCCTGATTTGGCTGTTGTTGACACTAGCATTGTTGTTTCACCGGCCCCTTCTGAACCAGTTCCTCAAATTGATGATATTGCTGATCCTGCTAAAGTTGAAACCACTAATCTTCCCATTTCTGTAGCACCTAATCAAACTATATGTGCTGAGGAGACCTCTCCTACCCTTTCCATTGCTATTCCTGCTGGGGACTCCATTATCCCCACACCCTCCCCTCTCCATATGTTATCTGATAGCACCTCGTCCATTCCTCCAGGTTTTACTGGGACCTCTGATTGTGATCATGTTGTTTCTGTTACTGCTACTATTGATTCTGAATGGCAGATTCAGAAATCTAGCAAGAGGAAGAAAAAGAATTCTCTAGAGAAATTATCAAATACAACTGAGCCTTTTGTAACTGAACCATCTTATTCTGATGGAGATCTCTTACCCCCTCTCCCTAGAACTACTAGGAGGGGAGGGCAAAGGCAACATGTTTAACATTTTAATTTGGAATATTATGGGGGTTAGTAATCCTGCCTCCCTAAAACGTCTTAAACATCTTTATAGAGTTTATAAAGTTGGTCTTTTTGCTATTCTGGAACCTATGGTTACTGTACATAAAGATAAAATTTTAGTTTCTTTCAAAAACTTCTTTCATTATTGTAATAAAAACAATAAGATTTGGGTTTTTTTGAGACGGAACATTCACCTTGATGTGATTGAGGATGACAATCAATTTGTCTTAGCATCCTTCTCTAAAGATGATTACACTAGCTGGATCACTTTTGTTTATGCTAGCACTTTACTTCCTGATAAATTTTAATTGTGGAATAAGCTTATTGTCATGGGAGAGACTATTACTGATAATTGGATTTTTAGAGGAGATTTCAATATGGTGATGTCCTCTAATGAGAAGAAGGGAGGTGCTAGGCTAGATAATACTCTTACTAATCGCTTTTGTGATAGCATCTCCCTTGCTCGGTCTCTTCGACTTGGGCTACATCGGCTCCCCTTTTACCCGGAGAAGGGGCTTTCTATATCAGCGTCTGGATAGATATTTTGGGAATACTCTTCTTTTAAACCATTTTCATATTACCAGAGTGCACCACTTGAGTTATGCCACTTCTGATCATAATCCCATATTACTTTATCTTTTCAAGATAAACCCACACACATTTCTTTTAAATTTCTTAATGTTTGGACCACACATGCTACTTTTTTTAACATGGTCAAATAGCTCTAGCAGCCTAGCAGATGTGGAAATTCTTGGTATGTTTTATGGCAACTTCATAAATTAGTTGCGGCTGGACTTAAAAAGTGGAATGTTGAGGTTTTTTACAACGTGCATACTAAAGTAAAGGTTTCCCAAAGAATAGTTGATGATTTGGAGGCACAGGTGCATTTAAATCCTTCAATTCTTCCTTCTCTTACTCATGCCCATCAACAGTTACTTACAGACATAGGTTTGGAGGAAGATTTATCGCGTCGAAAAGCCCATGATATGCATTTATTAAGTGGAGATAGAAACACTATGTTCTTTCATGCCACTATTAAGAATAGGCTTAATACTAACTCTATTCTTAAAGTTGTCACCCCTGAGGGAGTAACATTAACTGACCCTGCTCTAATAGGTGCTAATGTTGTTGACTATTTTACTAAGATCTACACCGAAACGAGTGCAGGCCTCTCCCCGTTGATGCCACTCTTTTTGCTGAGGATGTCTTGAGGGTTGCTTCTTTAAAGCTTTATGAGGTTCCTAATGGTGAAGAAATTTACAATGCACTTAAATAAATCAACTCTAATAAGGCCCCTGGACCGGATGGATTCTCTTCCACCTTCTACATTCATTGTTGGGACATCATTAAGGTTGAAGTAATCTCTGCCATTCAGAGTTTCTTTCTTGGGAGGACCCCCGTAAGTATTTTACTCGCTGCTAAGATAGTTCTTATTCCAAAAAATAATGACAAATCACATTGGCACAACTTTAGACCAATTTCTCTTACAACTGTTGTTTCAAAAATTATAAGTAAGATTCTAGTTTCTCGGCTACAGCCACATCTCTCCTTCCTTATATCTCCTCAGCAATCTGCTTTCATTAAAGGAAGGGAGATTTTTGATAATGTTTTGTTAGCTCAAGAATTAATTGAGAGCTTGATAGGAAATGTAGAGGAGGTAATCTTATCATCAAACTTGATATCAAAAAAGCTTTTGATACTATAAGTTGGGATTTCATTATGCATATTTTCACTGCTAGAGGTTTTTCTGCTATCTTTTACTCTTTAATTAAATGCTGGTTATGTTTTAACTATTATAGTGTGTTGGTCAATGGAAATTCTTATGGATTTTTCAATGCTTTGAGAGGTATTAAACAAGGGGACCCTCTTTCCCACATTGTTTTTATAATTGCTTTTGATTATCTTTCTAGACTTCTCAATACATATCAGAATCAACATAAACACACTAATTACATGCACAGAGCCAACTTTTTGGTGTCCCATTTAGCATATGCGGATGATGCAATCATTTTTACTAAGGCCTCTAAACCTGCTGTAAAGGCTATACTTAAAAGTGTTAGAAAATTTTTAATATGCTTCTGGTCTTACTTTCAATACTGCTAAATGTCAATTATTCTTTGGAAACAAGTTAAATCTCACATCTCCACTTGGGCTGCTAACTTTACTGGTTTTAAGCTTTCTCATTTGCCTCTTAAGTACCTTGGTATAAATCGTTGAGAGGTAGATGTAAGCAAACACAAATGGATGAGGTTATTCATAAAATCGAGCCAAGATTGATGACCGGAGAAATGTATATCTTTCTAATGGAGGAAGAATAACCTTGCTTGCTAGTGTTCTTAAAAGTATTCCTCTTTATGCCCTTCAAGTTTTCAATGCTAAGAAATCTGCATAGATCTTGCTGGAAAAAATTTTCAATAAGTTTATATGGGAAAATGGTGGAGCAAAAAAACATTGGCTTACTTGGCAAAAGTTATGTAAGCCAAAGCTCTCTGGTGGGATGGGTTTTAAAGCTTTACAGCATGTAGTTGAAATAAATATGTGCAAGTTATGGTTTAAGTTTCGAATGGCCAACTCCCTCTGGGCAAAATTCACGCATAATAAATATTGTTCTAATGTACATGCTTCTCTTGTTGAGTGGAAAGTTGGGGATTCTAAACTATGGAAAGCTCTGACTAGAGCTCGTGATACTGCTGCAAAATTCATTTTCTGTGATATAGGAGAGGGAGATGTTTCCTTCTAGAAGGAAGATTGGGGAATATCTAGCCATAAAAATCTCCAACATCAACAGGTTTTTAACTCCCTTCTTTTATCTGATTTTATTACTAATGGGGAATGGGATGTTACTAAGCTAAGAGAAATTGTGGGTGAGGATCTGGCTATGAAAATCAACACTATTCCATTACATAATCAAAAGGATAAGCCTATGTGGAAGAAACCATTACACTTTTCTGCTAGCAAAATGCTTTATAACAAGTTACACCCATTTCCTAGTTGGTGTTGGAGTTCTTTATTTTGGCAACCTGCTTTTACCCCATCCATTTCTTTTTTTTGTGGAGACTCTTTTTTTCTCTTCTCCCTTTAGATGATATTCTTAAATTAAAGGTGTTAAGGATGGCTTCTATTTGCCCCATATGTAAACAAGCTGAAGAGACATCTACCCATCTTTTCTTTGAATGTTCCTTTACAAAAATTGTTAGGCAGCAACTTAGTGAACATTTTGGCTTAATGTGGGGTACTAACACCTCCATTAGAGCATACATTAATTGCTGGAATCAGGTTAACACATTTGGGAAAAAGCTTAAGTCCTTTCCTCTAGTTGTGTTTTGGTTTATCCGGTCGGCTAGAAATAACTTTAAATACGAGGATGCCGCTTCTTCCCCTATTACCACTCTATCTTATATATTAACCTATTTTCATAGAACTACAAGGCTCTTCAATGTTGACACTTTCCCATCTAGGCGTCGGCTACCTGTTTTGGTTAAATGGCCGCCCCTCCTCGGGTTGGGTCAAAATGAATTTTGATGGTAGTTGGACTCAAATTAAAGCCGGAACGGGGGTGTTTTCGAAACCACCGTGGCCGTCTACTTTGTTATTTTTCTTCACCTCGTTATTGCTGATTATCCTCTTATGGCGTAAACTTGGGCTTTATTTTTTGCCTTAACTACAGCTGTTTCTTTCCATTTCACTCATCTTTGTATTGAAACAGACTCTACTATTTTATTTGCAATGCTTACTAAAACTGCACCTATTCCTTGGGATCTTACTTATCTATGTTGAAGAGTATGGAATATTATTTCCAGAAATCATTTGCAGGTTCAATTTAGCCGTATTTACATGGAAGGCAATTCTCCTACTCGATCGGTTAGCAAAATCAATACCCGAAACTCCTATGGTTGGAACTACTCCACCGAGGCATCTTCTCTCACCGCTCAATAAGTGATCTCCTCGATATACCTTATATTAGATTCTAACTATAAATTTTATTATGTTTTCTCGGTCCGAGGTTTCGCAACTCGTTTTCCGGAATTATGGGATCACGCCTCTTCTCTACCGTGGGTCTTTCTCCTCCTTTGCCGGACTTAAGGGATCAAGCTTTGTTCAATTGTGGAATTTGGTCTACGTTGCCGATTCTATCGGATTATCGCTTCCGCTTCGGGATTCATCTCGCTATTACTTTCAGGTTATCTCGTTACTTGTGCTCGGCATTTTAGTTTTATAGGTTCTCTGCCCTGTTTCTTGGTGTTTTCATGGTATTTTTCTTTGGAGATTTTTATTTGCGTGATTTGTATCAATGGAGGCGGAACCCCAAGGGCTGAGTGGGGTATTGTACTTTCTTTTTCTTCTAGTGGGGATCTGCCTCCTACCCTTTGTACTTTTTACATTATATTAACGCGTAGGGAGCCCTAAGTACTCTTTCCTTTAAAAATAAATAAATAAATAAATAAATAAATAAAATTAAATAAAAGAAAAATAAAATAAAAATAAAAATAAAAATAAAAAAATAAAATAAAAATAAAAATAATAAAAAAAATAATATATATATATATATATATATATATATATATATATATATATATATATATATTTGAAAACACTACAATAATTCTATAAAATATTTGAAATAAAAATTTATTTTCTATTCATTTATTCCATAAAAAAAGATTAAAAACTTTTTCTGACCTAAATGAACCTCCAATAATTCTCTTAAGCACGGAAATCTTATTTCACATAATTATTTTAATTATCATAAAGATGTCTAATTTAAATTAAAATAGTTATAAAAAAATTAAATAAAAATTAGAAAATTACAAATTCTCATCTGATGTTTCATTTGACCCATGAGTGGGGTAATAGTAAATTTCTAATGTCAATTGAATTAAATTTAAAGAATTATGAAGTTGGAGGCCCTAAGGGCAAAATGATAATTTTTGAAATCCGTCAACCTTTTTTAAAATTTAGGAATAAGCCAAGAGGGAAATGGGCAAGTGAGATAATGATTAACTTGCTAGGATGATTGGAACAAAAAAGGCAATGTGGTATGAACCAGTCACACTATCTTCCATCAAAGAATGTAATTGCAATTAGTCAACAAATTTAAGTGTTTGAAGACAACTAAATTTGGATGATCCTAATGCGAGGGGCTTGTGTTACGAGAATTTTAATTCACTAATTAGAAGCCCCAAACTAGTTGTTGAGTGATAATTTAATTTCTTAGATGAGAATCTACACATCACATTAAATTTCCTTAAAATCACAAATCCTTCCTTGAAAATTAAAGAGCTTTGTAGTGATTTAGGTCTGATTTAAAAAGAAATCATTCATTGATTCTTAGAAAAGAAGAATGTAAGCAATCATAATATTTGAAAACACTACAAGCTTAACCCCCATTAAAGGAAGGGGAGGGGGTAAGTACTTCTTAGTGACTAAAGTTGCACTTAAGGGTGTCCACCCCATAATCTTCAAATTTAATGTCAAGTGAATGACTAGTTACCCTACTCATGAGATAATTAAAACAACAGGATGTTCATTGAGCATAGAACAAAACATTATAATTGAATTAGTTCCAGATGATTGATTTAATAAGATAAAATTCTTGAATAATCTCAAAATGATTAGAAAGATTCTAAAAGAAGTTCAAGGCTATACCCTGAGCACTTTTGTCATCATTCAGACATTTTATAGTATATTTGAAACTATTATCCTTTGTTGAATGAGATCATCTTAAAATGTCTAGGGACCCACCAAGTTATGCCTCTGGGGCCTGTTAATTCACCAAAATTAGTATAAATACCCTGAAACTACTTATCCTACATCAATGAACCGATGCTCAAGAATTTAACTCTTCCCTAAGGTATTTAAATCCTTGTGAGAAATTGGTGATATTTGGTTTTTGCCTCATATGGATCATCAGACTTCTGCAAGTTTGAGGTCTAAGTGGCAACAGCGATGACAATAAGGCTAATGTGTGCTTAAATGAGGGTATGATGTGGGATTATTAGAATAGTATCTTCTACCTTAAGGACCTTCAATAAGGGAGAGGACAAGGAATGATGATACTATTCACGGACTCTTGGCACGACTGTTGCTCCAAACCCTCTTAGGTTGCCGGTATTTATATCCTAATTAGAGTGATTAGCCTGTGGACTACACTACTTAGCACAATGTTTAAAAAAATAAAATTAAAACTTCTTTATCTTAACAAAATAAATTATATACAAAATTTAAACGACAAACTTTTGCATGAAAAATTAAAGAACTTTGATAAAAACTTATAAAGATCAATTGTTAGTCATCAGATCAAGGTTAGGACTGCCCTCCGTAGATTATCAGGTTGGTAACTCCTTCCTAAGGTCGGGAAGCTCACAGTCTAACTCTGAGCTCCCACCCTCACTAATGTCTTACAACTAGTTTTGATCATTCATATGTGACAACAGGTTTTCTTTCACCCACTCGTGTTTAGTGCAGTTCACATTTTTCAATTTCTTTGTACTAGTCTTTCCTGAAAAGTTATTTTAATTTTTTGCAAATGATATTATGCTTTATGAACTAATCATGCAATGGTAAACGAAGCCACGTACACATTTTATTTTATGTATTGTAGTTCTTTTCTTTACTTTACTTTAATTTCTTACCTACATTTATTTATATTACATGAAAAACAAAAACAAGAAAATACAGTTTCAAAATAAAAGCTACACATTCAAAAAACATTAAATAAACATAATACACCCCTTTTGATTTACGATGATCTCTCAGATAAGGTAACCAAGGGTTGCTAGCAAGAATTCTCCGGTCTAAGTGAGCCTAAAAACTCATTTAGACTAAGCAAAATCAAAAGAAAATAGTGATGCCAGAATGATGGAACCATGGGATCCTAAACGATGTTGATAGCATAACTTGAGGCTTAATAGCAGTTTTCACATGATTTTGCACAACATTTCTAGGACATTCATGTAAAGAACAAAAGTTTTTAACATTTTGAGTGTCAAGATCTGATCGAGTTTTTAACACTTGGAGGTTCCTTCCTATGATTAAAATCAAGTGTCAATTTCAAAATCTTCATGTAAGATTTCTCATTTAAAAATTCTTTCTAGAGAAAATAAGGGTATAATCTTCTTCTTTCTCTAGCTTGATATCCAAATTTCTCCCAACTAATAAACCTTTATTTCAATTATCAGGAAAATTGAACTCTACAAAGAATCTTCTGATAACCTCCATTTTCGGATGAGCAACAACAACTTTGCCCACCAGAGTGAATTTTAGAGGTTCCATAAGTAAATTATTATCCTCATCAAGAAAAAATAAAGCGGGTTTACCTTTTTTTTCGTCGCCTTCTTAAGTAAGCCAATCGAAGTGGAATCAAATAATTTATCTTTAAAACTGGAAGTACAAAAACATTCACCTAGTCCTTGGAATTCCTAGCAACAACATTAAAAAAAGAAGGGCCAGCTTCTCAAGAGGGAGAAGCCATCAAGAAGAGAAAAACAGTAAGCCGGCCGTCGGCCGTTAAAATTCATAGGTTGTCGGTCGCCTGAATGAGAATCCTGTCGCTCGCTATAAATATTTGATTTAATATATAAATGTAGTTATTGAAAATTATCATTTTCTATTTGAAAATATGAAATCAAATTGATTTTATGTGTTCAATAGTTTAAATAAACGAGCAGTACATTACAAGCCATGCATCTATCCTGAAGAATAGACACATTTCTTGATAATGAGGCTCGATTAAATAAACTAAAAGATTTATGATTTCCTCTTGGTATGCAAAACCTTTTATGTTGATCGACATGTTTCTCTATCTAATATGGAAGATCAGTTAGGGTTTATATTAAGCCGGGTTCTTAAAGTTTCCTATAAGGGCAAGCCCCTACAGGGACTTACATCTTAGACAACCAAAGTCACCTAAGAAAACTCTTGATGATGAATAGGAAATATTGCCTTCGTGAATTCAATAGGATTTATGATTTTTAAGGTCGGACATGGGAAATATCAAATGGAAAAGATGTAAATGGGAACAATTTTTGTGGAATCCAATGTTGACCTCACTTTTGGTTGAGGTCCATTCTTTCCTTAGAATAGTCTAGGGTCTAACCATAGGACTTTCCTGATGACTATCTTAGAAGACTAGCAATTGAACCCTTACCCCCATATAAAATCAAAAACACTTCTTTGCTTCACTTTAAGTTTTCAAATGCTTAAAGTTTAACCTATAAGTGCTTAGGAGGATGAGACCAAGCATTAGGAAGCTCAAGAGGAGTTTTGCTACAGGATGGTTAAGCCTTAGGACTTACCCTATACCGTTCTGGGTGAGGCTCACACACTTACACTCCCACACACTACCTCACAACCCTAAACCAAACTTCCTAACACTTTATCCCCACTCTTTTGGAAACTCATATGAGTAGTTTCCCCAATCTCTTAGCTCCAGGTTAGGGTTTAACTAGTACCAGCACATGGAGGATCCAAAAGGGGAATTCTCTTAGTTCATGGCTAAAACGGGTTATCAGTCTCACTCAACTCAAAATTTTACCAGAAATCCCAATTTTTGACCCCTTAGCCCTAAACTCTACCAAATGACCAAGTTACCCTTAAAACCCTAATTTTGCCCAAAATTTCCAAAGTCAACCAAAATTACCAAAGTCCCTCAAGAATCATCCCAAAACATCCTTCACCACTCAGACAACCAAAGCAACTCATTATTTACCAAAATTCTAAAAATGCCCCAAAAACCCCCAAAATTACACAAATGCTCCTCTCAGCGCAAAAATTCCAAAAATTCCCAAAACCTTCCAAAAATTCCTAATTTCTATTTGAAACCTTCCAAATATTCCCAATTTGACCAATGTAGCCCAATTTGAACAAAAGCCCCAAATTGTCCTTCAAGACTCAAAATGCCTAAATTACCCCTAATGTCCATCCAATTGACCCCAATCTTACCCAATTTCTATTCCAAACTAAAATTCATCATCCCAAATACCAATCTAAACCAAGTCCAATTTGACCCACATTTGAGCTCAATTTGAACCCAAACCAAAAAGCCCCAATTTTGACTCTATGGCCCAATTCCCCTAAATTGAACCTAATGTCAATCAATTTCTCCCAATTTTGAGTCATAAACTATTCATGACATTCCCCTACACCTAATTGACCATTAATGGCCCCCAACTTGAGCTCAAATCTCACCCATGTCCACACAAACCTAATATCCCTAAATTTGCCGCAAATGTGCCATATGTTCAAATTTCACCAAATTAAAAAAACTAAGCCTAAAATTTCTACCCAATTAATGTTAAGAACTCTTCATGAAATCCCCATTGAGCCTTAACCCAACTATGGCCTAACTTAGACCCAAGCTAACCCAACATCCCCAAAAGTGGCAAAATACCTAAATTCCACCAAATTGACTCCCCAAACCAATTCATGGCCTTTACAATCCTTTTCTAAACTCTTCATGACAATCATACACACAATATTGCTCAATTAATTTGACCCAAGCCAAGCTCAAACCAAACCTAGTCCAACTTTGACCCAAATGGCTCAAATTGAACTTATGACCCAATCTAGCCAAATTAAACCAAATGTGACTAAACCAAGCCCACCACAGCTACCAAATGAACCCTAGGAACCACCCAAGATCTACATAGCCCACTCTACTTGAGCCATGAACCAAGGGTCCCATGATTTAGGGGATTTCTTTACTAAAGTGCTTAAACCATATGGATCTTTACCAAAATTGATCACCAACTTAATTACTCACCATGATGGCCTGACCTCTGGCTCACCTGACCACTGGCCACCTCACTTGGCTTGGCCGGCTAGCCTAGTCGTTGAAGGAGCCCAAACCGAGAGCCACCTCCTCTCAATTTAAACCCAAGTTCACCCTCCAACCTGTCAAGCTCTGATTGTCCATTACAGCTCTTCTGCCTTCCACCTAAGCAGACAATTCCACATACATTACCCCCTGAGCTCCACCAGGCAGCCATGGCCATAAATAGAGCTCTCCACGACCAAAGAGAGGTGCTGAAATTTCTTATGGAAACCCTGCCAAAACCTCAACAGAGCTTCCCTGAAACCTCCTAAGTGTAATCCCACTTCCTTCATCTACTCATCCCCACTGTCCAGAACTAATATCCCCACTGAAACTCCAGCCAAAACCAGGTCATATTCCATTACCACTACACTGAACCAAAAATAAATTAACTGTGCCCACACCTTCATACCACTGAAAGAAGAAGTTCCACCATTAAAGCCCCATCATAGAGAGCCTCCACACCAGACTTTGATTAACCCCTGAAATTGGCCTTGGTCGAATTCAGGTCCAGACATTTCACCAGAGCAAGAGGCTTCATCTAGAGGTTCATTGGGATCAATTGAAGCTGCTACAACCATCTGATTGAGGCCTCCCCTCTTAGACAGAGGTATTGAACTCTCTCTCCCTCCAGAAATTATTTTGATTCTCCATGTACATTGGGTTGATTTTAGGCTATGTTAGCTATATAGATAGGTTTCTCTAGGTCAGATGAGTCCATATAAACAAACCTCAAGTGATTTGATTGAGTATCGAGAGAGCTATTAAGGTTAGAAGGTGGAGGGTTCTCTGTGCACACTAGTTGGGGACAAAGACACAAAGCCATTGGATCACGTGTGTATCAAATGAACGGACAAACTCTTGGAGCATAAAGTGCGTGGTGACTCAGATGGCGGCGTCAAATGGGAGCGTGTCGCTTATGCCTTCGGAACTGTTAAGATTGTCGTCACGTTGAGTCACTTAAGTAGAAAATTCTGGATTTTCTGAATTATTTAAATAAGTCCACCTTATAAAATTCATAACTTGGTGTAGAGAAATTAAAAAAATAAAATAAAAAACTCTTTTGCTCAGTGAACAGAGAAGAACAATGTGGAATTGATTTTAAGTTTATTTGATTTATATTTTATTTTTAATTAATTAAATACTGTTTTGAGTATTTCAATTCTCCATTTGTATGTACATTTCATAATGACTTGAAATTTAGGGCTTTTGTTCCCTCTGTCATGAGGGATCTTCCTTGAATTTCCAATTTTAGGGGGATCTATATGAAGAGATATCTATTTCTCAAGTTATTATGTCTATTTTGGTATAATTATAATAGTTAAGATATTGATCAAAAAAATCCAAAGTAAATCTTGGTAGGTTCATTGTGACCAGAGGAACATAAAAAAAATGTAAACATGATTTAACTCATTAAGTATAATCATAATTGCCATTAAACTGTAAATCCTAAGGAAAAATAATTTGGATTAAATATAAATGAAAATGACCTAAAAATTATTCTCCATTATAATTTAAGTTCAGAGAAACTTGCCATAAAATTTTCAATTTAATTAAAGTTAATTTAAACACTTAAATGAATTTTTCAAGCTAAAACACACTTTTGACATTTTTATAATTATAATAATTAAAATACACTTCTTAAAAAACCACCAAATTATTTTTGGGAGTTCTTTGTGATTAGAGGAGTCCACAAAAATAAAAATTGTAATTAAAATAAAATTTTCATTTTTAACATTATTTTAATATTTAAATAATTAAAAATTAATAAAAATAAAAGAATTAATAAAATTGATGAAAATGTTCCAAATTGCTTATTGAACATTTAGGAACAATTAAAATAATTTTCCTAACCCTCTAAGTAAAGATATTAAACTTTAAGGGGTTAAAATTAATTTTGAAAAGGATAAAATGTAATTTCCTTAATTTGTCATTTAAATAATTCTAATTAAAATATAAGTCACAAAAATATGAAATTTGTTTTACTGGGATCCCCGACATCGGAGAGATTTAAGCTTAATATAAAACAAAATTTTTCAATTAAATAATATTTTATACTTTATTAATACTTCAAAAATTGAAATAATTATAATAATTAAATTAAAATTCCAAAAATCATGAAATTTGGTCATAATGATTCTCTGTTCTTTGTGAACCTCCAATGAATTTCTTTCGGACATGTTTCATGTTTACTAAGTCATTGAATTTTCTTTGAAAATCGCTATTTTGCATGAAAATAATTATATAAATTAAATTAAATTAGGAAAAACCACATTTTTTTCTCTAATGTTTTTATTGACCCATGAGTAGGGTAATATAAAAGTTTTAAATTCATTTGAATTAAATTTAACAAATTATGGAGTTATAAGGCCTTTAGGAGAAAAAGTGCAATTTTTGAAAGATTTAGCCTTAATTAACGTTTAGGCCTAATCAAGGGTAAAAGTGTAATGTATAATCTTAATAAACATGTTTAAATGACTGAAATATATGAAGGAATAAATGGTAGAAACTCATCTTATTCTTGTCACATTAAAAGATAAGCTTATAATTTTATTAACCAAATTAATTTGGGTGAAAATTAAATTAAATGATCCTTCATGTTAGGGGTTTGGCTTTGGAATTTAATAATTCTTCAATTAGATACCCCTATTTGATGTTTAAGTGATAATCCATTAATTTGATAAGAATCACAATCATATAACTAAACCTTTTTCTAAAAAATACAAATAGACCCACCTAAGTCTCAAAAGGCTTAGTTGTGAGATTAGGTTTAATCAAATTTTACTAATGAGGTTTAGAAAAAAAACACAATTAATTTTAAAACTCCTTTGAAACACCAAAAACCCATCAAAATTGATTAAATCCTTTTATAAATTAAATTGCCTCTAAAGGCCCCACTTACATAATTTATAAATGAAATAAAAAGTGATATTTACCCCACCATTTGGGATAATTAAAACATTGGCTCACTGAGCATAAGGTCATTTAGTAGATATGATAAGTTTAAATGTACTCAAGAAAGTTCAAAAGGGTTGTGAAATTTCTACGTATTTTCTAGACCTTCTCACTAGTCTTCCTGATACATTGTAGGACAACTGAACTTATCATACTTATTAAAGGAAGGCATCTCTTAAATGAATAAATAGTACCCACCAAGTTATGACATTGTATTTGGTAGGCTTGTAATGAACCTATCTGTAGGTTTTACTTTCCTGCAAATTACAAATATTTATTGAAAAAGATACTAAAATTTCAGGTGGAGGAACGAGAAGACTCGCTATGTACACTTTTATAAGTTTATAGTACATTCTTTTCTATACTGCCTTTACTGTACTTTTCTTGCTGTATGAAAACAAAAATTTCACCCTCATGAAAACCAAAACTGTTAGGATAGCCATAAAACTAAAAACAGAACTAAAACAATTGAGGAAAAAAAATCAAATTCACTGCCACAACAATCAAAATATAAGACAACTCAAAATTTAATCACAAACAAAATAAAATCACAATTGCAACTAAATTAAAACGTCTCTTTAGATGACTGGGAATACATAGGAGGCGGCAACCTACGGCTGCTAATGAGATTTCCAATAATATAAATGAAAGTACGAAACTCATTAAATTTAGTTTAATAAATTCATATGGATTAAGTGAATTTAAGAAAATAGGGGTGCCGGAATGAGGGAACCGTGGGATCCTAATCGGTGTCGCTATAATCAACTTAAACTCCCCCCAATAAGACATTAAGACACCTCAATTTAAACATTTCCAAAACATGATACTCTCTTCTCTCTTTAAATGCCATTTCTTTAAACTGAACCCACTACGACGAGGAGCTTGAAGCATGCACACTGGGTAGCACAGTCATCTTCAACAACAAAACTCCTTAGAACTAAACAACAAGCCATATGACTTCGGGTAGCTTTCCTAGTGCAGCACAAATCCTCACCTTATCCCTTTAGACCTTTGCACAACCATGTTGTGCAATATAATCCCTAACTTGTCTTAGGATTTCGAGGTTTGTCATCCTATCTTCCAGGTTATTCACATGATCACTATTCAAATAATAAAATTTATAGGATAGAACATTAAATTAATATCTCAAATTAAAGCCAAAAAATAGGATAGTTCGGGAAAACACCGAGATTCTTCTTAAATTTATGTTCGTCCCCTAGCTCTTTTTTCTTTTGGATTTTTACAATAACTTTTCCAAACTTGAGCCACTCACCTATTAGATTTTTCATTATCATAGTTTCTTGAAGATCCCTACCTTTTGGAAGTCATGAATATAAATATTTCTTGATCTATATTAAGTGTTTTCTTAGGTAACCTTAGTAATCTAAGATGTAACTAACTATAGGGGCTTGCCCTTATAGGAAACTTAGAGACCACGGATTAATATAAACCCTATCTAGTTGCTTCATACTAGATAAGGGAAGTTTTCGGTCAACGTAATGGTTCTCAGACCAAACGGATGTCATGATTTGTTTAGTTTTTGAGATCAAGCCTCACCACCAAGCAATTTATCTATTCTTCGGGATAGATACATGTCTTGTAGTGAAACGTTCGATTATTCAAACAATTGATTATATGGGATAAGTTTGAGTTCATATTTATTTTCAAGAATTAAAAAAATATTTTCCAAAATTCTATATATACATTAAATGAAAAAATATTTTTAAAACAGGTGTCGGGATACTCTTTCTGGCGGCCAACGATTTCCAACTTTTGCAGCCAACAATTTTCTGACGACTCCACTGGGACAATTTTTCTCTCTTCTTTAAGATCAGTAAATATTATATTCATACATCAGTAGTGTGTTCATGTCCCTCATGGGCCGGATTACCATTTTTCTGTTGACTTGCTTTACTCATTTCTTTCTTGGGAAAGTATGATCAACTCTCCTTTATTTCAGGACCATCTAATTAACCGTCCTTAAACAGAGGTGTTCAAAAGTATTTAGGTTTCTTCTTGAGTTTGGTGGGGTCAGACTCCCAATGGGTTTGTTGGCGAATAAGTTTCGCTAAGGCAATGTGCGTTGTGAAGGGGATTGGTGCGACTTTTTAAATTTGCAGAAATTAATGAACTCAGATTTAGATATATATAGATTTAGATGATAATGAGTCACACAATTAATACAAGTATACGTATCACTTAAATAATGCAGGGCTCTAGTGGAATCCTGGTTATCGATCGTACAGAGAGGCTTTAATTTTATGGCATAGCATAGAAATCACTTATCAAATCACAGTACAATTGTAGGTGGTTTAATTCATAAAGTAAAGACAAACAGATTCAGTTACTATTTTTACCAAGCACGTTTTAAACTCTGACAAGTTAAATAAACACAAGACTAAATTTATAACAAAGTACAATTGCAAGAAAGACTCTTCCTCTTTTCCAATCATAATGTGATGATTATTTTGATATACATTAGTGATACAAATGTATTATGCCAAATAGAAGCATTCCTATTCTTTACCCATATTTCAGCATATAAAGAACATTGGCTAATCCTAAGTTTAGTCCCCAAATCCGTGGTTAGGCTGGGAGGATACTGGCTCTCACTTCAGAGTTCCCACTTCCCTTCACCTGAAGGCTAACTCTCGCTTCAATTTCTAAACATTTGGACCACATTGAGGATTTAAACCTGTCACTCTGAAATCTCCAATTCTACGCCCATCAAAGTATATTTCCCTATTTATTTGCACTCAATCCCCATGAACTACATCTCTCATTCATGAACATTGAATGTGCCGTGACATTCACTTTTGTTGTGGAACTCATAATCCTTTCGGAACATATGTTTCCCAACAAGTTTTAACAATTCAATTGGCCAGATCAAAAAGTAAATGAAGTTCTAAGTGAAAAGGTCATCACAAATTCTCCATAATAAATCGTCACTTCATTTCCATTTCACAACATCAACACATCACATGAAAAGGAGAAAGGAAAAGAAATCAACTCAAGACTCATGAGGAAAATATGATAAAACATAGATTTCATATATAAGAACAACGTCATACAAACAGAGTAAAGTAAAGACAACTTATCTCAAACTCTTTCCCAAGTGAATCTCAAGGAATTTCTTTGACTTCTCTTCTTTCTTTACAACAACACACAATTTTCTCCTTAGAATAGTAAGGAAGAAGAAATTCTCACTTTTCCTCTCCTCCCACAATCCTTAGAAAAGAAAACACAAAACCTAACTTCCTACACAAAATGGAAAGAAACTCTCTCTAAACTCTAAACTCTTCTCTTCCTTTCTTCCCCCTTTTGAAATTTGGCTTCAAAAGTGTTTAAATTTGGCCAAAACTGAATTCTTAAGAGTTTCTTCAAGCAACCTTTCAAAATCTAGTAAATTTAGCAGGTGTAAGAATATCTAGTAATCAAGTTTAAGAGTTCTAGCCTTCTTTTCATTTCAAAAATGACTGTAGATTGTCCTATTAAGGCACTTAAAAGGATTACATGAAAAGGAGTTTATGAGAACACTACTAGTAAAGATGATAATCTATACATACAAGTTCAGGAAAGAAATTAAGTTTTTCCTTTTAGGTAGGTCCAAGTGAAGCCAATTTTTGATTAGGCATCTCCTTAAGCTTCTCCTCACTTCTCTTTTTTTTGTTTTCTTTTGCTTTTTGCTTTTCTTTTCTTTTCTTTTCTATTCTTTTCTTTTCTTTTAAGTGAGGATTATCTGTATCTGGATAGCTTTTCTTTTCTTTTCTTTTGCTTTTCCCTTCTCACCCTAAATTTGAAACTTACCACATTCGTTTACCTTATAGGCATTTCTTTAGCTTATTAATGATTCATCATAGAGTCCCAATCCTTTCCTATCACATAAAATTTTAAGATTCTTAATATTTCAAACATACAATTTTTCTTACTTTGAATAGTTGACTATAGTCATATTCTCTTATATCAAATATCTTACATTACAAAATTACTTTTCATTACCAAATACTTTCATTCAATTTTATAAAATACATAAATAAAATCAAAATACAGTTATCTGAAATTGAGTTCTATTGCAGGAAATCATATTACTAATTTTTGAAAATAATTTAAATGAGAACAATTAACAGTTAATTCTTTCCCTTCCCCCAAACTTAGATTTTGAATATAATTAACATGGAAGAAAAAGAACATCTAAATATATAACTCATACCTCAATATGCTGATCTTTTCATACCTTTTGAGTCTAAGCAGATTTTTCTTCATAAAGTAGAACAGTAGGCTTGAAATAATTAAGAAGTATTTCTATACACAAATATGGGTTAGAATTTTATAAAGAAGAAGTTTAAACACATTAAACAGTGCACATAACATTAACATCCAACTGTTACTTTTACAAATTTAACTAGCAATCCAAACACATAAAAACTTTACTATCACATCACATACATCACAAATCAACAACAAAGTCTATTACAAGTACATCCACATACACATATAACATCTCAAACACAAATCATAAGGAGTCTCAGGAACATCACAAATACAAAACACAAATACATCACTAAATTCAATGAGAAATAAAAATAAAATACACAAGCTACCAATCTTAATCTTCTGCAGGAGCTCCACCATCATCAGGTTCTTTAGGCTGGTATGAAGTATACTCAAGGTAAGTAGGAAATACAGCAATAGTATCTCCCCTGAAAAATCTCATATGTGCGCCATGATTAGATATCTCTTATTCTCTCCACCGCACTTGATAATCATCATTAATCTTGGTCCTTACTTCTAGTCCCTCTACTCTGGTGTTTAACCTTTACAACTGATCCATAACATCATGCAGAGGAGGCGCCCTAGATGTAGATGGTCTATCTCGACTATAAGAAGGCTCATCAGCTTTCTTACTCCATTTCCATCCTACATGGACTTCATAAGTTTCCAGATTCAGTTTAGTAATAGGCTTCAGGGGATGGACTACCTCATCATTATCTTCAATTACTAGTCATGACTGAATTGATAAGGCATGAATCAGATTGGCGTGTCCTAGTCCTCCTGTAGTTTCTCCTTTTGAGCTTGTCAAAATACTTTTATGAAATAGCCCCAATATTAATATTCTTCATGTTCTGATTATAGTAATTCAGAACAGCTCTATCAACAGTAACATCACTGTGATGGTTGGTAGGGGTGAATTCAACCATTTGGCCTCTAACCAGAATGTATTCACTCTCAGAATAATACAGATTAGCATAAAATTTTCTAACAATACCCAGCATCGCATTAGTAGTTAAATAATAGAAAATCTCCCATTGACGATTAGCAATCAGTTCTTTAAGCATTCCTCCATGATTTTCAAAGGCTCTTTCATGAATACATTTCTTATTGCTAAGGAACGTACTAAAACGTGAATAGGATTTGAAACTCACAAATTTACTTTCATCATATTCAAATTTCCTCTTCCCCTTAGCCAATCTTGGAGCCATTTATCTAAAAATACTAAATTTTTCCAAATCAATTTTAAAATTACAATGTAATCGACTTTAAGATAAATTTAAAAAGACAAGAACTCAAAATCCATGAAAAATCTCTAAAGTTTCTCTAAATATTTCAAAATTTTAAATATTCTTAATGTAGGAGATTTCATGATCAAAATCGAAAAATTTTAGGTTAAAGTATAGCTCTTATCAAGAGAAGATGAAATCTAAACTTTTCTGGCTACGAAATCGCTTCAAATTCAAGTTTTAGTGAGCCCTAGGTGTGAAAATCGACCATGGTTGGAGGTTCAGACAATGGTTTGGGCAAAATGGTGGATCCCAGGGTTAAATCACAAAAATTTGGAGTTTCAGGCATTTTTCACGTTTGAGTGCTGTCCGGCGCTGGCAGCAGCGCCATTCGACGCATTTTCTGCAAATATGGCCAAACTCTCTGACTTTTGGCGCTGTCTGGTGCTGGTGGCAGCTCCGTTTGGCGTCAGTTTCAAAACTGGGTTTCTGACTTTCTTTTGCAATTTCGATCTTTTCACGCCCGCTATGATGTCTAATTAGTCTAATTAAGCATTGAATAACATCCTAAAGCCTTGACAATAACATTAGTTTCATATATAAAATCCATTAGTCATACACATACACACAACACTAGACATTACACAATTTCAAACCATAAAATCTTAAATTCAGCATCGCACACACCACAACACAATAACGCTGAGAACTAAACAAGAAAGCATGTCCAATTATAACATTCAAGCCAAATAAAGTAAAGCAAAGCAAAGCAATCCGATACAAAAATACAGAAATACAATAATCTAGTTTTCATTCTTCCTTCGAACTATCATTAATTCTAAGATCTCCCATCGATTGAGCATGAACAAATAAATTGTAGAATGGATGAAACAGAAATTCTTCAGTAGAATTCTCTTCAATCCAACCTTTTCTTCTCATCAATCGCGTCAAACTTCCTTCCAGATATCCAGAATGATTAAAATGCTCTTTCATTCTCCAATTCAGATGATCAAAGAAATCAGAAAGATTATTGATTGTGTTCATCAGATGTTATACTTCCTTCTCAAATTTCTTGATTTTCTTCAAGAAGATATGTGAACTTTCAGGAAAATAAAGAGGAATAGCTGCTGACCTTTGAGATGGTTGATCTTCAATGATGCTCATATCATTCATATTACTAATTATCTGGTTATTATATGCATTTGCTGGGTCTATATGCTTCCAAGTTAGAAGTACTCTTTCCCAGTTCTCATATGGCACTTGTGATTGACTGCAGAGGAGAAATATGGTGGAAGGA
Organism: Papilionanthe hookeriana x Papilionanthe teres; assembly: GCA_022702705.1. Taxonomy (NCBI): domain Eukaryota; kingdom Viridiplantae; phylum Streptophyta; class Magnoliopsida; order Asparagales; family Orchidaceae; genus Papilionanthe; species Papilionanthe hookeriana x Papilionanthe teres. The sequence goes on from CM040423.1 coordinate 151,056,497, forward strand.
TTTCCAAGCCTATACTTTGATCCATGAATGATCAATCCCAAAACAAACTTAACAATTATCGAACCAACATCAATAGGCATTCCCATTTGAATACAATAATTTAGAATAGCACACTTTTTAGTTACCTTACTGATTTTCATTGTTGGGAGCAATTTTACACATATGAAGTAATGTAAGTGTTTCGACGTAGGATTTAACAGTGTGGTCGAGAAACTTACATACCTTCTATCTCTTATCTCCCATTCATATATGCCATTCATATTGTCCTTCGTCGGGGCAAAATTCGAATAGTGGCAGATTGCCACATTCTCAATCATGTATAAATCATTAATCTTTGGAGGAGTAAATGTGACAAACCTACCTCACACATAAACTGATCCTTGGTTGATTCCATGAAGATTTGCATAAAACTCATTCACAACTGGATCAACTATGGCGGTAGTAGTATAACACAATACTTCCCAACGTCTCTGAACAATAATTTCTTCAATTCTAGTTATAGGAGAATTTGTACCTCGATTTATAAAGCCTCGCTCCTTAATCAATCTCATTTTTGAGATATTTTGTTGAAAAGTCACTGCGCTTCGAAACTTATGAACTTTCTACGGTTGAACACTTGAAATCTCTGAGTTTCCATCGAATCAGAATCCATTTGGAGAAGAATTAGGGTCTTCCTCTTCGTTCCTTCTGCAGTTCTAGCATATATGGGCGGTTTTGGGAAGTTCTAAATAAGGATTTACCCCCTAGAACCGCCAAAACTCAGATTTAAAGACAAGAAATGATTTTTCTGAACAGTAGCGCTGTTCGGCGCTGATAGCAGCACCGTTCGGCGATAGTTTAAATTTTGTCAAACTTCACTTCGTTTAAATTTTTCCAAATATTGATTCGATTCATTTCTTAAATGTTATTAATGATAATTAAGGAAGAATAAGACTTAATTAAGTAATAAAAAAACATAAATAACATATAAAATAAAGTACACACTTAATAATTGTGGGTTGCCTCCCACAAAGCGCTTGGTTTAACGTCGTCAGCCTGACATAACTTTTAGTTAATTAGGTTGATCCAACATTAATACCTCTTTAAAATTAGGTATATTTCCTTCAAAATATGATTTTAATATTTGGCCATTAACTTTGAATATTCTTCCAGATTTAGGGTCTTTGATAATCACAGCTCTATACTGATATACTTTTATGAAAATAAAAGGTCCTATCCATCTAGATTTCAATTTCCCAGGAAATTATTTCAATCTTATATTGCATAGTAAAACTTTTTATCCTGGTTCGAACGCCTTTTTGACAATCTTCCGATCATGCCATATTTTTCTTTTTTCCTTATATATTCTACATTATCATATGATTCATTTCTGATTTCTTTCAATTCATTCAATTACAATAGTCTCATCACCAGCATCCTTCAAATTAAAATTTTATTTCTTTATCACCCAATATGCTCTATATTCTAATTTAACTGGAAAGTGACAAGTTTTTCCAAAGATTAATCTGTAAGGGGACATTCCTATAGGAGTTATATAAGCAGTTATGTATGCCCATAAAGCAGTATCTAATCTAACAGACCAGTCCAATTTCTCAGGATTAATGACTTTCTCCAAAATTCATTTACTTTTACAATTAGATACCTCTGCTAAACCATTGTTTGGGGATGATAAGCTGTAGAGATTCTATGCACAATATTATATTTTTCTACAAATCTCTGAATTAGATTATTCTTAAAATGGGATCCTTCATCAGTGATGATTACTCTAGGCATCCATATCTTGAGAAAATATTTTTCATTAAAAACCTTGAAACACTTTTAGCATCACACCTAGGTAAAGCTATTGCCTCAATCCATTTTGATACATAATCAACAACAACCAGTATATATATATATATATATATATATATATATATATATATATATATATATATATATATATATATATATATATATATATATATATATATATATATATATATATATATCCAAATGAAGGCATAAATGGTCCCATAAAATCTAATCCTCATGCATCAAAAATTTCAACTTCCAGAGTAAAATTAAGAGGCATTTCATTTCTTCAAGATATATTGTCTATTCTCTGACATCGATCACAATTTTTGATAAATTCATAAACATCTCTGAAAAGTGTAGGCCAATAAAATCCAGATTGCAAAATCTTATCTGCAGTTCTATCAATCCCGAAATATCCTCCATATTCAGAATCATTACATTCTCAAATAATCTTTTCAGTTTCTTCATAAGGTGCACATCTCCTAATAATAAGATCTTTACATTGCTTGTACAGATAAGGATCATCCCAGAAATAAAATTTAGCATCATGCTTAAATATTTTCCGCTGTTTCATTGTTATATAAGGTGGTAAATATTACTAACGATTTAGTTCACAATATCAGCATACCACGGTAAATTTCCTTCAATAATATTATATAATTGCTCATTAGGAAAAGTTTCAGTAATTTCTTTTTCAAAATCATCCAAATTAGGTTGTTCAAGTCTAGATAAATGATAAGCTAGTTGATTATCGACCCCTTTTCTGTTAAATACCTCAAAATTAAATTCTTGCATTAAAAGCATCCATCGAATCAGTCTTGGTTTTGCATCCTTCTTTTGCATTAAGTATTTAATAGCAGAATGATCAGTATGCACTATACATTTAGCTTCGATTAAATAAGATCTGAATTTTTCAAAAGCATATACAATCGTTAATAACTCTCTTTCAGTAGTAGTGTAATTAATTTGAGCATCAGTAAGAGTCTAACTAGCGTAGTATATAACTTTAAACATTTTTTCATGTCTTTGCCCTAAAATAACTCCAATAGCATAATTGCTAGCATCGCACATTAGTTCAAATGCTTTCTACCAGTCAGGTGAAACTATTATAGGTGCAGCAATTAATTTTTCCTCCATTAGATCGAAAGCTTTTAAACATTCATCGTTAAAATCAAACTTTCTACTTTTTCCAAAAGTTCTTATAAAGGGTTAGAAATTTTTGAAAAATCATTAATATATTACCTGTAGAATCCTACATGTCTAAAAAATCTTTTTACCCCTCTCACAGTTGTTGGAGGTGGTAATTTTTCTATAACTTGAATTTTCGCAGGATCTACTTCCATGCCATATTCAGATATTTTATGCCCAAGCAAAATTTCTCCCGCAACCATAAATTGACACTTTTCCCAGTTTAGAACTAAGTTTGTTCTTTCACAGACCTCTAAAATTTTTTCTAAGTTGCATAGGCATGCATCAAATGAATCTTCAAATACTGAGAAATCATCCATAAATACTTCTATTACATCATTAATTAATTTGCTAAATATGGACGTCATACATCTTTGAAATATTACAGGTGCATTACATAATCCAAAGGGCATTCTTTTAAAAGCAAAAGTTCCATAAGGGCTAGTAAATATAGTCTTCTCTTGATCCTCAAGAGCAATAGGTATTTAGTGATAACCGGTATATCCATCTAGAAAGCAATAATACTTGTGTCGAACAAGTCTGTCTAGCATTGGGTCTAAAAATGGTAAAGGAAAGTGATCTTTTCTGGTGGTGGCATTTAATTTTCTATAATCAATTCATACTCATCAACTAGTGACTTGTCTTGTCGTTATAATTTCATTTCGATCATTTACGTCAACAGTCACTCCTCCTTTCTTAGAAACGAAATGAATTGGGCGCACCCAAACACTATAAGAAATAGGATATATAATTCCAACATCTAACCACTTTAAAATTTCTTTTTTAACTACTTCTTTCATTATTGGGTTCAATCTCCTTATGGATCAACTCTTGGTTTGAGTAGTTCATCCAAGAAAATTCTGTGCATACAAATTGAAGGACTGATTCCTTTAATATCAGCTATGGACCAACCAAAAGCCTATTTGTATCTTTTAACATTTCAAATAATTTTTGTTCTTGATACTCATTTAAATCTGAAGATACAATGACTAGTAAAATAGATGATTCTCACAAAAACATGTATTTTAAATGATTAGGAATAATTTTTCAGCTAAAGTTCAGGGGGTTTAATGATAGATGGAATTAAACTTTTATCTCCATTTTCCATTGTATCTAATCTTTTAAATTTTTTTCTTAACAAAGTCTAAATTTTCATTCTTCAAATCATCCGAATTATCTTCATTTTCACTTTTATTTTCATCCTTACATTCCAAATTTTCTTCAAATACTTCTCTAATATGAACTTCTCTTAAATAATCGCAGACTTCCATTCGATAACACTCATCATCTTTTTCAATTGAAGGGCACTTCATAGATTTCAGTATGTTAAAAATTACCTCTTGGTCATTAACCCTCATAGTTAATTCTCCTTTTTGGACATTGATCATACTGTCCCAGTAGCAAGGAATGATCTTCCCAAAATAATTATAATTTCTTTACCTTCCTCCATATCTAATACATTAAAGTCCACAGGAAAGATAAATTATAGTGCACGGGATATTGAAACTACTTGGGTCTTTAAGTTTTTCAGGAAGCTTTTTCTGAATAATTGCACTATACTCTCCGCTAAGTGCAACAGTCTTGTGGTCTTTAAACTTTCTTTTCCTTTTAAGTATATCCTTCATAAACTCTGCATAATCAGGCATATGCTCTAATGCTTCAACAAAGGGAATATTAATCGTTAATTTCTTAAGAATTTCCAAAAATTTTGCAAATCTATTATCTCTGTTCTGTTTCTTCAGTCTTTGAGGAAAAGGAGGAGCTGGTTTTTCAACAGTCATCTACATTGGTTCTAGCAGTTATTCATCAGAATATATCTTATTTGAACCTTTCTCAATGTTCACTTCCTCGCTTTCAACTTTGACTTATTTTTGAACTCTTGGTTCCACTTTTTTACCACTTCTTAATTGAATAGCCTTGATTTGCTCTTTGTTTTGATCTTTTGGGTTGATCTCAACATTGCTAGGAAGTTTTCCAGAAGGTCTATTATTAAGCGCAGTAAAGATATCTCCCAATTGATTTTCAATGTTCTTCATTGCAACGTTTTGAGCTTGAATTTTATTACCCATATTCAGAATCATTTCTTCAGTAGAAAACTTCTTTTCCTTAAATTATTGATTATTATTAAAACCAGGAGGATAAGAAGGTCTTAAATTGGTATTTCCTCGGTTGTTCGGATTTCCAACTGAATTCATAGTATTGTTTCCCCGTTGAGGATTAACAACAGTATTGGGGTTATTCTAGTTGAAAGTCGGGTGATTCCTCAAACTAGGATTATAGTAATTCGAATAAGGATTATTGACTTTTTTATGAATAGCATTTAAGGTTTCGTAAGACATTTGAGAGTCTATCATCTGTCTGGATGAAGTTTTTTCTAACACTGGGGGTGTTTGAGAATAATTCATTCTATATTGATTTATTTTCTTAGAAAGTGCAGTAATTTGAGAGACTATCATAGTTATTGCATTAGAATCATGAATGCTGGCTACTCTCTTAGGATTTACCCGCTCAAAGGGCCATTGAAAATTAATAGTAGCCATCTCTTCAAATAACAAAAATGCTTCATCAAAAAGTTTTGACATTAATGATCCACCAGCATCAGCATCGATAATTGATCTTAAAGATCCTACTAATCAATTATAAAAGGTTTGAATTATTAACCAGCTGGTAAAGCATGATGTGGAAATTTTCTCAGAAGATCTTTAAATCTTTCTCAAGCTTCATATATGGATTCTCCATCAAACTTACTAAAATATGTAATATCATTCCTTAACTTAGTAGTTTTAGATGGAGGAAAATATTTTGACAGAAACTTTTGTGAAAGCTCTCCCCAAGTTCTAATAGATCCAGGTGCTAACAAATTTAACCATGCCTTAGTCTTATCCCTTAGTGAAAAAGGAAAAAGTCTAAGTCTAACAGCATCGTTTGACACTCCATCATACTTAAAAGCAGCACATAGTTCTAGAAAACTAGCGAGATGTAAGTTAGGATCGTCATTAGGTGTTCCTCCAAATTGATTATTCTGTACCATTTGAATAATAGCAGGTTTAAGCTCGAGTGAATTAACAGCAACATCAGGATTTTGAATAGTTAAGTGAATTTCATCTGCTATTGGATTAGCATAATCTCTTAAAGTTCTTGGTATATTTTCGTTTTGATTGTTTAAATTGTTCGCCATTTTGTGAGGATTTGCATATTATTTTTGTTGTTTTCGAATTTTTCTAATAGTACGCTCTAATTCAGAATCGTAAAGCACTAAACCTCTAGATCCAATACTACGCATGCAAACACAACAAACACACTAACAATAAACAGACACACACAACTATAACTTGCAATTCAAATATAAGATTTCAAATACTACAAAAAATTAATTTTAACAGTTACTCTTTTTTACCTTGCCTCCCAGACAACGACACCAAAAACTTGGTGTGACTTTTTTAATTTGCAGAAATTAATGAACTCAGATTTAGATGTATATTGATTTAGATGATAATGAGTAACACAATTAATGCAAGTATACGTATCGATCAAGCAATACAGGGCTCTAGTAGAGTCCTGGTTATCGATCCCACAGGGAGGCTTTAATTTTATGGTGTAGCACAGAAATCAATTATCGAATCACAACACAATTGCAGGTGGTTTAATTCTTAAAGTAAAGATAAACAGATTCAGTTATTATTTCTACCAAGCACGTTTTAAACTCTAGCAAGTTAAACTAACACAAGACTAAATTTTATAACAAACTATAGTTGCAAAAAAGAGTCTTCATCCTTTCCAATCATAATGTGATGATTATTATGATATAGATCAGTGATACAAATGTATTGTGCGAAATAGGAGCATTTCTATTCCTTACCCATTATTCAGTGTATAAAGAACATTCGCTAATCCTAAGTTTAGTCCCCAAATCCGTGGTTAGGCTGGGAGGATACTAGCTCTCACTCCAGAGCTCCCACTCCCATTCACCTGAAGGCTAACTCTCGCTTCAGTTTCTAAACATTAGGACCAAATTAAGGATTTCAGACTGCCACTCTGAAATCTCCAATTCTACGCCCATCAAAGTATATTTACCTATTTATTTGCACTCAATCCCCTTGAACTACATCTCTCATTCATAAACATTGAATGTGACCTTCAATTTTGTTGTGGAACTCATAATCCTTTCAGAACATATGTTTCCCAACAAGTTTTGTAAATTCAATTGGCCAGATCAAAAAGTAAATGAAGTTCTAAGTGAAAACGTCATCACAAATTCTCCATAATAAATTGACACATCATTTCAATTTCACAACATCAACACATCACATGAAAAGGAGAAAGGCAAAGAAATCTACTCAAGACTCATAAGGAAAAAATGACAAAACATGGATTTCATATATAAAAACAATGTCATACAAACAGAGTAAAGTAAAGATAACTTATCTCAAACTCTTCCCCAAGCGAATCTCTAGAAATTCCTTTGACTCCTCTTCTTTCTGCACAACAACACACAATTTTCTCTTTAGAATAGTAGGGAAGAAGAAATATCTCACTTTCCCTCTCCTGTCACACTCGTTAGAAGAGAAAACACAAAACCTAACTTCCTACATAAAATGGAAAGAAACTCTCTCTAAACTCTAAACTCTTCTTTTCTTTTCTTACCCCTTTTGAAATTTGGCTCCAAAAGTGTTTAAATTCGGCCAAAACGGAATTCCCAAGAGTTTCCTCAAGCAACCTTTCAAAATCCGGCCAAATACATTGAATCTAGTTCAAAATCGGGATAGGTGTCGGCATATTTTTAGGTTATGTGTTGTATTTTGAAAAGGGGTCGCATACAGAAATTGTCGGCGAATTTTAGATATTAAATTTAATTTAATTATATATATAATTTAGAAAGAAGAATTTGATTTTTGAAAATAATTCTAAGTTTAAAATTTTTAAGATATGAAATCAAATCGATCTCACATCCCAAATAGTTTTTATAAACAAGCACCGCACCACAAACCGTGTATCTATCTCGAGGAATAGATACACTACTTGATGATGGGGCTCGATTAAATAAACTAGAAGATTTGTGACATCCGTTTAGTCTGTGAACCACTTTTATAAGCCGACAGTTCCCCTGCTTAATATAAAGAAATTAAACAGGGTTTATATTACCTGGGTTCTTAAAGTTCCTTATAAAGGCAAGCCCCTATAGTTAATTACATCTTAAATATCCGAAAACACTTAAGAAAACTCTCGATAATGATCAGTGGTCTTGCTCTCAAGAATTTCAAAATTTAAGGTTTTTCAAATGATTGGATTTTGGAAATTTCAATAGGGAATAGTTCAAATTTGGAACACTTTATTTCAGGAGTCTAAAGGAAGAGGGTAGGGGATATCACGGACCCGAAGTGAACTTCAGTGACTTCCCAACTATCCTATTGTTTGGCTTCAATTTGAGAGAATTATTTAATGTTGTAATCCTGCCAATTTTAATTAATTAGGACTATTAATTATATGACATAATCATATAAAGAACCTTGAAGATGTGAGGGTTTATGTCGTACCAAATGACTACCTCAGAGTCCTAAGACCGGTTATGGCTTAATTTGCATAATATGATTATGCAAATGCCTAACGAAAAGTTAAGGATTTATGTTGCACTAGGCAAACTACCTCGAAATCCTATGGCTTGGTTATTTAATTCTAAGAATGGTTTTGCTGAAGTAGTCACAAGTTTTGCTGATGAAGATGGCCGTGCTGCCCACTGTGCTCCAAGCTCCTTGTTGTTGCAGAGGTTTAGTTTTAGAAGTGGCAATCAAGTGATGAGAGAAGTATTTTGGTTTAGAAAAGAGTTTTAAGGATCAAAATGCCTTAATGTTTTAAACAAATCTTAAAGTTGGTTAAACATAACCGATTAAGATCTCACGGTTCCGTCATCTCGGCACCGTTATTTTTATCGGATTCACTTAGTCCAGATGAATTTGCTAAAGTCAACTGAATGAGTTCCACACTTTCATTTAGACCGTGGGAAATCTCGTTAGCAACATGTAGGTTACATCATCCGAGGGATTCCCGATCATCCAATGAGACGTTTTAATTTAGTTGTAGTTGTAGTTTTGTTGTTCTGTTTGTGATTAAATTTTGAGTTGTTTTATATTTTTGAATGTTGTGGCAGTGAATTTTATCTTGTTCTGACTTTTAGTTTAGTTTTGGGTTTCAGTTTTATGGCTATCCTAAAAGTTTCAGTTTTCATGCAAGGTGACATTGTTGTTTATCATGCAAGAGAAGTAAAGTACAGTGCAGGTAAATAAATCACAATAAAATAAAAGCGTACCTGGTGGTCTTCTCATCATTCTCGGCTGCACTTAAAACACATGTCAGAGCATTTAAATATTCCAAGGAAAGCACCTAGGTAAAGCTAAGGGAAGGTTCTGGTTGTCTACCAAAATCATAATCTTATTGCTAGTCAATTCCTATGATGTCTATGTTCTTATGTTTTGTTAAGGATGATTTTCTTCACCAAAGAACAATTAAACTCAATTATTCATTTAAAACATCCCATCATATTGAGAAAGTGTTTAGGACAAATTCTGAACATCTTTTCAATGCTTTTGGGATTATTTTCGAGTCCAAATGAATTTCATTGTGCAGGTGAATTAATCATCCAAGAATTTAGTTGTGTTTTGTTTCTTGCTCAGTGAACTTGGACATTTGATTGTCCGATGAGTGAAGTGACATTTCACTTGATGCTTCGTTTATGAGTTATAATAATGAAAGCCTCTAGGGCTATATTAGTTTATTAAGGAATTTAACTATCTTTAATTAAAGTTGAATTGCTGATTTAAGATAATTTTGTTTCAAAATTCAGTTTGGTTTTCTTTTAAGTGTTTTAAGTTACTTAAATTGAAAGAAGTGTTTAAATTATTTAATTTCATTAAATTTGGATGATTTAACTTTGATTTGAATTAATCATATTATTTTAGGTTGGCTTTAATTGATTTGATTTTCACATTTTTAATTATGAATTGTTTTGAGATTACTTAATATTTCAAATTTGTTTCAAGTTTGTTCTCAAGTGATTTCAAATTAATTTTAATGTTTTAAATTCATTTTTAATTTGATTATTAAATCATTTAATGTCTTAAGCTTTAATTTATTTAACAAGTTATTTCCATTTTAATTATTAATTATTAATTTTAATCATCATGTCTTTAAAATTAATTAAGAGTTGAATATTACTTGGAGTGATTCATTTAGGGATTTTAGATTAAATGATTGCAATTTTCCTAAATTATATCCCCATTTTAACAATCCAAACTTTTAATTATCTTTCCAAAATTTTAATTATTTAATTAATTAAGATTCACATTGAATATTTTCAAGATAATTAATGGGTTTCTATCTTTTAATTTCCCAGGTTTCAATCATCTAAAAGAGAATTAAGATCAGATATTTTACCCTCCCTTTGATTAAGCCTAAGGTATTAATTAGGGTTAAAAATCCTTAATTACATTTATGCCCTTTTAAGCATATTCATTTCATAACTCACTAAATTGATCTCAAATGAACTTGGAATTTTTATGTCACCTCACTCACATGTCAATTAAGACATTAGAGAAGAAAATGTGATTTTTCTATTTTTAATTTAATTTATATAATTATTTTAATAAAAATAAGGATTTTCAATGAAAATTCAACAACATGACCAAGGTAAAGTTTCTGTCCTTAGGAAAATTATGGGATGTTTCTACTGACTAGAGGACCTTTTGGACCAATTTTGGTGATTTTTTAAATTATATTTAATTTATTATAATTATTTTGAGTTTTAGAGTATTAATTAATTATAAAATAAAATTAAAGTTGAAAAATAGATTTTATTTTATTTTTTTTAAGTCCCTCTAGCCTCAAGGAAGCCAGAGAAACAAACTTTATATTTTTCTGATTTTTTTTTTTGTTTATTAGAATTATTTTAGTGGGAAGGTTTGAAACTTCATTTTTTAACATTAAAAATTACATTAAGCTTTTAAAATTCAATATCTTAACCTAGAGACTTAGGAAAATATTTGGTTGGTTCCTAAGTCATTAGGGAATAAAATATGACATTTTTGTGATTTTTAATATTTTTAAGATTTTTAAAATTTTTTAATTATTAAAATATTAAAAATAGAGTTAAAAATGAAAATTTTCAGAAAATTCAAATTTTATTTTTCTTGGACTCCTCTGATATCAGAGGAGCCCCAAAAACAATTTGGTGAAATTTTGAAATGTATTTTGGGTTTTATGAGTTTTTTAATTTTTAAAATAGCTATGTCACTTATCTAATTCATTTAATGGGTTAAATAAACTCCAATTGACTTGAAATTTTTATGTGAGGTTCTTTGCATCCCAAGTGATAATGGAGAATTGTTTTCAAGTGATTTTAATGTGTGGTTACACATAATTAATTAAAATTCAATTTTAAGTGTTTAGGCAAATTAGGGTTATTTTTAATAAATTAAACCAAACCCTAATTTTCCTAGGGTCCTCTAGTTATAAGATACCTCCCCTAATTTTTCTAGAATTTTCTAAGCAATATACTAATTATTAGAATTAAAATACCAAAATAGACACATAAACTTGGAAATTAGATAACTCTCCATAGAGATGGCCTCTGGTCTTGGAAAATTTAGGGGATGTTCCCAAGAATAGAGGCTACAAAAGCCTTATGGTCTCATGCCATGATGAATTATGTATGCAAGTGGAGAATTAAAACATCACAGACAGTACTTAAATCATTAAAAATCATAGACTCAACAAATTAATTTAATTCTTTTTTGCACATTATTCTGCTCTGTTCGCTGAGCAAGTAGGTATTTTTATTTTATTTTTATGATTTTTCTATGCAAAGATATGATTTTTCAAAGTTTGTTGAATTAATTAAATAGAAAAATCCCCTATTTTTCTACTTATCCAGCCTGGCGCCAACTCAACCTCGGCAGCTCCAAAGCTCCACGCAGCGCACCTCCATTCGACGCCGCCTTCCACCTCAGCGCCACGCGGCCCCGCGGTCTTGTCTCGTGCTCCGGTCCAACGCAATCTGGATCGTTCATTCCATACACGCACGAATGGACGACACCCATTCATCATCCCCGAGTGCCCTTACCTGAGAACCATCCACACTAAATCCCTAAGATCTCCCTCATTTCTCCATCAAATTTCATGATCTTGGACTCTATGGACTCGCCTAAACAAGACAAACACATCTATATGGCTATGATGCTATGAAGTGGTCTTAAACAAAATGAAGAATCGAAAGAAGCTCTCGGAAAGGAAGAGTTCAATACCTTAGCTGTGAGAAGTGAAGCTTCAATCATAGAGGCTCGGAACGTTCGTTGGAGTCCAAGGAAGTTAGGGATGAAGCCTGGAGCTGTGGTAAAATGCCTAGATATGATTTCCACCAAACCTGATTTCAAGCTTTGGTCTCCAGCACAAATTGGTGGCCTGGTGAGGGGCCTTCCACTGAGGAACTTCTTCTCTTGGTCTGGTGAAGGTATGGGTGAGTTTAATTTGGTTTCTGTGGAGGTTTCCGGGGTGTCCTCGTTTCAGGCTTGAGATTGAGCTCAGAAATTGAACTCACAGAGTGGGCTTTAGGGCTGAATTTTAGTGGGGATCAATTGCTCTAAGTTAGGAGAAGAGTTTTGGATCAATTTGATAGAGTTTTGTTAAATTCCAGTGCATCCAACCTTTTGGCCGTGGAGGTGAGGAGTTTAAATAGCCATGTCTATGGGGCTTCCCAGAGGCAATTGAAGGCTGGGATCAGCTGCTCAGCAAAGGAGAAGAAGAGCCCTGGTGTCCACTGGGGTTGGGACAACTCAGCAAGCTCAAATTTAATATTTTTGCTCACATGGAGCTCTCGAGTGTGGTGTTTTCCGGTGACCCAGGCGGCTGGCCGGCAGGCATGGGTCACCAGCTGACTCAGTGAGGTCAGGGCTGGGGTTTGGTGAGCTCAATTGGTTTTGAACATGTGTCAAAGGTTTGATATAAATGGAATGGGGGAATGGTGAATTTTGAGCTTAATTGGGCTCAATCATGGTTTGGGGTTTGGTGCACACCCCAAGGCTTGACTTTGGGCTGAGGGAGAATCATTTGTTTCAGCTCAAAGATGGGTGGTGAAGTCTCCATCCATGGTGAGGTGGCTAAACTTGGTTAAAGTGTGACATGAATGGGGTTAAAAAGTTTAGTGAGGGATTAAGAAAGAGACTCCCTCTTTTGCCATTAATTTCATGGTGAGGTGGAAAGGGCTCCTCATGGCTTGCATATGGCTTGCCCATGGCTTCTTGGCTCACATATGGCTTAGGGACTTTTATGAGAAAGGAAATTGGAATTTTGGGTATTTTTGATGGAATTATCATGAGGCTTTATTTTGAATTATTTAATCATGAAATGAAACTTTAGAGGGATGATTTTAATGAAATGGATGATGGAAAGAGATGTCAAGTGGGCTTCAGGATAGATTTTGGGCTTTTAAATTTGGTGAAAGCAGGGCTTTTAAAATGTTTTAAGGGGATGGGCTTTTAGATTTTGACATAAACTTTTGGATAAAAATTTGGTAAAATGGTATGCCAAATAAGTGTTGCATTTAATTTAGGAAAGTGTTATGAAGGTTTAAGAAAAGATTTGGGGTCATGTGGAGTTGAATTGGATTTAATTTGGGTCTTTTAATAATTTGGTCCAAGTGGGTCAAATTAGGCTAACTTGGGCTAAAGTTGGGTTACTGTTGGTTTTGATGTGAAATTAATGTTGCAAAAGGTTTATGGGAGTGTTACAAATAGTTTCCAATTTTGGTTGGGTCTTGATTTTGGGATTTGGGCTTGTTTGGGTTCATGGTTGGTTTAGGCCAATTTGGTGAATTTTGGTTTGAGTTAGACTTGAGTGAAGTTTGGGTTCAAATTTGGGGAAAATTAATGTAGAGTTTGGTTTGTGAAGATGTTAGGAAGGTTTCAAAACAAATTTGGGGAAAATTGGGGGACATTTGGGTTGAATTTGGGATGGATTGGGTTTGTTGGTCATTTTGGGCCTTAAGAGCTAATTTGGGATTTTTGATCAAATTGGGTAAAATTGACCAAATTGGGGTATGTGGCAGTTAAACAAAATGAAATTAGGAATATTTGGGATTTTCTGGAATTTTTTGGGAATTTTTGGATTTTTTTTGGGCCAAAAAGGGTATTTTGGTTATTTTGGAGGGTATTGGGGGGTATTTTTGGGAATTTTGGTATATTTGGCATTGATGATCAATTTGAGTGGTGGGGAGTGTTTAGAATTGATTTTGAGGAATTTTGGTAATTTGGGCAATTTTTTAGAATTTTGGGAAATTTCAAGGGTATTTGGTAGGTTTGGTGGGTTTAGGGCCCCAGGGGTCAAAAAATTGAAATTTGGGAAAAATGAAGATTGTTTAGATGTGAGTAAAATGAAACCATTTTGGTTAAGCCATGAAGCCATGTTAAGCTCATAAGAGCCATGAGAGGACTCATTTTAGGCACTCAATATGTTGTTCCTAACCCTCTTAGCCAGGGGCTTAGAGGTTAAGGCCCATCCATATGAGTTTCCTACATGAGTCAGGAAGCCAAGTTGAGTAAGAGTGGTTTTAGGATTTGGAATGAGTGTGAGAGTGTGGTGTGTGTATGTTGAACCTCACCAAGACCAGGCCAACCAGGGTTGTCCTAAGGCTTGGACATCCTATAGGAACTCATCTTTGAACCTCCACATTTGACATTTAACCTTCCAAGTGGCTTGGAGGTTTATGGTCATTTGTGTGGTTCAAGGAGAGTTAAGAAGTATTTGAATTTCTAAGTAGTGGGTTCCATCTCTAGTCTTCTAGGATAGTCAAGGAGAAGTTCTATAGCTAGATCCTAAGCACTAAGAAGAAAGAAAAGACCTCACCAAAAATGAGGTCAACAATAGGGCGTTGTCCAGCACTGGTAGGAATGAGGTTCGGCACATTATTCCACAAAAACATTGTAACTCTCTGGAAACTGGCGCTGTCCAGTGCTGGTGACAGTGCCATTCGGCGCTAGTTCAATAAAATGCAATTTTATCAATTTTCGCTCCAAATTTGCTCCAAAGGCCTAAAATCATTGTACCTACATGAAATCATAAAAATTACCTTTCTTTACAGAGCAATATCATCAAAAACATGTATGAAATAAATAGTAAAAAACTATCAAATTTTCAGTGGATCAGGAATTCTGGACGGAGTCCCACACTCACTTTCCCTTTGTGCCTCTAGATTTCGAGCTTGTTGTCGACAAATAGAACCAATCACTCTTAAATATTAAACTCCTTTTAACAAATATATGAAAATCAAAAGCAAGATAATAAATATTAAAATTCAAAATGAAGTTAAATTGTGCCCAAATCACAGAGCAACCTTGTTCGTAGTGTTTGCACCATGATTAAAGGGTTTAAGCCATTGCTAACTTTTGGAATTCTTTTTCCTGCGACAGTCACGATGTTGGCCCTTACGCTGACTTTCTCCTCCAACTTACCCACTTCCTGTGAGGCTCGACTTGCCGCTCCAATGATTCAGTTTGGGATCTGCTTCAGTGAGCTCGAAGTTGTACTTGGGAAAGCCCCATTCATTGTCATGAAAATTGCTACCCTTGATGTCCAAGAACTGTTTGCCGATTTCAACCTGAATTCCCACCAGGATTTCCCTTCTGCTAAGAAGGTGAAGGTCTCTACCGCCCCTATCAAGTCAGTCATCTCTGTGCCTAGGATAATTGTTACCCCTAACGCTACCAGTTTTGTCATCGTCGTGCCTACGTTCCCATCTGCCTAGGGGAAAGGAAATTCTACATGAAGAAGATTCTGATAATGCCTTTCTTGCCCGGCCATCAGTCTTTGAGATTTGTTCTAGTTCAAGAATTCCCCCGCCAACTAGATCTCAAAGTAGGAACCGCAATCGTAGGATTCTCAAAGTTGCCAGGGCACAAACTGCAAGTCGACTAGTGATTGATGAGATTCCTCAACAGTAGGAACTCAGTTTACCGAAGACCTATCCTCTCCCTCGAGGGAGTAGGTTCCACTCGTTGGTTGATACTACTGAAGATGAAAGTCTCCACAAGATTGTTGCTACACTTCCATCACCACATGGTCGTGATGAGGTGAGGGAGAGACCCACACCCATCACTCAAGTTCAGACCCTTTTCCGAAGATTGGCTAAAAAAGAAGGTGTTCTTTGCTAAGCTCCTCAAGAGGATGAGATGTACAATATCCCTCAAAATAAAGAATGAGAATTTGAGGAGGGAGAGACCCGTCAGAGCATCCGTCAAACACCTTTTGAGGAGACATGTTGATGCCACTACTATAAATGTTACTACTGCCATTCTGACACCCGCAGTGCGTGGATCAGTCAAATCCCGATTGGATCCGAGATTACCGTCCACCGATTATTATAAGAAGTTCAAGAAGAAGAATAATAAGAGAAGTTTTTTTTTTTACCTCTGTACATGTTCTACACCCTAGGGAGCACACTTCCCCTCACCACTTTGATATCCCTGCCGAGACGCCCCGTCTCAATGCGTCGACTCTTAAAGGGAAATTGTGGTTGCCAAATGTCGTTGCACCAGTGCGCTCTAAGAAGTCTA
This sequence comes from Papilionanthe hookeriana x Papilionanthe teres, assembly GCA_022702705.1. NCBI lineage: Eukaryota > Viridiplantae > Streptophyta > Magnoliopsida > Asparagales > Orchidaceae > Papilionanthe > Papilionanthe hookeriana x Papilionanthe teres. The sequence goes on from CM040423.1 coordinate 151,073,074, forward strand.
TGAATTATAGGATGAATCACGAGTCTGATATTCCCGTTGCCCTTACCGTCATCGCTTCTGAGTCCGTTGCAGAGAGAAGTGAGTCGAGGGAAGCCTACAGATCTAAAATTGATTAAAGAGAAAACAATTGATGATAGAGTTTGAAAACTTCGAGCAAAAGTTTCAGAATTAGTAAAACAACTATGGATGGAGGTTGATGATGAAGATTACTACTTGTCGAATTACATGGAAGATGAATTCATGGACATTCATTTGGTTGATACTAGGTCCACGACATCTCCGTACAATGCTCCTAGTGAAGACAACGCCGTGTATGAGCTTCAAAGGGCCATTCTGTTGTTTTGGGAGTAGTCCGAGAATTTTATGCTAACGTGCTCTGGTCTGAGACGGAATATGTGCTAGTCTGAGGGAAACTAGTTGAGTTCACCCCACCACGTATCAACACATTTTATCAAATTCAAAAACCTTTTGTTTATGAAATTTAGAATTTTGATACTAGTGAGGGGAATTTGATGAGGGTGATCACGTATCTGACCGATGGAAGAGGGGAGTGGAAGATGAATCAGAGACAGATGATTAACTTCCCTGCTTCTACTTTAAATGTTGCTTCTAAAGCTGGCATTATTTCATTTCTGCGAGGTTGTTACCTTCTTATCATCACAGCAAAGTTACTAGGGATCGAGCTATTTTGAATTATTGCATCCAGAATATGAAGAAGATCGATATTGGAGCCATTATTTTCAAGAGCATTCACTCTATGCCAAAGGAGAAACCACTGGTGGATTAGGACATCCTGCCCTAATTCATGCCCTTCGTGTTCAGTCTGGAGTTGAGTATAGTAGTTCTGAGGAAGTGGCGATACCTTTGAGACTGATTATGAAGACCATTATTCGTACTTATGAGGCTCATGTGGGTGCAAGAGAGGAGAGTAGGAGAACTAATATTCCTACTACGAGCCATGATGTTCCATCTACTTCTGAGCCCCCGACACTATCTGATTTCATGGAGCAGTTGAGATTGCAAAGTGATAGTATTGATAGGATGCATAGTCGGATGGATGTATTAGAAGCTAGGAGTGATGTGAATGAAGATTATTTGCATAGAAGGGTTGAGTTCGATATTGCTTATTATGATGCTCAGGCCAGATTTATGAGAGGAGATACTGGGGTGATATTTCCTACTTGCCCTGGTTATACACCGTACGAGCCCGGACCTTCGACCCCGCTCGACGATGTCGGTGATGATGAGTGGTAGTTTTATACTTCTGTGTTGTACTTTTGTGTTTTGTTATGTGTCGTTGTGTTGTACTGTTGTAGTGTGTGAAGTTGTCTGTAGTATTTTCTTTAGATGTACTGTAGTATTTTTTTTTAATGTAGCAGTTGCACTTGAAACTTAAAAATGTTAAATGTTTTGTTTAATGTTATGATAGTTTATTAGTATTTGTAATGTTTTGTTAAAAAATGTGTCAATGTTGGTATTTTTTTTCCTTACCCCGGCAGATTTTTAAATGTTATATATATCACTGCTACTAATTGTTTCATACTTGCTAGCTGTAAAATTTTTATTAATACAAGATAGATTATGAAGATTTCAAAATTTCGGCACAAAAAGGTTAGTTCTTTTACTCTCTTTTATTATATTGTAAAAATTTAAGTTTGGGGGAGGGTAGAAAGGATATTAACTCTTATTTGTCCTAAACTAAAATATTTTCAAAAAAAGAAAAAAAATATTAACATAATTCCTAGCAGTAGAACTTCACTTTAGATAACTAAGATTCTATTTCAATTAAATATTGAAAAAGATTTGATGAAAGTTTTTGGTGATAAAGGTTGATTTTATAAGGGTAAGATATTTGGTATGAAAGGATTTGATTATAGTTAACTATTTAAAGTAAAGAAAGCTGTATTTTTAAAATTATTAAGAGACTTAAAGTATTATATGTTGAGAAAAGATTGTGACTTTATGATGAACAATAAAGTTGATACCTATGTATAAAGTAAAGAAGTGTTTCAGGTTTGAACTTTATAAAGAGGAGAGTGAAGTTCAAAATCATTAAAGGCTATCCAGATACAGTAATCCTCATCAAAGGAAAAAAGAAAAAAAAAGAGAGAAATGAAAAGATGGATTCAAAAACAATCCCAAAAAGAAGAAAAAAAAAATAGAATTAAAAAAAAAAAGAAAGATAAGGAGAAGCTTAAGGAGATGCCTAATAAAAAATTGGCTTCACTTGAGTCATCCTAAAGGGAGAACTTGATTTTATTTCTGAATTTATACTTGAAGTATTAGCCTACATTCTAATGAAGTTAGCATGAAAGTCTTTTTGTATAATATTTTAAGTTACTCTTAATGTGTCAAATTATAGTTTTTCTTGAAATAAATAGGAGACTAGAACCCTTAGACTTGATTACTGAATTTTCTTATACCTGTAGAGTTGACTTGAGTCATTGAATTTCCTTCTAAAAGTCTTTCCAATATATTTCTTTGAATGAAAGATTTTAGTATTCAACAGGTGAAAAGTACATTGCTATAGGTTATATCTTTATGTAGTAAAAGGATTACTTGAGGACAAGTAATAGTTAAGGTTGGGGGATTTTGATGCACAAAAAATATATACTCTTTTAGCTATATGTTTTTACCTATTTTTGGTGATATTGCACTTTAAAGGAATGTATTTTTCATGATTTGTTGCAGGTATGATGATTATAGGTGATTGGAGCGAAAAGATGCAAAAAGCAACGAATTTGGAGCAAAATGGAGCAATTTAGAGGAAAACAGCTTCTGGCGCCGACGACGCCAGAATGGGCGCCGCCGACACCGTCTTCCAGAAACTTTAACAATTATTGGCAGGATAGGGTGCCGCCGGCGCCCTATGTCAGTTCATTTCAAATTGAAGAGTTTTGGTGGATTTTTGAAGGGGTGCTTGAAGAAACTCTTGGGGAATTCGTTCCTAACATAAAATTAAGTATTCAAAACGAAAAAGGAGAGGAGGATTACTGTAGACAGTGTAAGGAAAGTGAGAGTGAGAGTTAAGGTTTGTGATTTGAAGAGAGATTCTTCTCTAAGGAGGGGAGAAGAGGGAGTAAAGTGAGAGATTCCTTCTTCATCTTTGTTCCAAGGAGGAAATCAAGTGTTGCAAGGAATAGAAAAGGAATCAAGGGAACTTTGAAGGAATTTGCTTGGGGAAGAGAAGGAGATAAGTTGTATTTGCTATTGTGGTTTGTATGACTCTTCTTTTATATATAAAATCCATGTTTTATTGTATCTTCTCCATGATTTGTGAGTAGTTTCCTTTGCCTTTCTTCTTGTATAAAGTAGTGATGATGTGGTGATTTGGAATTGATGTGCCCTTAAAGTGTTATAAAAGTTGTGATGGTCCTTTCATTTGGAACTTAATTTACTTTTCAATCTGGCCAATAGATTTGTTAAAATATGTTGAATAACATTAATTCCAAAAGAATTGAATGTTCTACAACAAGAATGAAGAACCCATTCAATGTCCGTGAATGAATTGCGTAGTTCATGGGGATTGAGTGCAAATAAATAGGGAAATGAGTTTGGATGGACTTCAAATCGGAGGTTTCATGGTGATGAATGGGATCCCCAATTTGGCCCTAAGATTGGTAACTAAAGCCTATGGTTAGCCTTCGGGTGAAGGGTGAATGGGAGCTCCGTAGTGAGAGTCGGTATCCTCCTGACCTAGCCTTAGATTTAGTGACTAAACTTAAGATATGTCAATGTTCTTTACATGCTTGGAAGAGGAGGTACTCTTTTAAGGGTAAAGAAGTAAATATGCTCCTATTTGGCACAATACAGAAAATTACCATTGTTCATCATTCAAACATCATAATCTTTATGCAGGAAGGAAGACACTCTTCACATAGAAGTATCTTATAAATTACATAAGTTAATGTGTGTTAGTTAAATTAGTTTAGTAAGTAGAATTAATTGTAGTAGCTTTTTTATTACCATACTTTGCATTCACTAGTTGTAGTACACTTGAGCAATTGTTACAGTTGGTATTTAATTTTAGTGCTATATTATCTAATTTAAAGAACGTTGCCTTCCCTGTGGGATCGATAACCAGGACTCCATTAGAGCCCTGTATTACTTGATACGATACGTATACTTGCGTTCAATTTGTGACTTTACTAAATCATTATAAATATATAAATCTGAATTCATAAATTCTTGCATTTTAAAGCATATATAAAGTCGCTGTCAGTGCCCCTAATCACAAGAAACTTCGAAAACCACTTTTCAGATTTTTCTTAATTATATTTTAATTATTATAATTATCTTAAAGCAAAAATATTATTTTACTTAGAAAATCAAATTTTGTGATCAAATTAATTCAAATTGAGTTCAAATTTTTGCAGTGGGTTAATACAATTATTTTTTAGAGTGTGGATTGTTTTTTGTGATTTTTCTATTTATATTTTCATTATTTAATTTTTAAAATGTTTTAAAGAGTGAATTATAATGAGTGTCATTTTTAATTATTCAAATCCCATTTATATTTTTTCTAGGGTCCTGTGACCACAGTGAACCTAAGAAAGTATTTTTTTTGTATTTTTCTTATTTATATTTTAATTTTACTAATTTTTAAGTTAAACATAGGGGATTTAACTTAAAAAATAGGGCTCTCTGGTTAGAGATGCTCTTTGACTCTAGAAAAATCAGAGAACACCCCTAAGGACAGAGCCAAAAAACCCTCAAATTCTCATATCACGGTGATTTAAATTTATTAAGTTATAATTAAAATAAATTTCCTTGCATTTAATTAATTAAAAATAAAAGACGTAATAAATAATTTTGATTTTTGATCCACATTATTCTCCTCTCTTTAGTGATCAAGAAGATATATTTCTTTTTTTTTTAAGTTTTTTCTACACAAAGTTATGAATTTCCTAAGTTCTGGAATTAAAATAAATCAAAATTAAGGGATTTTCCTACTTATCCACGTCAACCTACAGCAGCTCCGAAGCTTCGCGTGTCGCCATTTGATTCGTCACCGCCATCTGAGTCAGCGCTGACTCAGCTCACGCTTTATTATTTAGGAGTTCATCTGGTGCAATCTAGAGCGTCCATCAAATACACATGCAATCGGACGACTCCTGTTCTTTGTCCTCAACAAGTGTACCCCGTGAGCTGTTCACACTAAAACCTTAAGAACTTTCACTACATTCAACTAAATCATTTCAGGTTTTTTCCCACACCTTCATCTGATTAAAACAAACCTATCTATATGGTTTTTCATGCATGAAATTAAGATCGTCTTTACAAAGACCCTAACTGAGCTCGATCTGGGGGAAAGAGTTCAGTACCTTTGTCCAAGAGGTGTGGCCTCAATTAGATGCTTGCAAAAGCTTCAGTGGAGTCTAGCAAACCTCCTAGATGTGTTACTTTGGTTTGGAAAAAGGTCTTGTTAAAAACTCATCCAGCAAGTGGGGAAGCTGAGGTGAAAGTGAGGGAAAGAGTGGTTAGGAGATGGGGCTTTCTATGGGAAACTTCTTCATTTGGTCTGGGGATGGTGAGGAGCAAGCCAATTTGGGGTTTTAGTGAGTGTGGTGGATTGACAGAAAGTGTCGTGACTTTGATGGATTTTGGGTGATGAAATTGGCTTCAGGCAGTGAGGGCAATGGCTGGAGAATGTTGGGAATGAGCTTCTCTCAGCTGCTAGAGGGTCTAGGAACAATTTGGCAGAGTTTTGTTTAGGTCATTGATCATCCTCCCATTAGTTCGTGAAGGGGGTGATTTTAAATATCCATGGAAGGGGTGGCCAATTGGGTTTCCATTTGGGTGCAAAGTGGTGCTTAGGTGGAGAGATGAGTGGCACCAGTGACCAATTAGGGTTAGCCGCATTGGATGGGTGGAATTGGTGGCTTATGCTGAGTTGTCTCTGGATTTTGAGGTTCTCCGGCAACTAGGCTAGCCTGCCAAGTCTGAGCTGGTGGTCAGGGGGTCAGATGAGCCATAGAAGATTAATGGTGATGTGCTTTAAATGGTGTAATGCCTGGTAGCAAAGATATCGTTGGCTTGGCTAGAAATGATAAGAATTCCCCTAATTCAAGGGACCCTTGGTCAATGGCTCATGTATTTTGGGATAGGTTGATCTTGCTTGGGTGCTAGGGTTCAAAAGTTGGATGTGGTGACCATGGATTGGTTAATTTGAATGGGTTTGGTCAAATTTAGGGTTTGGGTTCAAAATTGGTCTTTTGGTTTAAACTTAAGTTCAAGTTAGTTTTTGGCTAAGACTTGGGTCAAGTGATTGATCTATTTGATGTGGATGATTGTCATGAGATGTTTTGAAATGGAATTGGGTGATTTTGAATTGATTGGGAGGTTCAATTTAGTGGAATCTTGAATTTGGGACGATTTGGGGCTTTTGGGCTAGACTTGGGTTTGGATTAGGCTATGGTTTGGATTTGATTCAATTTATGATTCAAATTGGTCCAAGAGATTGTGATGAAGAGTTTTGGATATCAATTGGGTGGGAAAGTGTGGAGTTAGGAAGCTCAATTTGGTGACATTTGGACTTTAAGGCAAAATTGGAGATTTTGGGATTAGAGTTAAAATTGGGTTCGATATTGGGTTCAATTTGGCTTGGAATTGGTTTCAATTGGGATTGGATATGATGAATTTTGATTTGGAATTGAAGTTAAGGGAATTTGAAGTCAATTTGGTGGAAATTGGGGGTAATTTGGGCATTTTTGGCCTTTAAGGGCAATTTGGGGATTTTGGTCAAAATTGGTCAATTGATCAAATTGGACTCAATGAAATTGTTTGAATTTATTTTGGGATCATTTGGGGTGTTTTTGGAGATTTTGAAAATTTTTGAAAATTTTGGTGTATGAGGGTTATTATGGTAATTTTGGGTATTTGGGGAGCATTTTAGGAATTTTGAAAATTTTGAGATGCTTTGGGTAATTTGAGTGGTTTGGAATGTTTTAAAATGATTTTTGAAGAGAATTTGAAAATTTGGGCAATTCTGAAAAAATTTTGGGAAATTTAGGGTTTAGGGGTGCTTTGGTAATTTGGGAAAGTTCGGGGGATTTGGCAAAATTGTGATGTATTAAGAATGTTGATCATGAGGTCACCCTATTTGAGCCATGGACCAAGGCAAAACGCATTTTGGATCCCCCAAGTGTTGGTCTTAGCCAAACCCTAGCCTAGAGCTAAGGGTTTAGGGGACCACCCATATGAGTTTCCAAAAGAAGTTGGGAACCAAGTTGAGAATGTTTGGTTTTAGGGTTTGAGGAGGTGAGTGTAAGTGAGGGGTCTAAGTGTCTGTGTGTGTGTAAGCTTGGCCAAGACTAGATCACCGAGGTTATCCCTAAGGCTTGATCATCCTATGTGGATTCTTTTTTAGTACGTCATCTTTGGCTCTCACCTAAGTGATAGGGTTAGGACCAAACATGTAAAACTCTGAGATGAATAAAAAAAGTGATTAGAATTTCTAATGTGGTAATGCTCCATCACTAGTCCTCCATAATAGTCAACAAGAGAATCATATGGCTTGATCCTAGGCTCCTATAGAGGACAAACTAGACCTCAACAAAAGTGAGGTCAACACCGCCAAGAGAAACCCGCTTAGAACCAGAGAACTCTGCAAACCAAGAGGAAAACACAAAACCCACTACAGTCCAAGAAACTCATCTCTATCCAAAATGATCAGCAGGTTAATAATGATTTAGGAGTTAAACATTTATGTATATATGTTTAATTACATGCAATTCATTTAATTATCTGTTCAATTGGAAATTTACTCTCTGATTGTGCTTTCAGTCTGCCAAACATTTGGATTGGTTAATCATTGTTTTGGTTATTGTTTATATGTTAAAATTACAGATGTGGAAATCATTACCATCAAAGAGGAGATTTATTATATTTTATGCTACATTTTTCTAACGTATTACCGTCTGTATTCTGATGATTTATAAAACAATTGTTGTGAAAACTGAGGGCTTAAATCTACGGTTATATTACCATCACCTAATTGTTGGGATATTGATGAGATTGACTTTGATATAAACTAATATATAACCAACAGCTCCCTCATCAGTTAAGATATCGATGCACCCCGATCCACCCCGATGCATAATAAATAGGTCTCATTGGATAATAAAAAGAACTCCTGCTACAGTTAACTGGCGGTTTACCCAGTAAATTGCTCATCTGTAATCAGAAACCGACAACAACCAGTGACTTTCATGTGCCTACTGAGTTATCCAAAAGCTTCAATCAAAATATGTCGAAAATTCGTCGGTAAATAAAAGTCATCATAATTACTTATGCTTTTAATTTACTGACAAGTGATTTTGATGTGACATATAAAATGTTGTTAACCCTACAAAGAAATGATAATTGACAGTAAATTTTGTATTAATTGATAGATTTTGACCGTTTGAAATGGATTATTTAAAAAAATTAGACATTAGAAATAGATTCTAAAAATAATTTTAGCTAATTTGAAGATATAAATAACCTAAAATAACTACTTGAGTTTATCATTTAGAAAAATGATGTATTTCAGAAAGCTAGTCTTTATAATTCTCTATAGCAACACAGAAGATATTTTATATGAAATGAATTGAAAAAGATATTTTCTATATTTATAATAGACAATTTATATGAAAAAACACTGGAAAAAAGTTATTTTCTGCATTTATATTATATTTTAGGATTAACTTATGATGACCTTGTTTGCTAAAGCTTTATTTCTCTCCAGATTTTGTAGAATACCTTTGTGTTGGTGACTAAAACCTTATGATGTTGTCACATTTAAAGTTGGCTAGAAGAAGGTAACGTTGGTTTCATCATAATGATTGCAAACTATATATGTAGTTATCTTGAATATCTAAATTACAATAGGGCCATAAGCCATTCCAATCAAGAAGATGAACAAATGAGATATAGAATGCTCTAAATTATGGATGTAAATAAATGTATTTGGTACTTTCATTTCATTTTCACGCCCTTGATTTGTTTTTTTAGTCTTTTAGTGTTGGAGATGAGACTGGATCCACCATTATTAAAATATAAATGAATGATTGTTACAATGTTTAAGTATGCTTCATGAGACAACCATTCTGAAACAAGATTTACATGTAAACCCAATAGGCAAGTAAACTCCCAAAACTAAAAAGAGAAAATCCAATGTAACAAAAACTATAGAAGAGTAGTTGAACTAATAGTCTATCTAGTAGATTGTACTCTCCACAGCAAAACTGTATTGAACTTACAGAAAATGATCAAAAGAAACACTCCACAGTAGCAAACTAGAAACCAGAGATCCAGGTACCAAAACACAGAATCCAACTTTGAAGAAACCAGAAAACCAAGAACCTCCAGACAAGCCAGCAAGACTCATCAAAAAACAGGTAGATAAACAATAGGGAAGAGGGATAAGAATATTATGACCTTGAAAAAAATGTTCGAAGCAAGCAGTAAAGGGCAACAACCATTAAATGTATATCAATGAACAGGAAAAAAAAAAAACAAAACCATATCTCATACAACAGCATAGTAACAGGAAGCAGTGAACCTAAAACAACTATTGAAGAAACCAGATCCAGAGAAACGAAAAATCATCAAGAACCAGGCCTCCATGCACAAGGTACCAGATGATGTTTAACCAACAATTGAGTAAAAAAATTGAAATGAAAGCCAGCGATATCATAAAAAAATAATTCAAATCAATTAGCATCTAATGCATGGTAAATCTAGTAAGTCACATATCAACAATAAAAGGAGAGATTGTGATGGAGTAATCCCCACCAAAGGCACCTCTTGTGCATGCTTAGCTAACCAGTCTGCTGGTGAGTTACCCTCCCTATAAATAAAGCTCATATGAACTTGTAGTTGATGCTGGGAGATAATATTTCAAATTCTTCTAACCAAATAAATAAGATCCCAAGGAGGGGAGGAAACCTTGGTAAACAAATTATATAACAATATAGAATCAATTTCTTTTTGTAGGAGAGAAATTTAAAAGAGACAGCAGTCTTTAGGGCAAAATAGAGTGCCCAGGTCTAAGCATAAAGAAGTGCATCAGAAACAACAGGGGAAGAAAAATAACATATAGAATGACCTAGATAGTCCCTAAAAATGCCACCAACACCATAGAATACATCATTCCACCTACCATCAATGTTAACTTTGACCTAACCTAGTGGTGGAGGTTGTAATTTAACCAGAACAGGCCTCTTAATCCTACTAGGTAAAGAATGGTCATAATTACCAACTTTAGAAGCCCTTTAAAAATAACCAAGACTTTAGAAAAAGTGATATAAGGAGTATGATGTGCATCATTGATTTAAAACTATTCTTGGCAGTCCAAAAAAACCAAATAACCACCAAAAAGAAAGAAAGAAGTCTTTTCCCATAGTTAGTGGCCTGCTTACAACATGTGAGATAAATCCCAATGGTACAAGCATTCGGCTAAACCAACCCAAAATGAAAGCTAACCAAGTCTCGGACCTCTCTAACAAAGCTGCATTTAAAGAAAGTGTGTGAGAAAGTTTCTTCAACTCGTTTAAACACAGGACAAATAGGAGCCATTCTCAACCCTTTAAGCTTTAATATGTCAAGAGGAAGCAAGGAGGAGAACAGACACCATAGAAAGAGAGAGATAGAAGATGTGAAAATATGTTGCCAAATCAAAGGTCCCCAGTACCATTTAGAGTAGGGATATAATTGAGCATAAAGCAATTTACTGACTGAAGTAGATGTGATCTTTTTCCAAATAAGAGAGTCTTTAAGATTGGGTTGCAAAGGAATTTGATTAATTTTCATAACATCATCTTCACCCACCAAGTCCCTTAATTTGTTGATATCCCAGGCCCCATTGGACCAAAAATTAGAAACAAGTAAACTTCCAAGATGAGGTTGGTATTGGTGGCCTTTAAGATTTGGCATGCCCCAAAATAATTCCAGAAGGAAACATGTCCCTCCCCCAAATCCCAAAAAAATTTACTAGCAATTGATCTTGCTTTTAAAATAGCCTTCCAAATTTTTTATCTCAGCCTTCCAAGTTACTAAAGAGGGAAGTGTAAAGAGAAAATACTTATGTTGCATAAAAGAAGCCCAAAGGGAGTTACCCAATCTGAATTTGTACCATAGCTTACACATGTCCACATCAACAGCATGATGTAAAGCTTTAAACCCAAGTCCACTGAACTCTTTAGGCTTACACAGCTTATACCAAGTCACCCAATGCTTTTTAACACCTCAACCCTCTCAAAAAAAACTTGTTGAATAGGTTTTCAAGAAGTTTAAGAGAACATTTTTTAGCATTAAAAACTTGTAGAGCATATAAGGGAATGCTTTGAAGAATACTAGCAAGAAGAGTGAGTCTGCCTCCATTGTATGTTGACCTCACTTTTGGTTGAGGTCTAGTCTCTCTTTAGAATAGCCTAGGGTCTAGCCATAGGACTCTCTTGGTGACTCTCTTAGAAGACTAGTCTTGGAACCCTTCCCCAGAGAAATTCAAACCTGTTTCACTTCACTGGGAGTTTTCATATGCTTAAGCCCTAACCTCCAGCTTTTGGGAGGAAGAGACCAAGCATAAGGAAGCCCAGGGAAAGTCTCCTATAGGTGGTCAGACATTAGGATTTACCCTGGGATGCCTGGAGCTTACACAATACACACAGTTTACACTCAGAACCCAAAATAAAGCACATCCTACTTTGATCTTCTAACCCTTTAGAAACTCATGTGTGTGGTTTTCCCAACCACTTAACCCAAGCTAAGATTTGGTTAGTACCAACACATAGAGGACCAAATGAGGGTTACCCTTGATCCATGGCTCAACCTAAATAATTCCATACTACTCACATCTAACCAACCTCAATTTTCAAAAATTTCAATTTTTGACCCCTTGCCCCTAAATCTACCCAAAATACCCCTGAACCTCAATTTTACCCAAAATTACCCAAATTTCTCATTTTTCTCCAAAATTTATTTCAAAGTATTTCCCATTACTCAAATTGACCAAAATTTCCAAAATACCCCCAAAATCCCCTAATTTACCAAAATACCTCTCCTAGCCCAAAAATCAAAAAATTCCAAAAATTCCCAAAAAATTCCGAAACCTCCTAAATTTCCCAATTTAGCCCAATTTAACCAAAAGCCCTAATTTGACCCATTTAACCCCAAAGTGCCTAAATTAAACTCAATGTCCACCCAATTGACCCCAATCTTGCCCAATTTCAATTTGAAACTTTAATTCAACATCTATAGCCTCAATCTAAACAAAATACAAACCTAATTTGACCCACATTTGAGTTCAACTTCACTTAAATTCCAAAATCCCTAATTTTGACCAAGTGACCCATTTCACCCAAATTAAACCTAATGTCAATCAATTGCCCCTCAATTTGAATTCTAAACCTCTCATGACACTCCCTTAAGCCAAATAAAACATTCAATTGCCTCTAATTTAAGCCCAAGTCTCACCCAAACCCACTTTGAACCAAAATCCCCAATTTTTGACCCAAATGTGCTACACACCCAAAATTCACCAGATTGAAAGCCCTAAACCCAAAATTGGCACCCAATTAATGTGGGAACTCTTCACCACATCCCTCTAGACCTTTTGGAACCTTTAATTGGCCTTGGACCCAACCTTAGCCTAACCTATAGTCAAGCTTGCCCAACTTGCCCCAAATTGACCAAACTCCCAATTTAAGCCAAATTGAACCTCCAAATCAATTCAAAACCACGCCAATCCCCTTTCAAACACTATCATTTTGAATAGTTAATTTGGTCTAACCCAAGCTCAAACCAAATCTAGCCCAACCTAAACCCAATATAACCTAAATTGAACCCATGAACCATTGTCACCAAATTGAACCAAATTAACCAAATTGGCTCCACCACAGCCCACCTTGGGGCCCCAAGGACCAGCCAAAACCCACTAGACCCAAGTCCATTGAGCTATAGACCAAAGGTTCCTCACCAAGTCACCGTTTTTTTTGCTTTTTTGCTAAAACATTACTCCAAGCAAACTACTCATCATGGTAGCCAATTAAGCATCATTCAAACCTCCCTTACTTCTCATCAGCCTGTTAACCACCATCCCTGTCTTTACTGTCACCCTGGCTGTCGGAACAGCTAAGCCCGAGTGCCCCCTGTTGACCTCACTTTTGGTTGAGGTCTAGTCTCTCTTTAGAGTAGCCTAGGGTCTAGCCATAGGACTCTCCTGGTGACTTTCTTATAAGAGTAGTCATGGAACCCTCCCCATAAAAATTCAAAACTCTTCTTGCTTCACTAGGGGGTTTCCATATGCTTAAGGCCTAACCTCCACCTTTTGGTAGGAAAAAGGCAAGCATAAGGAATCATAGGGGAAGTCTCCTATAGGTGGTCAGACCTTAGGATTTGCCCTGGGGAGGTCTGGAGATCACCACTCATACACTTCACATTCACAACATACACACACCGCACATCCTAATTTCAACCCTGAACTCTTTGGAAACTCATGTGGATAGCCCAGCCCTCAGTCTACGACTAAGTGATGGGGACCAACACATAGAGGACCAAATTAAAGTGACCCTTGGTCATTACATCATGCTCACCTTGAAACCACCTTCAAATTTCCAAAATTTCAATTTTTGGCCCCCGGCCTCCCAAAATTCCCTAAATTACCCAAAATTCTTCAAATTCACCAAAATTCCCAAAAAATCATTCCAAGATATTCCTTACCACTCAAATTGACCATTCATGACCAAAAATTCCAAATTTTCCAAAAATACCCCCCAATACCCTCAAAATACCCAAAATACCCTTTTTGCCCAAAAATTCCAAAAAATTCTCAACAAATTCCATAAAATCCTAAAAATACCCAATTTCATTTTGTTCAACTACACTATGGGCCAATTTTGCCAAATTAAAACACATTCAATCCAAAATCCCAACTTGGCCCATTTAACTTAAAGGTGCCTAAACCAAACCCAATCTTCCCCCAATTGACCCCAATTTTCATCAAATTCAATTCTAAACCAAAATTAAACATCCTCAATATCAACTTAGACCAAATTCAAGTCCAATGTGACCCACATTTGAATCTAATTCCACTTGAAATCCAAAATCCCCAATTTTGCCTAAATAACCCAAAACTCCTAAAGTGACCCGATGTCAATCAATTACTCCCAAATTTCAATTCCAAACTCTTTATAACACCTCCTTAAATTGAATTGGATCATCAATTACCCATAATTTGAGCTCAGGTCTTATCCAAATACATTTTGGACCAAAGAAACCCCAATTTTGACCCAAGCTGAACACATGTTTTAAAGCCACCAAATTGACCCTCTAAACTTTGTCAAAACCATTTTATTTCTTCATGCAAAATTCTTCTAGACAACCATATCAACATTATTGTTGAAGATCTCTGAACCCCATTCCCACTCAAACTCAAGATAACTTGACCCGAACCCAACTTGGTCCAAAAAAATCAAAAATTCAATCCATGCCAAAATTGAACCTCCAAATGAGCTCAAAACCACTTTGTGACTTCATGAAATATCTTCATTACAATTATATGAACAATATTGGTCAAGGCACCTAGAGCTCATTCTCACTCAAACCCAAGTTAAGTTAGCCCAAACTTAAATGAACCTAATTGAACTAATAATTCAAATAAACCTAAATTAAACCAAAATTAATCAAATTAATCTCATGGCAACCCTAAAATCAATATATATATATATATATATATATATATATATATATATATATATATATATATATATATATATATATATATATATATATATATATATATAATATAATAAATAAATGAAATAAAAAAAAAGAAAAATATCTTACTTCCATGCCTCTCCCTCACTCTCCCTCACTTCTCCCTCACCTCTCCCTCACCCTACCCACCACCTCACCCTACTCTCCTCACATTCACCACGCCTCCACCATATCTCTCCCTCACTCCCTCCTTAATTCCTAGCCCTGAGCCTACCCATTAAATCCCCCCATAATCCCACTTAAACTCTCTTACACACTCCCTTACACACATTTTACTCACTTCACTCACTTCACCATCCCACTTTCTCCCAATCTCCAAGCCAGAGCCTCCCTTCCCCTTTTCCTCTCCTTCTTCTTTTTCCAAGGCAAGGTAACCTCCTCCCTCCTTTCCTTCTTCTTCTTCCCCTACATAGTTTTCTTTTTTTTTAAAAAAAAAAAAAAAGCATCTGTTAATTATTTCCTTTTTACAAATCTTCATGTTTTGTTTTAATATTTCCATGCTTTCTTTATTTCATGCAAGCTATTTAGAATCACAAATCTCCATCTATATTTTCAAAAATCATGTGTAGGTTGTTTTTCTTTTTACAAAAATTTATGCTTTTTAAAATATTTTCATGCTTAGGCTTAGGAATTCCTTATTTTTTCATGCAATATTATTTATCCATTTCCATGTATAGCCTTAAGATTTCTTTCATGCAAGCTATTCCATGCTTAGCCTTAGGATTTCTATTCTTTTTATGCAAGTTATTAGCTAATTAAGTTAACTAGTTTGATATTTACAAAAATACCACCTAATCTTTTCTCCTAGTTTTTATTACCTTAAAAAATGAATTTTAAAATTTTTAATACAACATAAAGGAAATAAAAATAAAAGAGAAGAGAGAAATAAACATAAGGATAAAATAAAAATAAAACAAAAGAAAATGAAAGGAAAAATCTAAAATAAATAACATTGTAAATAAAATGATAAATAACAAATAAGTGATATAATAATAAACTAAATAATAACTTTTCTAATAAAACAACTATACTAAATTTTAAATAAAATAACTCACTAAAAATACTAAATGAATAAGTAAAATAAATCATATAATTGATAAAAAACTAAATAAATGAATAATATATATATATATATATATATATATATATATATATATATATATATATATAGAGATGGTGGCTGGTGCTGGAGCTCTGCTAGGGTTTTGAGATGGTGCCAGCGGCGGCGCCATCCTTGGTGGCTCTGGTGCTCTCTCTGGTAAGTGGTGTCTACTGTGTGCAAGGCTTTGGCAAGGCTGAGAAGGTTTCTGCCTTTGTTCTGGAAGCTGCTACCTTTCCCGGGTGGTTTCCATTCAAATTTCACTGTTCCATTGCTTGGGTCTAGTTGTTTGGCCCGGCTGAAGTGGGTTTTATCTGGGACTAACTGGGTTTGAGAAGGGGTTCCAGGCTCATACAACACTTTCTACTCACTCTACATTTAGATTTTAGCTCTGCTGACTGGTGGCTGTAGGTGCATTATCTGCACTTATGGCTTGCCCGATTGAGCTCCAAACCAATTTAGATTGGGCCAAGGCCACATATGCTGGGGTGGTGGGAAGAGGCCCTACTTTCAAGGATACAGCAGAACTTGTGTTCCCCCAAAAACTGCATGATGCTGCAGCAGGTAAGGGACATTGCCCTTTCATCAAGCCTATTGAAGAAAAGGAGGGATGCCCAGCTGCATACTTCTCTGATGATGAACTAGAAATGCTAAATGAGGAAGTGAGGTTAACTCTAATTGGGAAATTTACTTTGGGACACCCAAAGATGGAATTGGTAAGAAGCTTTTTTGAATCACTCAATTTAACAGGAGAATGGAGGCTTGGATTACTAGATGGAAGACATCTGCTCATTAATCTCACCTCAGATGAAGACTATGCTAAGATATTTGCAAAGCGACGGGTCACCATTGCTGGCATGGATATGAAAATCCTAAAATGGACCCCTGATTTTGATCCCAGCAAAGAACCCCCTATCATCCCCATTTGGTTCAAGCTACCCAATTTGCCATATAGGTACTTTAATCAGACTGCCCTTTTCCATATTGGAAGGGCAATTGGCACTCCACTCAGATTGGATGCAGCTACACTCCACAAGGAAAAACCTGAATTTGCCAGGATTCAAATAGAAGTGGATATATCCCTCCCTGAAGTTAAGAGAATATGGGTGGGATCTAAAGCTGAGGGCATTGGCAGGAGGTAATCATGCAACAAAAGCCTTATTACTGCTCGCACTGTAAAATGTTTGGCCACACAGCATAAAGGTGCTTCAGGCTCCAACCTCCTCCAAGAAAATCCTCCATTCTGACCAAAAGTAGGCCAGAAGTATCCACCAACCCCCCAGCTCAGCCTTCTGAGGTGAATCCTGAACTAGCCCCCCTTCCAGCTTTAACCCCCCCCTCAAACCCATCCCCCACCCTCCTGAATTCTCCCACCTCCTCCATTCACACCCAGTCCCCCCCACCCCTACCCCCCACTGCTGGTGTTGTTGCTGTTGCAATGGATTCCATGGAAGAAGAATGGGTAATTCATTCAAACAATAAGAAGAATAAAAATAAGTCTGAACTTGAGAAATTAGTTATCCCCTCAGCCCCAAGGTGCAGAGAGGACTCCCCTCCACTCAGGAGAAGTAGAACAAGGTCAAGATCCCACAAATCCAGTTGCCCCTCTTTAACCCCCAATGATCAACCTACTATGTTGGAACATTAGAGGTGTGGCCAGCCCACACTCTCTCAAAAGACTCACTTACCTCAATAAAAAACACATCCCTTGGTGTATAGCTTTAGTAGAACCTATGACTCAGCTTAACTCTAACAAAATCCTCAAAAAACTGTCTGGCTTTTCCCTTCACACAAACATCAATAACAAAATTTGGGTACTGTGTAGGAGGGAGCTGGGCTGGACCATTCTCATAGATAACCCTCAGTTTGTTCACCTCTCTTTAAATTTTGCTGGAAAAAATGTCCTAGCTACCTTTATCTATGCTGGATGCAGCAAGCAAGACAGAATTATTCTGTGGGATCAGCTGCACCAAATCAATCACTCCATTACCCTCCCCTGGATTGTAGGGGGAGATTTCAATTGTATTATTAGTGCTGCTGAGAAGTTGGGAGGCAGAACACCAATTCTAAGCAAAATGAACCAATTCAGGGACAATATCCACAATGCCAGACTTTTTGATTTGGGCTTCAAAGGCCCTCCTTACACCTGGAGAAGGAGCCACACTTGGGAGAGACTGGATAGATTCTTATCCAATGAACTTTGGCATTCTCAATTTCTTCACACTATTGTCACTCACCTTCCCCTTGTCTGTTCTGACCACAGAACTCTCCTTTTAACTATTTCTGCCCCTCCCCAAATTCACACCAGCTCTCCTTTCAGATTCCTAAATTTCTAGTCTTCACACCCCCAGTTCTTACCCCTAATCCAATCTCTCTGGAATGGTGCTCCTAATAATGATCCCTGGCTCAAGCTTGAACACCTCCATCAGAAAATCAGTAAAGAGCTTAAGAAGTGGAGTTGGAGAGAATTTGGGAATGTTCACACTGCTGTAGCTGAAGCTGAAAAGGAAGTACTTGAATTGGAGCAGAAGGTTCGGATGGGAGTTGTTCCCGACCACCTACTAACTGCCGCCTGGGTAAATCTCTCTAACTCCAGTCGACATCCGGGAACGGTTTCTCGGACAGAAGTCTTCTATGCATATATTCACTGAGGGGGACAGAAACACAAAATTCTACCATGCCTTTATCAAATATAGAAGACATTGCAACACCATTCACAGTATCCAGGATGAGGATGACAATTGGCTCAGGAACAATCAAGCTATTGGCAGAAGTGCTACCAGATACTTTCAAAAGCTCCTTTCCATTCCCTCCAAGATCAGGGATCTCCTAAACCCTTTATGTTTCCAGGGAAACTATCATTACACCAATTCTCTTTCACTCACACTCCCCCCCATTGAACAAGAGATTTGGCAGGCTGTTAACTCCATTGATAGCTCTAAGTCAGCTGGACCAGATGGGTTCACTGCTGACTTTTACAAGAAAGCCTGACCTGTCATCAGTTCTGATATTATTGCAGCCATTACAAGTTTCTTCTTGGGAAGGGACCCCCCACTCTTTTTCAGCTCATCCACTATTGTCCTGATCCCTAAGAACACACTGCAATCCAATTGGGACCACTTCAGACCCATAAGCCTCACATCAGTTATTAACAAGGTCATTAGCAAGATTATAGTGGCAAGGCAACAACCCCACCTCAGTAAAATCATTTGTATGAACCAATCTACTTTTGTGAAGGGGAGGACAATTTCAGATAATGTGTTATTGGCACAGGAGATGCTCTATGATCTCAATAAGAAGTGTAGGGGGGAAATCTAATTTATAAATTGGACATTAGAAAAGCCTATGATTCTATCAGCTGGGAGTTCATCATTGAGGTTCTCTCAGCTAGGGCTTTTACGAAGATTTCTGTTGCATGGTTCAAAGATGGCTTAGAAACAATTCCCACTCTATCCTCATAAATGGCACTAGTTGGAACTCTTTCACTGCATCCAGGGGGCTTAAACAAGGGGACCCCCTATCCCCTACCCTGTTTATTCTAGCTATGGATTACTTTTCCCATATCTTGAATAATCTCCAAACCACTCACAAGCATACCAGATATCACCATAAATCTAACATTCTGGTCTCCCACCTCATATATGCTGATGATGTGATAATTTTTTCTAATGCCTCCAAGGGAGCTATTAAACACACCTTCAAGTGCATCCAGCATTTTCAACAGCAATCTGGACTCATTTTTAACCCCTCCAAATGTCAGATTCTTTTTCCCCAGAAGATCTCACCAGAAATAAAAAATTGGATTCTCACCTACACTGCTTTTTCTAGCACACAGCTACCTATCAAACATTTGGGAGTACAACTTAATATAGGAAGAGTCAAGCAGACCCACTTTGATGATATCCAGCATAAGATCAGCACATACCTTTCTAACTGGACTCACATCTATCTTTCAAATGGTGGAAGATTGACATTGCTTAAGAGTATCCTAACCACCCTACCCTCCTATGTGATGCAAATGACCACAATGAAAAAGAGTACTCAGAACCAGTTTGAAAGAGCTTTTAATCATTTTCTCTGGGCGAGGAACGAAATCAAACTCACTCGGGCTTCTTGGCAAAGGATGGCCGGACCTACACGGGCGGGTGGATCTGGGCTTCAAAGGGATCCGAGCATATTCTCGCAGTTAATCTTTGCCGGTCGTGGATCAAATTCGAGCTCAAGACTCTTTGTGGGCACACTACTTTCTTGGGAAGTATTGTAGACACACTCACCCCTCCCGGGTCCCCTCCGAGAATGGGGACTCCAAACTTTGGAGAGCTCTAATAAAGAACGAACCACCGGTCGAACAGCGAGTACCTATGGAACTCCGGGTCGGGGAAATCTCAATTTTGGCTTGATCGTTGGTGCCCTCCGGATTGGCTACAACCTCTCACTCCACCCACCAACCTTAATGCGAAAGTTGCCGATTCTTCGGAATGGGGACAACTGGTCCTTGCCATTTCTTCATACCATCCCGGAAGCTCCTTCAGCCCGTAAAGTTACTACTCGTGCCATTCAACGGATCCAATCTGGATTCTCCGAGTAAGGAAAGCCCTTCAAAACCAAAGCTTCTCAAAGGCTATTTACACTCAAATCTATCGGTGGAAGCAGTTCCTTGGAGTGACCCGATCCGGAACAGTACCTCTCCCCTCTATGAACCTCTTCAGTCGGAGACTTTTCAAAAATCTTCTCCCCACTGACAACATCCTTAAGTTAAAGGGACTCAGGGGCCCTTCTTGCTGTAGTTTGTGTCATATGGAGGAAGAAACTATCAACCATCTATTCTTTGAATGCAAGTTTTCAAAGGATGTTTGGATACAACTAATCCCTCAATTTAAATTGAATACTCTCCAATTGCACTGGCACCACCTTCTCACTCGCTTGGATCGAATGGCATCGGCAGGGAGCCGGAGCTTTACCCCTTCTCATTGCATGGTTCATCTGGATGGCAAGAAACAAGGCTATCTTTGAGGGAGCTGCCACTGGTGCTAGTACTGTAGCCAGGAACTGCATATCTTATCTCCATAAACTCATTAACCACAAGAAGTTTCCAAATATTTTTAAAGCTAGCCAACCAATGAACAACCAGCTCCCTAAAATTCTCACTGTCACCTGGTCTCCTCCACCCAGCAACTATGTTAAAGTAAACACTGATGGCAGCTACACCACTGATGCTGCTGGTATGGGTGGTCTTCTTCGGAACCATATGGGGGCCTGCCTACTGTTTTTCCATGCCCCCATTACTGCTTCTGATGCTCTTGAAATTGAACTTATAGCTGTCTATTGGGCCCTGAAGTTAGCTTTGATCTTCAATTGGAGGAATCTAATCATTGAGGGGGATTCTCAGGAGATGATAAATTGGATTGATGCTGGAACTTTAACCACTTGGACCCACTCACTTTGGATCCAAAAATTCATTCCCTCACTAGTCAACTTAAGGCCACCTTCACTTTTATTTTCAGAGAGGGAAATAAGCCGGCAGACTGGCTTGCAAGAACTGGATCCCTTTCCTCTAGAGTGACCCTTTCAACTACTCCCCCTGTTCAACTCAGAATTCTTGTGGCAGGTGATCTCTTATCTGTTCCCCACTTAAGGATTGACAATGGCCACTCACTGTTGAAACATCATTGACTAGTGATGGTTTTGGTTGTTGGGCCTGTCACTATTTGGGTTCTTTTTTGTTGGCTAATTTACTCCATGAGGTCTCATGCTTCATTGCTATCCCCCTGGGCACACTACCTGTGGTTGAAAGTTCTCATGATCTCCTTAATTTGAGGGTTTATTTCAGTAATTTATAGATTTCCTTGTAACTAATAGTGTTTTCTTTTATTTTCAACTGATTATGTTTTGTGTATGGGGTTCCCCATAGGGCTTCAAATTGTATTTTGTTATTGGTTGGTGGGGACCCCCTCTACTTCAACTTTTGTAACCCCCCTTTCTTATTTATCAATCAAAATGCTAGGAGCCTAATTTAGCTCCTTTTCTCAAAAAAAAAAAAAAATATATATATATATATATATATATATATATATATATATATATATATATATATATATATATATATATATATATATGTAAATTAAAGTAAATAATAAAAAAATAGAATGATAAAAATAAATAATAAAATAAATAACTATAAACCTAAATAAATAATGAAAATAAGCAAATAAAAATACCATGCCTCTTTAAAATAATCTAAATGTAAATATATGTGTAAATAATAATTTTTAATAAATAATAACTTAATATAAATGATCATAACTTTAAATAAAAGAAAGGATAATAGAGGAGAGAGAAAATGAAAGGCTTTATAATTAAAAAAATAATAATATAAAGGATAAATAAATAATATAAATGATAAACTTAAATATACATATAATTAATAACAATAATAAATTAAAATAAAAATGACTTATAATATATATATATATATATATATATATATATATATATATATATTAAAAGATAAGAATATAAAGAATAATAAAATAAATAATACATATATATATATATATATATATATTTAAAATAATTTAAATAATATAAATGGATAATAAACTAAATTAAATGATAATGAAAAAAATAATTTAAGTTAAATTAAATAAATTAAATAAATTGAATAAAATTAAATTAAATAAATGAAAATCAAATATTAAAATAAATGATAATGTATATAAACAATAAATTAAATTAAATCAAATTAAATTAAACAAATTAAATAAATCAAAATTACATTAAATTAAATGATAATGAAAATAAATAAATAATTTAAAACTAAATTAAATTAATTAAATTAATTAAATTAAGTTAAATAAATTAATGAAAACTAAATATTAAATTAAAGTTAAATAATAATTGTAAATAATAATAAATTAAATTAAATTAAATAAATTAAATTAATCAAATCATATTAAATTAAATTAAATTAAATTAATTAAATTAATCAAATCATATTAAATTAAATTAAATTAAATAATAACATAAATAAAAATTAAATTAAATAAATTAAATAAAAAAATTAAATAAATTAAATTGATAATGTAAATAAATAATAAATAAAATTAAACTAAATAAATTAAATTAATTAAATTAAATAATAATGTAAATAAATAATAAATTAAATTAAACTAAACTAATTTAAATTAATTGAATTAAATAAAAAAAACAAATTAAATTAAATTTTATTAAATTAAAAAGTAATACTTTACATTAAATTAAATAAATTAATTAAATTAAATTAATAATAATTGTAAATAATAATTAATTAAATTAAAATAAAATTAAATTTAATAACAAAATAAATTAAAATAAAATTAGAGATAATAATTTAAATAAATAAATATTAAGTTAAAGTAAAATAAAATAAATTAATTAAATAAATAACAATTAATTAAATAAAACAAATAAATAACAACCAATTAGTTAAATAAAAAAAACAAATAAATGATGATAAAGTAAATAAATCATAATGAATTAAATAAAGATAATAAATTAAATAAATAATAAAGATGAACAATAATTTTAATTACAAATAAAGGATAATAATTCTAAATAACACATAATAAAAATAACAAAACACATAAATAATAAATAATGATAATAACCTAAAATGATAACACATAACAAAATAAACAATAATAAAATAATAAATAAATACAACAATAAAATAACATATAATAATAACATAACACATAAATAAATAATAATAATAACACAAGACAAAAACAAAACAAAACAATAACATACATAATACAATAACAACACATACATAACATAATGCAACAAAGACAACATACAACAACAATCCCGACCACAATACAATACCAACACGATAACAATCAAACCTAGGATAGGCCTCCTGGGGCATTGTTCATTTTTCCCTTTATAAAGACCCCTAGGAAATCACAACTTGGTGTAGAAAACATAACAAGAATACCCTTATGCTCAGTGAATGCATGGAGTAACCCAAAATTTTACCTGATATCCACACAAACTTCCCAATCCACATTCCAAACTCAATTAAAACCAAACCAAAATAAAACTCAAACCAAAACTAAAATCAAACCCAAACCAAACCAAAACCAAAACCCAAACCAAAACCCAATCTAAAACCAAAATCAAAACCAAATCTAAAACATAAACTCAAACAAATCTTCACAGCACTCCCATAAGTCCAAATCAAACTACCAATTGCCACCAATCCAAATCCAAACCACACCTAAACCCATCTGCCCCAACCTACCCCGAACAACTGTGTTCATTAAGCATAAGGGTATAGATAGGGTAAATTTTTAAGCAACATAATAAGTCTAAATGAGCCCGAGACTTTTCATCAGGATATGAGAGGAAAGCATGGACCTGCATCCTTCTTTGACTGTTTGGATACCTCTGAGGTCTATTAAACTTAATATGTCTGCTTAATGAAACCATCCTCGATTAAATTAACAAAGTTCATTGAAACACAACATAGGAATTCACATAGACATCATAGGACTTGGTAGAAAACCAGGACATTTACATAAACATCATAGGATTGAGTAGTTACTTCTTGTTAGTTCTACTTCTTCCTGTTTTCTGGCATGTTTTAATTTCTGCAAAATTATAAACACATATATATAATGCAATACTAAATTCTCAGATGGGAATGACGAGAAGACCCTCCAGGTACGCTTTTACTTTATTGCAATTTACTTTATTGCAATTTATTTACCTGCACTGTGTTTTACTTTTCTTGCATGATAAATAAGATTGTTGCATGAAAACTGAAACCTTTAGGATAGCCACAAAACTGAAACTCAAAACTAAACTAAAAGTCACAACAAGATAAAATTCACCGCCACAACATTCAAAATATAAAACAACTCAAAATTCAATCACAAATAGAACAACAAAAACTACAACTTTAACTAAATTAAAACGTCTTGTTGGATGATCGGGAATACCTCGGATGAGGTAACCTACGTGTTGCTAACGGGTCTAAATGAAAGTGTGGAACTCATTCAGTTGAGTTTAGCAAATTCATCTGGACTAAGTGAATCCGATAAAAATAACGATGCCGAAAGGATGGAACCGTGGGATCTTAACCGGTGTTGTTATAATCAACTTTAAGATTTGTTTTAATTATAACATTAAAAAAATATTTGGATTCTAAGACTTTTCTAAACCAAAACACTTCTCTCATCTCCTGATTTATGACTTCTAAAACTAAACCTCTGCAACAATAAGGAGCTCGAGGCAATACACCGAAGAGCAACACGATCAAGGATGTGGAAGGACATGTTCAAAAGAGCAAACAGTGGATCTTCAACAGCAACTCTCTTTTCTTATAAATAAACAACTAGCCATAAGATTTCGAGGTAGTTTGCCTAGTGCAACATAAATCCTCAACTTCTTGTTAGGCATTTGCATAATTGTCTTATGAAAATTAAGCCCTAACCGGTCTTAGGACTCCGAGGTAGTCGTTTGGTACGACATAAGCCCTCACATCTTCAAGGTTGTTTGTATGATTGTGTCATACAAATATAAATACTAATTAATTAAAACAAGCAAGATGAAACATTAAATGAACTCCCAAATTAAAGTCAAACAATAGGATAGTTTGGGAAGTTGCCAAGATTCTTCTTGGATCTTCAGCTTCTCCTACTTCTCTTATATTGGACTCTTAAAATAAATTGTTCCAAACTCGATCCATTCCCTATTGAAATTCCAAAATTCAATCCTTTGAAAACCTTAAACTTTGAAATTCTTGAGAGCAAAATCACTGATCATTATCGAGAGTTTTCTTAAATGATTCCCGTCATTTAGGATGTAATTAACTATAGGGGCTTGCCCTTATAGGGAACTTTAAGAACCGAGTAATATAAACCCCTGTTTAATTCCTTTATATTAAGCGGGGAACCCGTCGGCTTATAAAATTGGTTCGCGGACCAAACGGATGTCACAAATCTTTTAGTTTATTTAATCGAGCCCCATCGTCGAGCGAGTGTGACTATTCCTCGGGATAGATACACGGTTTGTGGTGTGGTGCTCGTTTATATAAACTATTTGGGATGTGAGATCAGTTTGATTTTACATCTTAAAATTTTCAAATTTAAAGTTATTTTCAAAAATCAAATGCTACTTTCCAAATTATATATTTATACCTAAATTAAATTTAAAATCTAAAATATACGCCGACAGCTTCTGGCGACTCCGCTGGGGACTAGTTCCTCTCTCCATTTTGATCAGAAGGTTTTGCTTTCATAAATTGGTAGTAAGTCCATGCCCCTAGTGGATCAAACTACCATTCTTCCATTGACGTACTTTACCCATTTCTTTCTTAGGAAAGTGTGATCAACTCTCCTGGATTTCAGGACCATCTGTTCAGCCACTCCTAAACAGAGAGGTTCAGGGATCCTTAGGATTTTTCTTTTGATCTTGTGGGGTTGGACCCCCAATAGGTGTGTTGGTGGATTAATTCCACTTGGGCAATGTGCGTTGTGAAAAGGGATCTTCAGCAGGGTTCTTTGCTTCACCTTTTTCTTCTGCCTCTTGGATTTAATTTTCTACCTTCGGTAAGTTAATCCACCATTAAAATTTTAAATATCATTTAAAACAAACACATGAAAATCTAAGAGAAAATTAAAAAAAAGAAGAACAAAATATGATAAAAGAAAATAATAATATATTAAATGAAATCAGAAATTTTACCCAGTTCAGAGAATGATCTTTTTCAGAGTGTTCATACTATGATGACAAGGCCTTTAGCCCTTCCTAAATTTTGGAACGTTTCTTTTGACAGTCAAAATGTCAACCCCTTCGCTGACTTTCTCCTGCGACTTGCCCTCTTCCCGTGAGGCTCGTCTCGCAGCACCGTTGATTCAGTTTGGAGCCGGCTTCAGTGAGTTTGAAGTCGTGCTTGGAAAAGCCCAGTTTGTGGTCCTGAAAATTGCCGCCCCCGAAGTACAAGAACCATCTGCCAAGTTTGACCTGAACTCCCATGAAGACTTCACTTATGCTAAGAAGGTGAAGATGACTATTGTCCCCGTCAAACCAGTTGACTCCGTGACAAGGAGAGTCGTCACCTCTACTGCTTCCGGCTTCGCCGTTACAGTACCTACTTCCCCGTCTGCCAAAGGGAAAGAAATTCTGCACGAGGAGGAGTCTGACAAAGCATTCCCTGCTCTGCCGTCTGTCTTTGAGATTGGTTCCAGTTCCAGGGTTCCCCCGT
The DNA here is from genome assembly GCA_022702705.1 of Papilionanthe hookeriana x Papilionanthe teres. Classification (NCBI taxonomy): domain Eukaryota; kingdom Viridiplantae; phylum Streptophyta; class Magnoliopsida; order Asparagales; family Orchidaceae; genus Papilionanthe; species Papilionanthe hookeriana x Papilionanthe teres. The sequence continues at coordinate 151,100,181 of CM040423.1, forward strand.
TGACCAAATCCCAAAAGAGGAACCGCAACCGGAAGCTTCGTAAGGCCGCCAATGCACAAGCTGCAAGTTTGCCAATGATTGATGAGATTCCTCAGCAGGAGGAACTCGGTTTACCGAATACTTCTCCTCTCCTCCGAGGTAGTAGGTTCCACCCGTTAGCTGGTACTACTGGAAATGAAAGTCTTCATAGGATTGTCACTGCGCTTCCAGCACCGCACAGTCGTGATGAGGAGGGAAAGAAGTCCACACCCATCACTCGAGCTTATACTCTTCAACGGAGATTGGCTGAATTAGAATGGCGTTCTGTTGCCAAGCTTCTTAAAAGGATGGGATGTGCAATATCCCCAGAAGTGAAAGAGGAAATTTTGAAAATGGAAAAGCCTAGCAGAGTTTTTATCAAGCACTGTTTGGGAAAGCGTGTTGAGACAACTACCACCGATTCGACACCCGCGATACGAAGACCAGTTAAGTCTCGGCTAGGTCCAAGAATGCCACCCAAGGAACTCCCGGGGAGGAAGAGAGGGTTACTTTCCTCTGTACATGGTCTGCACTCTAGGGAGCACACTTCCTCTCTTGGTTCTGATGTCCCCGCTGAGATATTCCGTCCCGAGGCATCAATTCTCGAGAGGAGAGTGTGGTTACCGAAAGTCGCTGCACCTGTCCACTTCGAGAAGTCTACAAATCATCAAAAGGATTATAAGTCCGGCACTCCTATCGTCACCACTCCTGTTGCTTCAGAGTCAGTGGCAGAAGAAGGGTTGATGGAGGATAGAATTCAGAAACTCCGTGAAGAGATTTCAGAGTTAACTAAGGAGCAAGGATTGGAAATCGATAACGAAGATTTCCACCTGTCAGATTACTTGGATAATGAATTCATGGAAATCAACATGGTCGATACCAGGGCCACAGCGTCTACGCGTAAAGCTCCTCGTGAGGAGGATGCAATAGAAGAGCTTCAAAGAGCCGTGTCCGCTAGAGACGAAACAATCAGCCGATTGGAAAAGAGAATGGAGGAGATGACTCCCGCTATGACTACCATGGCCACATTGCATGGACAGTCTCAGTCACGTCCGACAGCATCTCCAGAAATTAATCAGTCTGAGATAATACACATCGCCGATGAAAGAAGAGAGGTCACCTCTGCCAACTAGAATGAGCTTCCGAAGAAGGATTCAACCCCGAATCTACTAGAAAACGAGCTTAAGCAAATCGTTGAACAGCAAGTTCGGGAGGCCTTGGCCCAGTCCAAAGGCGGAGCATCAGTTTCAAAGGGTAGACCCTACCCGGAGGAATTTGATGCTGTACCTTACCTCAAAGGCTTCGTGCCACTGACCTTCAAAACATTCAATGGAACAGGAAACCCTCGGCAGCATATAGCGCACTTCAAAGCCAGCTGTTACAATACAGGAGGAAGTGAAGCGCTATTGTTTCGTCAGTTTGTCAGCAGCCTGTCGGGAATAGCTTTCAATTGGTATGTTGAAATTCCTAATGGATCAGTAAAGACTTTAGCAGAAATGGAAAGCATGTTCGTAAAGAGATTCACTGGTGCTCAGCGTCATGTCACCATAGGAGATCTCGTGGTAGAACGTCAGAAGCCCGACGAGACTTTGGTTGACTACATCTTGAGGTGGAGAAACTTAAGCATGAAATGCGAACCTTAGCTACAATAACAACACGCGATCGATATACTACTCAAGAGTATTCACGGTCCGGTAGCTTTCATGCTTAAGGGTCTTACGATCAAGTCCTTCGAGAAACTGTTCAGCAAGGCCAGCAGCTTACAAGAAGAAATCAAGCACATGGAGCCTGCAGAAAAGACAGAGAAAAAAAAACCAGCAAATGCTTATGAGAAGAGATCTGGCGTAGTGGCCGCGGTCGATAAAGGAAAGCAACCGATGGAGATACAGACCGAGCAGTCGCCTCAGCGATACAGTCAGCCGCAGCAGTACGGACAGTCTCGTCTACCACAGAATAATCAGCCCGGTCAGCAGTAGCAGAGACCGTACAGGACAGACGGGAGACCAGTTCCTACAATATCAGAATGACTATGCATAAACTACTCTTTTAAAGATGATGCTATAGCAAAGATGTTCAAGAATCTGCTAAAAAAGCCCGAGTTCAAGTTGCCCCAACCGAAAAAGCCAGAAGAGGTGAATAAGAAAGATCAGCTCAACTTCTGTCCCTATCACCGGATGCTTAGACATACAATTGAGAGCTGCTTCAGTTTCAAGGATCGACTTGAGCGCAATTACAAAGAAGGAAATATAACGATACCGAAGGAATATCTGAAGGAGCCTGAAAAAGGTTCTATAAATGTAATTTCAGCGGAGCCAATCTCTCCGCTTGACCCATATGCCGGTAAGGGTGGATGGAGTGCAATTTGGAATGAACTCAAGAAGGTCCTAGATCAGATTCAGTCTGCTCCAAAGAAAGCCGCTGTCCGGAGTCCACCGTCAGCACAGGCCAAGATGAAAGCTTCGCCAAGGAAGCCACCGCGACGAGAGTGGAGGAAGAAAGAGATCGTGAGCTAGATTAAAGACGATAGCGCAGAGGATAGGATAGGGGCTGCTCCCATTAGACTGGTTGTCTCAGATTCAGGGGTGAAATTCCTTGAACCCCTGACTTTGTATCATTATCTTTATACCCCTCCAAGGTCTCGTAATAGTGATATAAATGATGTTGGCTACGTTCTTACTGTCTCTAGTGATGACGTAACTAATCACAACCTATCTAACCCCGATTTTGATTCCCAAAATGATCCTCAAATCATATTAACTTCCACCAAAGATAAAGAAGATATTGATAACACTGGCTACGATAGTACGAGAAGTGAGGAGCCAGTCCTCGAGTGCAAAGGAGTTCCACTTGACATCAGTTTGGACTTCTCAGATACAGAAGGACCTCTGGGTCCAGAAGAAGAAGGAATAACGGAAGTGCATTTAAGGAGTGGCAAGGTGCTACCTCTGAGAACAACTCCAGTGGACAAAGGAAAGCAGATAGTTACTCAAGAAGAAATACCTCCAGCTACTGAAGAGATACAAGTTCGAAATGAAGTTGGAAACCCAAATAAAGTGGATTACAACGTGTTAGCTCATCTCAGGAAGTTGCCGGCCAAACTAAGTATTTACGATGCTCTGATCCTGTCAAAGGAGATGAGAGAAAGTTTGATCAAGGCTCTACTTGATCCCGACATTTGCTTAGCACAGTTGGCTAGCACATCCTCAGATGGAGTTTGCACCATAAAGGAACAGCTTGGCGTAACTTTCACCGACGAAGATTTGCTACTCGGTACAGCCGATCACAATCGTTCACTCTACATTTCTGTCATCATCGGCAGATTCGTGCTTTCCAGAGTCTTAGTAGATCCTGGAGCGTCGCTCAATATAATGAGTCTACGGACGTTAGCTTACTTGGACATCGACGCTCGAGAGCTTTCAATGGATAAAATGATGTTAAGAGGTTTCAATCAGAAAGGAGAAAGAGCCCTCGGATCTATAACGCTACAAATGAAAGTCTGAAATCTAGTAACAACTGCAAAATTCCATGTCATCGATGCAGATACTTCGTTCAATAACCTGCTTGGTCGTCCGTGGCTCCATGAGTACAATATGGTCCCGTCGTCTCTTCACCAGTGCTTCAAATACTACAAAGATGGACAATAACATTGCATTAAAGGGGATCTACAGCCGTTTTTGATACATGAAGTGGGCATCCATGAAGACGCCGCTTACTATGCTCCTCTGAAGAAAACAATATTTTCAAGAGACATTGTGATAAGCAAAATTGAAGACTCAAAGGAACTACAAGGACGAGACTGTATGGCTCCAGTTCAACAATCTCATACCGCTCCTTCTCAACGAGTTGGTAAAAGTTCTTTTAGCCCACGCATCCGAGGTCGAGGCCGGGGACGTGGTCGAGAAAAAATTTCCCAAATTGTTGAACAGGCAAAGCCAACAATCAACATCGACATGGAGGGAAGCTCCGAAGAAGATAAAGAAACAATGATGATAAGTCAGAAGAAGCCTCAGTTCGAGATCTCTCTGGACGATGAAGCAAAGGATGAATATGAATCGATGTACGATCGGATTAACCACTATGTTCATACCATGACCCTTACTCCGATCCATTCTCAAAAGGTAGAGAGTATAGAGGTCAAGGAAGTTCATAACGATGGTTTTAAACCGATCAAGTTTTACAAAGCTTCCCCTTCTACTTCTGAACCTTGTGTAATTCTTGAAGAAAATGACTCAAATGAATTAATGAAATTACATTTTGGCTACTTTTCGCCATGTGTACAAAAGTTAATTCAACAAAGATATGTGTCAAATAAAATGCCAAAGAATAAGTTACAATCGTTCGAAAAATTATGGAATGTAAAAGGAAAGAAACTCAATTCGAAAGAAGGTCTTGGGTTTGGTACGCTCGGACCCGTCGATGACTCAGAATTTTGCATGGTTATTACTAGTCAATCAAAAGAAGATTGCCTGGACATTCAAGATGAATATGAAGATCAGCCAATAGGCGATGCTCCGCCAGAATTCAAAGAAGAAATCAGATCAACAGTCGATGAATTAAGAGAAATCAATCTCGGGACTGAGGAGTAGCCCCGGCCGACTTTCATAAGTTCGTTACTCAACAAAGAAGAGGTCGCAGACTTGGTCAGGATACTATCAGAATTCAAAGATTGCTTCGCCTGGAGCTATGACGAAATGCCAGGACTATCTTCGGCGGTCGCAGTTCACCGCCTCAGAGTGGATAAGAATGTGATGCCAGTAAAGCAAGCTCCCAGAAGGATGTGCCTCGAGATAGAACAGCAGGTTACAGCAGAAATCAAGAAATTAATAGACACTAATTTTGTCCAAGAAGAACAGTATCCGACGTGGTTAGCTAATGTTGTGCCAGTGAAAAAGGAAAATGGACAAATTCGAGTGTGTCGACTTCAGGGATTTAAACAAAGCATGTCCAAAAGATGAATTCCCGTTGCCGATACCGAAACTAATGGTGGACATCGCATCGACACATGAAACTTTCTCCTTTATGGATGGGTCTTCAGGGTACAATCAGATCAAGATGGCACCTGAAGACGCAAAGCTCACAGCTTTCACAACTCCGATCGGGATTTACTGCTACATCGTGATGTCGTTTGGACTGAAGAACGCAGGAGCTACATATCAAAGAGCAATGACGAGGATCTTCGATGACCTCATTCACAACCAAGTAGAATGTTATGTGGATGATTTGGTCGTCAAGAGCAAGATAAGAGGAAACCACCTATATGATTTGAGGATCGTATTTGAACGATTACGACAATATAATCCGAAGATGAATCCCTTAAAGTGCGCTTTCGGCGTTACCTCTGGGAAATTTCTAGGATTCGTTCTCCGTCATCGGGGAATTGAAATCGACCCAGAGAAGATTAAAGCCATCTTAGAAATGCCTCCCCCTAAAACCTTGAAACAACTATGTTCATTTCAAGGAAAACTGGCATATCTGAGGCGCTTTATATCTAATCCGTCGGGTAGGTGTCAGCCTTTCTTGGCATTAATTAAAAGGATGCTAAATTTATTTGGGAAGATAAGTGCCAGCAGGCTTTCGAAGATATTAAAAGATATCTAACGACACCTCCTGTTTTAGCAGCCCCTATCCCAGGTAGACCGTTGATACATTATACTGCGGCATTAGATGAGTCCCTCGGAGCTCTACTTGCCCAAGTCAATGATGAGGGTAAAGAGAACGCACTCTACTACTTGAGTCGACGTCTAATACCTTCAGAGGTAAAGTATCCTCCTATTGAGAAACATTGTCTAGCTTTAGTTTTCGCCACTCAGAAGCTTAGACATTACATGTTGTCTCATAAGGTCAACCTGATTTCAAAGGTTAATCCTTTGTAACATTTGATGACCCGACCGACGCTTTCTGACGCTTAGCAAGATGGTCGTTGATATTATTGCAATTTGATATAATCTTTGTGCCCCTTCACGCTATCAAAGGGTAGATTCTTGCAGATTTTCTCGCAGCGTACCCACTGCCAGCTGGGTCCCCGCTCAATGATGAGTTACCAGATGAACATATACTACAGATAGAAGATCCCAATGCTCAAAGTTGTGAAATGTACTTTGATGGAGCGTCATCAGCTCGAAAAGACAAAGGATCACGGACAGTCATACCAGGCACAGCAGAAATTGGTTTAATCTTCATGACACCAGATCGGGCCATGCTGAGGTTTTCTTACCACTTGACAGAGCCGTGTACCAACAATGAAGCAGAGTATGAAGCCCTAATCACCGGCTTGGAATTAGCAATACTAATGGATATAACGGACATTGTCATTTATGGCGACTCACAGCTCGTCATCCAGCAAGTGGTAGGACAGTACAAAATTCTAAAGCCGAGATTAGAAGAATACCACCGATATACAATGAAGTTACTTGAGAAAATTCTGAATGTGATATTCTATAGGATTCCTCGAGCAGACAATCCCATGCGGACACTTTAGCAAAACTCGCTAAAGAATTGGCTTGTCCACCCGAAGATTCTATAGATATTACAGTACAAGGATGTCAGGTGTTGTCTCAGATCAACCTCAACAATCTACATGAAATTGGAAAAGAAAAGACATTTGCTGTAGTGGCAGAAGATACAGAAGATTGGCGTCAGCCATTAATGGAATATTTACAAACCGGAAAGCTACCATAAGATAAGTCAATAGCGCACCAGATTCAGAAGAGGGCTTTGTCGTATGCCCTGATCGACAATGTTCTGTATAGGAGATCCTTCGACCAGATGTGGCTGAGATGTCTGAACAGAGCAGAAGCGCAGAAATTTGTTAAAGAAGTACATGCTGGATTGTGTGGTGCTCACCAGTCAGGACCAAAAATGAAGATGAAAATCAAAAGACTCGGATACTACCGGCCGAGAATGATGACGGATCGCATGGACGTAGCTAAGAGATGCCCTCAGTGTCAGGTGCATGGAGTGGTCTTGCACCAGCCTCCGAGTGTTCTACACCCAACGATTGCCTCGTGGCCATTCGAGTGCTGGGGAACGGACATAGTGGGTCCGATAGACCCTCCTTCCTCAAAATGACACAGGTTTATACTCGCCGCTACATACTACTTTTCAAAGTGGGCAGAAGCAGTTCCACTACAAGAAGTCATAGCGTAACAAGTCTTACAGTTCTTCAAGAATCAAATCGTCTACTGTTTCGGTGTACCGCGCAGAATCATCCCCGACAACGGGTCCGCTTTTAAGAGCACGAAAATCAACAACTTCGTCAGAAGACACGGGATAGATTGGAGATATTCGACAATGTACTACCCTAAAGCAAATGGCTTGGCAGAGGCCTTCAATAAAACGCTTGTTCAGATTCTGAAGAAGACGCTCGACGACAATAAAAGAGGATGGCACGAGAAGCTACTAGAAGCTTTGTGGGCCTACAGGACGACAGTCAGGACGCCGACACAGTTTACGCCTTACGCTCTTGTGTACGGGTTCGAGGCAGTTCTTCCGCTAGAAGTTCAGCTACCATCACTCCGAGTTGTCGTTGCCAATCAAATTACAACAGAAGAGAATGCCAAGTTACGACTTGCAGAATTAGAAAACCTTGAAGGAAAAAGATTGCTTGCACAACAGAACTTGGAACTCTACCAAGAGAAGATGATTCAAGCCCATGATAAATTGGTCCGCCCGAGGTCGTTCAAAATTGGTGACCTCGTGCTCGTTCTTAGAAGGCCTATTCTTGCACACCGCAAAATAGGTGAAAAATTCGAACCGACCTGGGAAGGACTGTTCATGGTGGAGAAGGTCTACACAGGAGGATCTTACCAGTTAGTGGATTCTTAAGGGGATAGACCCATGTTGCCCATCAATGAACGATATTTAAAGAAATATTATGCTACATGAAAAGATTAAAAAAATGGTATTTGTTCCAATATAGCTATAAGGCTAGTGTCTGTGACTGGGTCCAAAATTTTGTAATAATAAATAAAAAAATAAAAATTAAAAAACAAAATTTAAATCGAGTGAAATTAAGTCAAATCAAAATGAGAAGAAATGAACTCAAAAGAAGCAAAATCAAAATTAAACAAAATGAAACGATATGAAATCAGAAACAGACAAGTTAATAATATCCTCTCTTTCCCAAGAAACAAAAAATTCCCTAAATTTACATCTTTCTTCCGAGATATTCCGCCTTCCATGATATTATGGGGTCGGAGCTTAGTCGTCTGATTTCCCAAAAATTCCCTAAATTTCCATCTTCCATCCAAGATATTTTTCAGCCTTCCATGATATTCTGGGGTCAGAGCTTAGTCGTCTGATTTCCCAAAAATTCCCTAAATTTCCTTCTTCCTTTCGAGATATTTTTCCGCCTTCCACGATATTCTGGGATCGGAGCTTAGTCTTCCGATTTCCCAAAAATTCCCTAAATTTCCATCTTCCTTCCGAGATATTTTTCCGCCTTCCACGATATTCTGGGATCGGAGCTTAGTCGTCCGATTTCCCAAAAATTCCCTAAATTTCCATCTTCCTTCCGATATTTTTTTCCGCCTTCCACAATATTCTGGGATCGGAGCTTAGTCGTCCGATTTCCCAAAAATTACCTAAATTTCCATCTTCCTTCCGAGATATTTTTTCGCCTTCCATGATATTCTTGGGTCGGAGCTTAGTCGTCCGATTTCCCAAAAATTACCTAAATTTCCATCTTCCTTCCGAGATATTTTTCCGCCTTCCACGATATTCTCGGATCGAAGCTTAGTTGTCTGATTTTCCAAAAATTCCCTAAATTTCCATCTTCCTTCCGAGATATTTTTCCACCTTCCATGATATTCTGGGGTCGGAGCTTAGTCGTTTGATTTCCCAAAAAAAAAAGAAAATTTTTTTCCTTGAATTTTCGAGTTAGTACCTAAATTCTGATTCTCCTCCTGCGAGCGATACCGAAATTCTGCTTTCGCTTAAAATTTCAAATTCCCACATTCAAATCCTAAAATTAAATTCAAAAACAAAATTCCAAATTTCAAATTAAAAACAAAAATTCAAACCAAATTCAAACAAGAAACTTGAAATCAAATTTAAAATTCCCATTTGTTCAAATCAAATCGGTTCGAATTCCTTCAGAGTTTGGGAGCTTGAAACTCATAGCCCCAGCTTGATGGTGTTGCCACCTTCTTTCCCCAGCAAGAGACCCTGGATTTGAAGGTTTTCAACCAAACAATCCCCAGTGGAAACTCACTTGCTAAACTCTTTGCTCTGTCTTGAGTTTTCACTCAGACAGTTGTGTTGGTCATATTGATCTCGTCGGTCAACACCAATACGGGCAGTGTGCCTGCCCAGCACACCACACCTATTGGGGGTCAATTTATTGACCTCACTTTTGGTTGAGGTCTAGTCTCTCTTTAGAATAGCCTAGGGTCTAGCCATAGGACTCTCCTGATGACTTTCTTAGAAGACTAGTCATGTAACCCTCCCCATAGAAATTCAAAACTCTTCTTGCTTCACTAGAGGGTTTTCATATGCTTAAGGCCTAACCTCCACCTTTTGGTAGGAAAATGGCAAGCATAAGGAATCCTAGGGGAAGTCTCCTATAGGTGGTCAGACCTTAGGATTTGCCCTGAGGGAGGTTTGGAGATCACCACTCATACACTTCACATTCACAACATACACACACCGCACATCCTAATTTCAACCCTGAACTCTTTGGAAACTCATGTGGATAGCCCAGCCCTAAGTCTAAGACTAAGTGGTGGGGACCAACACATAGAGTACCAAATGTAAGTGACCCTTGGTCATTACATCATGCTCACCTTGAAACCACCTTCAAATTTCCAAAATTTCAATTTTTGGCCCCCAAAATTCCCTAAATTACCCAAAATTCTTCAAATTCACCAAAATTCCCCAAAAATCATTCCAAGATATTCCTTACCACTCAAATTGACCATTCATGACCAAAAATTCCAAAATTTCCAAAAATACCCCCAATACACTCAAAATACCCAAAATACCCTTTTTGCCCAAAAAATCCAAAAAATTCTCAAAAA